>JAOPJO010000088.1:16118463-16132652 GCA_027123675.1 Molva macrophthalma
TCTCTCTCTCTCTCTCTCTCTCTCTCTCTCTCTCTCTCTCTCTCTCTCTCTCTCTCTCTCTCTCTCTCGGTCTCTCTGTCTCTCTCTCTCTCCCTCAGTTAGTGAACGCAGTGTTCCTGCTGTCAGCTGTGTATTTCCAGTTCCTGCCCGGTCCATGGCTGGTGTTAATTATCGTCCTCTATGAGGGCTTGCTGGGGGGCGCTGCCTACGTCAATACATTCTACTACATCAGCAAGGAGGTCAGTCTGTGGTTCTATGAGTCCGTTTGTGGTTCTATGAGTCTAGCGAGGCAGGTTCATTTATATAGCAGAACCCTGTTAACCTAAGGCCATTCACAGTCGCTTTACAAGGAGGAAATCCCATATAAAAAACTTAAAAGTGACAATCATTAAAAAACGAAAGACAGAATTCAATTGGGCGGTCAGACATGTGGAAATTATAATTCCAAACCTTTAGAGTTTGTAGTTGTGTGCTGAGTGTTGCACCACCTCCAGTCAGGAGCCCGGGAGAGGGAGTTTGCCATGGCTGCTGCCAGCGTGGGAGACACCCTGGGCATCGCCCTGGCCGCCCTCACCGCCTTCCCCGCCCACAGCTACTTCTGCTCCCTGTGACGGAGCCCAGGGGCCACACCCAGAGGGGGCCAAACCCAGAGGGGCCAAACCCAGAGGGGCCAAACCCAGAGGGGGCCACACTCAGAGTGACCAAAATGGTGGATCTCTGCAGCCAATCCCACTCTTACTGCCGGGGGCTGTCTTATAGCACAGTCCTGTTTACTCCAGTCACTCCTTGGCTGTTTTTTCTAGAAATGTAGTTAAAACTAGCCTCGCACAGCCAGAACATGTTTTTAACCTTACTTTGCAGCTGATTGGATGAGCTTCGGTCGGGTCGCGCAACCCCAGTGGTGTATTTCGGAGGTACACACCATTAGCGTACTCTATCGCTACTGTTTTGCATTGAAGTAAAAACGTCTTTCTCTTTCAAATAAACTCATACATAAATAGCATAAATATCATTATGTTCCCTAACAAATTTCCAAAATGGTTTTGTCGTCTACATCCGTGGAAAAGCCGGAGGTTAGCATGCGAGATTAAGCCGAGCTGTCACTCCTCGTTCTGTAACTCCTGCCGGATCCGTACTGAACATGCACAATGGCATCATCAATATATCACATTACGGGTACTTGACCATGCATAACAAACGTGAAGAAAACATAGCTAACGTGCGAACAAAACAGGATACATTTCCTGACCTCAACTCGAAGGTTTATCCAAGCCATTAAAATGGCTGCTAATGGAAATACATACTGTTGAAAATGTGATGTATACTCTGGGCTATATCCACTTCTTTTTTAATACGCAGCCTACTGCAGGAGTAATGGCAACATTTATTCTACTGTATACTTTAAAATTCAAGGTATTTATATTTAATAGCCATCTATGTAGCCAGAACATGTGTGTTTCTCTCTTAAAGCAGTTATTGAATCACATTGGTGTAGGTTTTGCGGTCTGCGGATGTGCAGTTCAGATCTAGCAGGAGCTACGGTATAGGGCGAGGAGACGGCTTCTGGAGACTCATGTAGCACCTGTTTTATCATATAAAAAAAACATTCCCTTTTTGGTGAAGCTTTTTAAGCAGCTTCTTGTTAAGCATACCAAGCGGACGTTGGACCAAACTGAACCTGTGCCGGACCTTGACCCATCCCATTAGTTTGAGCCCTACCATTATGCAATATTTTGTGTTGCCTGTTTTTTTGAAATCACACCAGGAATTCATGTACATTATACGATGTTCATGAATATTGTTGTGAAGCGGTTGAAACGTGAGATGAGCAGGTCAGGACTCTTCTACCAAAAGAGAATGCGGCTGTCCACTAGACACTTTTTTTGTGTTATTATATTGTTTTACCCTCAATTCATGTTGTGTAAATTACTGGTACTTGCTGTGTAATTGCTCTACAATGGATTTGTAGGACAAAATTGTGAATCGTGGTACACCACCTTAAATCAGCACACTTTATTTGCAGCTGTAGTTGCAATGTGCACCTTACTACTGAAACAATGAGTAACTGCTATTTATTGGCCTCGGCCAACGCTTGGATATTTTAAATGCTGTGCTTTTCTGACTAAATGTTGAATCATATTATGTTTCTCAAGGATTTTCCAGAGAGACAATCTATAAATAGGATTCAGAACTCCCATAATGTGTATTTATCAGTAAATGATTGCCAGCTAAAGTGCACATCTTTTTCAACATCATATTTTAAGTCTTCACCAAATTTTGTGTTATTATGCCACATGTTGTTGCTATAACTATGTTTTTACTTTGTAATTAATACAGCTAAAAGTGTATAATATATAATGCAAATACAAATGATAATAAAAAGGATTTGATTTGTTACAAAAGTTTTGAATTACATATTTTCTATACAATTCAACAGTAAACAAACAGTTGCTTGTAGCCACACACTCACTCACTCACACTCACTTTAAACTATTGAACAGGGTTGAAATTATTATTTGTTTCTGGAAATTTGCAAACTAAACAAAAAATAACCCTTTGCATTCAAAATAAAATATTTTACATTTGTATTTATACTGAAAAATATTTTATCTTAAACCGAATTATTTGTATATGAGTTTGGTCATATTGTATATATATATTTAATCACACATCAGAATTGTACAACCAGACAATAATACAAATCTAGCCAAAACATTTACCAACATATCTTCAGTGTCATTTGCAATATAATATATCGATTTTATTATATATCAAAAATAAAAATACAAGTTATCCATTTTCCAGAGAGAACTCACTGAAAGTGCGCGTACTTGGCACCGGAAGTACTAGTCAAGTCGGTCGCGTTCAGCTGGAGTGAACCGGTGAGGAAGAGGAAAGAAAAGGCCGACTTATGAAGAAAGACTAGCAAGATAGCTAATCCATGGAATCAACATAGAGGTGCTTGTTTTTATAAGTAGCCGCACCACCAGATCAATGGTATATATACGTGTATTTTCGTAAAGGTATGGTTATATTTCGTTAACGTGGTTTCGATATCAATTGCTAATTCGAGTTAGCCGTCTAGCTTGCTCCCTAAAACAGGCGGTGCTAAAGTTCCATAGCATACGGGAGCTAGTTAATTGGCAGTTTTTTTTACTTGGGTGAACTCCAAAGGCACAAATCGTAATTTTGAAAACGGAAGTAGTGCAGTGCATGTTCTCGAAGTGACCTTAATGATAACATACCAGTTTAAACAATGTTGGCATAATCTTAGCCGCTATCAATGACGTAAGCTAACTTAGTTTTAGCATGGAATTTAGCTACGCGAAGGGGCCTAACGTTGTCCTGTTCTTGATACAAGCTGTAAACCATTTAAGTTAAAACGGCCTTTTGTGTAGACGTGTGCTCTGAAATGTCCACCCTTCAAGACATTTATACAAAATGTTGCTTTTTGTTGACGGGCATTTTTCTATTTCTCCCTTTACAGCTGACGCTGAAAAGTTAGCCATCTCCTAGTGCGTTAAGTCTCATCAAGAAGGAGGGTGACAGTGTACTATTTGGGCCACAAATATCGCCCGTTGTGCTGCACCTTCTAACTTGCGTGCAGTAAAGGTGTGTGCGCGCAAGAGCACGCAACTGTGTGAGCAGATCTCCCTATGTGTGTGACAATGGGAGACATCAGTGACCTGGACCGACAGATAGATCAGCTACGACGCTGTGAGCTGATCAAGGAAAATGAAGTCAAAGCACTGTGTGCTAAAGCAAGGTAATCACTAAGTTACATCTAGAACATGTAACGGTTCTAGAGAGATCGAAGTGGGTGAGGTCATGCCACTTGCCTAGAAATTAGTCAGCGGTGGATTATGCGAGTGGTAAAAAAACAAACGGTGCTTTTCAACCATTGATTTCAACAGGTCGTTGATTCTCTTTATTATGACAAATGCATGAATCAATACAGCTTACTTTCCCTTTTGCATATTTTTACATATAAGGAAGCTTTTTGTTTATAATTGCTGTTGTAAAATACTGGACATTTTGGAATCCTAGCCTAGGATGTCAGTAATATAAAAAAAAATATTGAGGGATTTCAATAATGATTCATTCTAAATGCAGTGGTTGTATGCCTAGGCTTTTGTCAAACTTAACTACATTATAAATAATTGATGTGTTGATGACGGCCTTGTGGCACACTCTTTGGTGTTAATCTTGTATCGTTTTGTTTTCAGGGAGATCTTGGTGGAAGAAAGTAATGTCCAGAGAGTAGACTCTCCGGTTACAGTGAGTACCTAGTGGGCTTTTCCAGCAACACAATTGGCCTGACATTAAAATACAAGCGTTAAAATGTTCAGTGTTTTTCTATGTTTGTTCATTGTCTTCTTTTACAGGTATGTGGTGATATTCATGGACAGTTTTATGACTTGAAAGAGTTATTTAGAGTAAGTAATCTCCCTTTAATGTTCTGTATTCAGTTAGACCCAAACGCCTTTTTAAAGGTATAACTGGTAACATTCCTGCATTAAAATGTATAAAAACTGCTAGTTCTATGTCATATATTTTGAGTTCTGTACTCGCATAATTCCAAAGTTTCCACAAAATTCAAACCCAGAGAAATCTGTAGTTTAATCCAGCTATGGTGCATTTCATTTGATCGCCTGTCAATGCATCATTTCACCTTTTACCTCCTAACTTCCGGGAAAACACGAGAAACTAATCCAGTTGCTACCTAATTTATTGAAATATCTCAATATTGATCTAGCTTACCTGGATGTGCAGTAGTCTATTGAACAAGGCTTGTACTTGTTATAGTAATAACAAGTGGCCCATGGCAGCCCCCAAGCCTACTTGTATGGTAACATGAAGTTATTTTTCTTATGATTGTTTTGAACACGATAACAGCACTGGGCATCCCCATGATTTAATTCAACACTTACTCGTACTCAGACACTGGTAGTCGACTCATCTAATCTTCTGTTAGCAGGTTAACATTGCGTATTTTCTCTGGCAATGTAGGTGAACAGCTCTGATGATCCCATGCTACTTTATGATGTCCTCAAACTACATCTTTGTTTTAGTTTTTTATTGAGTAACCACTAGCGGCAGAAATTACATTATGCCTTTTAACTAAAATAAAACTTAACGTGTTGCTGTTTAATGCACAATCAATGTTTAGTTTTCCTTGCAATGTTGATTTAGTTGTTGACCATTATTGTTTTGGATATCTTAAAATGAGATTTCACATGATAAAGTGGACCATAGGTTGGATTGTTATGCAAACTACATACATGCGCTGTTTCCTCAAGGCTGATGCATCAGCCAGGACTAGCTCACTGCCACCATACTAACTGTTAATCATCCCTCCATTTGCAGGTGGGGGGAGATGTTCCAGAGACAAATTATCTCTTCATGGGCGACTTTGTGGACAGAGGTTTCTACAGCGTGGAGACCTTCCTTCTGTTGCTAGCTCTGAAGGTACAGAGCTGTCTAATTTCATGCTTTTGTTTTGTACACCAATAATTTGCACCAGGGCCTGGCAATATGGACATTTATCAACACTAATAAACACAGGGAATTCTACACAATAGCGGTATCACGATGCGCATATGAATTTAAAATACCATTCTTAAAAATTGAAGTATATGGAAATAACAGATCAGACGTAAACAATGTTTCCTTTCTATTTGACATTTAAAACCTTGTATTGATCATTTCAGGCATGCCCTGACCATAATAAAGATTGAGACTAACTCAGCCTGGGCATCACAATAAGCCGATCTCATCGACTTAAACGATCTAAATGAACTGACGGACCAGCCTTGATTTAAGTGCTCTGCATGTCAAACACTTTGGGACCGGTCCTGTGTAATCCCCAGGTCAGGTACCCAGACAGGATCACCCTGATCCGAGGGAACCACGAGTCGCGGCAGATCACCCAGGTGTACGGCTTTTACGACGAGTGCCTCCGCAAGTACGGCTCGGTGACCGTGTGGCGATACTGCACCGAGATATTCGACTACCTCTCCCTCTCTGCCATCATCGATGGCAAGGTGAGCCGCCACGCCCCCGCAGTGCTGAACACACGCACCTTGGGGTTAATTCATGGGTCTGCTTTTTCTGTGGACCTCTTTGTTACCGAACGGGTAATCCAGGATCAAGCGGTGATGTCATAGCTTTGTTATAGCAGAGCCTCTGGGGGGAGTGGCCACAGAGCCTGGGCCGTTAACCAGAAACGGGTGGATATTCTGCCGAAGCTGAGGATTTCAGAAGGGGATGATGGGTGTATTTTTACAGTGGCCTGTGGTCTTAACTAAATCGCAACCGAATACATCCGTGGTCCAAACGGGCCCTAATTTAACTCATGGGCCTCTTGTCCGCACCGAATACGTAGCGTGTATAAATACAGTTAACAGAATGTTCCATGTCGCCTCCTGGTTCTGTCACATTCAGAACCGCTTTGTGTTTGTGCTTGTAACTCATTATTACACTTTTTTTATTATCTGTAAAACTGCACGATGTTTAGTGTTTCTTCTGTAACTCTTTTTAGCCCTGAAACACAAACCCTTTCCTGATGCCCCCAAAGCTGTACAGACACCTTTTTACAGTTTACTACGGCTGGGACTAGTAAACTGTAGTAAGAGTTTGTGTTGGCCAATTAAGCACTTACAGATCCCCCTCCTCCAGCAACATGATTGGTTGAAACAAATGAAGTGAAAGAAAGTGAAACGCTGTTTTTGGATATTAGATAAAGAGATAAAGATAAAGTCTTTAAGTGAGACTACTCAAAGGGAATCACAGCTTTTTATTGTTTCTCCAGATCTTCTGTGTGCACGGCGGCCTATCTCCGTCCATCCAGACCCTGGACCAGATTCGTACCATCGACAGGAAGCAGGAAGTGCCCCACGACGGGCCCATGTGTGACCTACTCTGGTCTGACCCTGAAGGTACGGAGCTTTTCCTCCTCAGGCCGGTCCTCGTGGCTGTATGGGGGGCGGGGCTTCTGCGTTCCGTCCCCCAGGCTTGAGCTCGGATCACAATGTCCATTCATTAAACGCTATAGTACAGGATGTTTACCGGGGGACTGGGTTGAATAACGGTCCGACGGGGGTGGCCCCTTTTTGAAATGTAATTGAGTGTGTCCCGGTCCCTCCCAGACACCACCGGCTGGGGCGTGAGTCCCCGGGGGGCGGGCTACCTGTTCGGCAGCGACGTCGTGGCCCAGTTCAACGCGGCCAACGACATCCACATGATCTGCCGGGCCCACCAGCTGGTCATGGAGGGCTACAAGTGGCACTTCAACGAGACGGTGCTCACCGTGTGGTCGGCCCCCAACTACTGCTACAGGTGGGGGGGCCCCTCAAGCTCGGGCGGCGCTGCGCCGGCGGCTGCACACGGGCGTCTGTCATCACACAAACACGGAGGTGGACCCGTTGGTCACACCTGGGGGGTCTTGAATGGCCTCGCACCAGTTAATGCCGTTTTGTCTGTTGGCGCTGGCTAATGGCCTCCAGTGATGCAGCGTCAGGTGATCGCCTTGTATGGCCCATAATAACGTTTCACATCAAGTGCTGTTTAGCTCTTTAATGTCCGGCCTGATGCATCTCTTGGGCGTCTCTGTAGAATAACTTTCAGACGATCCGTCCTTCTTTGCATTTGTTTTATTTTAAACCGAACATGAACACCCGTCCTGTTCTCATCCCTCCACCAGATGTGGTAACGTGGCGGCCATTTTGGAGCTGGATGAGCACCTGCAGAGAGAGTTCATCATCTTCGAGGCGGCCCCCCAGGAGACCCGGGGCATCCCCTCGAAGAAGCCGGTGGCTGACTATTTCCTGTGAGCTCCGCCCCACTCGGGACAAGAGTTGGGCGGAGTCCAAACCAATAAGCTCCCCCCGCCCCCCCCCCCCGTTCTCCATTAGGACAGACACTCGTCGACTCTCTGGTGCCCGGCTCCCCGGCCCCGCGGCCCCCCGGCCCGTCGCTCCTCTTTCACTCGTGAGCGCGGCGGAGGCTCGGCGCGTCGGCCAGGAGCCGTCTCCACCACACTGCCAGCAGCCCGACGGCGACCCCTGGAAACAAGGCCCCGGCGCCGACATCCAAACCCGGGGCCGTGACTTTTGTAATTGTGTCTTTAGCGCTTTAAAATGGCCGTCATACGATTTCGTTTTTAAAATGTTCCAACTCTGTCCACTGTTGTCTCTCTTTTTGATCTCTGTAGATATTCGTCCCTACCTCTCGCCTTTCCTTCCACAAACCTATTTGTAGTATTTTTACATGAACAATGTCAGATAGTTGTGACGGGTACATGGAAGGAGATATAATTGTTTTTTTTAATGATATGCAGACTTTTTCATTTAAGCAATTTCTTTAATACATTCTTAACACTTGTTTTTCCTTTTTAACTTTTTTGTATTTTGTTGCTGCCAGGATTATTTACAAAATGAAATTTTCTGTTCCTTGCCACTGAACATTTCTTGGTATCACGTTCTTTAATGGGTTCATCGCAGTTCCTTTAACTGCTCACAAGGAGTCACTATATTCACAATAGTTTTTCCCACTCAAGTTCTCCAATCTACAAATCTCTGTAGTTCTGTCAATTTTGATATTGTAAGAATAAAGTTTTTTGTATCGACGCTTATTTGTGCTTTTATGCTGCGTATATGCACGGCGTTCCAGTGCTGGTCCACTTGCGCCTCATAGTGGACTATTTAGGCTCACTATTTTGTAGTCAAATGAGCAGACAAGTGGGTCAAGATATAGTGCACTACTTAATACCCATAATGCAGCCTAAAATAATCACTTATTTCTGCACATATCCCATGTCGCATTGTTATCATCCAATAGAGATGGTCCTACACGGTATTTATGCAAATACGAGTGGAAAAGACTCGTGAACATGTCGGCTGGTTTATGTGACCAATACACATAACGCTGAGGAATGTCCAGCGCATAATTAGTGTCCAAATTCCCCCTATACTTATGCCTAAATTGTTCTAAAGTGTTCACTAGGGAAGTACTATTGCAATGTGGGTCCATGGAAAGCATCATCTACTTCACCCTTGCTACCTTGCCGGCGAATGGATTTCTTTGAACTTAGTGTGTTTTTGTGATGAAATGGTGAGAGGCTTGTGACTGAGGTAATATTAAAAAAAAACGTTAAAAATAATATTAAAGTAGGTGAAAGATAAGCCATAAAATATAATTATTCTTCCTTTTTAGTTAGGGGCAGAATAATAACGTGCAGTACGTATACTCTACAGTTGGACATATAATACATTATACTTACACAACCAACTACTGCACAATACTATGATTTATAATTCCTATTCTTTAAGGCGACTCTAGCGGACAGCCACTCCATCTACACAATATCAAAAAGATGAAGCAGGTCCAAGCAGTTTTAATCAATAACATCTTCTAGGGTCATATCAGACATCGTTACCATCGGCTCCAGATGACTCCTGGTTCCGACCCAGGGGGAGACGGTCTCCCTCGCCTGCTTCCCTATAAGACACACAGAGACAGTGGTTCGGTAAGTGTTAATTAAACAGCCTTTTTGTTAAAAATATACATTTCATCTTTAATAGTTTAGGTATTACCAGAGGACGTAAAACAAAATCTGGGCCGTCTCCTCTCTAGTCGTCTGTACCGCTGTCTCCGTCACGTGGGAGTCGAGGAGGGTGAACCATCCGATGCCGCTCTCTCCAACGATGTCACTGATGTAGTGACCTAGGGGACGCACCCCCATAACCTTCCTGGCGTGTCCTGTGTCCCCCGGCGCTGTATGCGTCTAGCGTCTTATGCGTGTATGTCAGGGACAGATGTATATTCTTTACGTAAACAACTGTGTCTATGCTCTCCCCAAGGTGAGAGACGACCCCTAACAGACGGCAGGTGGTCTGGTTGCTGTGATCCTTCTGTAGAGAAACATGATTCATTTTACAGAGAACCTTACCCTAAACCTAAACATCCAGGACCTTTTTCTGTTTATTCACAACTGGGTTCTGTAGCATTTTGTACAATCATTTCTTCCTCTTTCCCCGTCTCTCTCTCACCACAGTCACAGACACTTCCCGGTGATCTCTCTCCCTGTCTCCTGAACTGTCAAGATGATCCACTGGTGCTAAGAAACATACCAACAATCATGTTTGGTACACAGCTGACAAACCAAAGTCAGACAGTGAGCAGCTATCGTTCTTTTCTAACCCATTCCCGCAGTGGGTTTTGCTTGAGGCGCGATGTGCTCACCCTTTTCATAACCTGCTCTACGACCAAGGACATGTCTCATGATTCATAAGATGTTCAGGATCATAAATGAAAGATTAATATGACATGACTGACTTTGAAGTAGAGTTTGAATCCGGCGATCACCAAAGGTGAGACACAAGTTGTTCTGCTCTTCCTCCTTGAAGACCTTGTCACTCCAGCTTTCAAAGACACAAAAAACAAATCATATTTAAATATATAGAAGGCAGTACTTGAACCATTTAACCATCTCATAATAATTAGTGTAAAAGTGATTAACAAAGTTCTTTATCATTGAAGTACCATTTACATTAGCCAACAATTGAGTAAACGTAGTCAGGCGTCACCTGGAGCAGGTGCGGACACACTGCAGTCTGAACTCAAAGTTCTGGACGGGGCAAATGTAGCGCGATGACGTGGAGGTCACCTGCAGTGCCTCACCTTCCATCTTCATCTTCAAGAGAAGCAGCAGAAACTCATGAGCATCCTGTCAGAAACCACCAGGTCAGTTCAATTTACGTCCTGCTCAAAAAGCTGTACAAGAGCTAAGGAAAGCTGGAGTCATCACATGTGCTCAGAGTGATCCTCATGCTCTCTGTTGAACTCTGCTCTTGATGGTACAGAGGAGTTGGCCTCTATATGAGCTCTGACCCTGCCGCGATGTACAGAGCTCCCCCAAATAGCAGGAGCTAAAGCTAATGAACTAACATCTGTAGGCTATCCAGCAACTATTTCAGTCAAATAACGATTATTGACGTTTGTTATCCTTCTCAGTATTTTTTTCATTAATCCTAACAGTAACCCTAACCCATAAAAATGGCAGTAATGTTTAATACCTCAAACTGTGTAAGACCTAAGACACAAGAGGGCAGTACATACCCACTTCTCCTTCTCCATTCAAATAATAATATGCATCACGCACTTACCCAATACACAGGCCAAGCAGGGTTAGGGGGCTATAAGAAAAGGCTATACGTACAAGCCTAGACTAGCTGTGTGCTAATAATTATTCATTTTAATGCAAAGGGACATTAGTACTTTCATTTAATTTATAATACCACCTTCTTGTCATGCATAACAAAACCTTATTTTCAATTTGTATTTCTTTAAAAAAAAAGAATGAATCCTCATGGAATCTGAACGACACGAAGCCATGGTTGAAAATGCTTTATTCCCTCACTCCCTCAGCCACAGAGCGCTGAGGTGCCACCCACAGAGGCACAACAGGCAGTGGGTTGTGGGCAGCAATGCAAATTCCAAAAAGATAATTAATACCCATCAGAAAAGCAAGGCTGTTAGTTGAGAATGTAAACCGGAATCCAAATGAAGGATGTTGTTGATTAGTTAGCAGAAAATGAAAAACCCAAAAGTTACCAGCAGGCACCACCACACAGTAATTCCAGGGTTATTAGTTGTTGCAACGTGGAGGCTGAACGGCAAGGTCAACATCCTCAAGTCAACTGGGAGACTTTTGTAATAACTGTTCTGGTAACAAAATCTGTGTTCTTTTGGTTTGGTCTGAAGGCTAAAGAATGGTTAAATCAGAGATCAAATAACTACACCTTCACACTCATTTGTTAGTAACAAAAAAAATAATATCCAGTAACTATCCAAATAGCTGAGCTTGTTTACCACCGTGTTTCAAGCTGATTTCATTTCAATAGAAATTCAACATCTACTGAAACTAATCTTTCAAAAACTCTTTATATTTTATGTTTAATAATAAACATTTAATTCTCATCAAGACTAACTATTATCAGTTTGTTTTTCCCCTTTTTCCCCTTAGACCTTTTCATAAACATCCCGAAAATTTGCTGTAAAATGCAAGAGAAGGTTTCAGGTCATTCCATTATTACAACATACTGTTACGTGTTTAAAAACCAGTAGGCCCAACTTGTGATACGATGATAAAAAACAAGCTAACTGGGTGTATCGCTAGCAAGCTAGCTCCTCGTAAATACACTATCTTCTCTCACTGCAACCTCGGTTTGTGTTCATATGTCCTCTCTTTCCTTCCTCATCCTACAAGTTCCTCCCTCCTGCAATTTCTCTCTCCAGTTGTGAATGATGAAGCCTCTGAAAGGGCCATGATGGTGTAGCCCAAAAAAACACCCCTCCCTCAACCGCCCAATCCTCCTCCTCCTCCTCCTCCTCCTCCTCCTCCTCCTCCGCTCCAGGTGGCGTCTGAGCTTCAGCTGCTGACGACGTTGCCCGCCCAGGTCTCATGCGGAGTCCCTGGCTTGGGATGAGTGATGCTCACCTCCACCGCCTGCACCTTCTCGTGCTTCGGGGGGATGGAGCACACCTTGTAGCTGAGCAGGTCTCCCTCCGCCGGCACGTACTCCCCCTCGATGCTGGGGGAGGGGGGGGGGGGGGAACCAGGGAAAGTATTACGAGGATTCACGATGTGAATGTTTATGCTCCAGTAACGTCGGGACGAAAACAGCTGCGGCCCGTAGAGCAGCTTTGAGTTCAGACAAATCTTTTAAAAAGTTAAAAGTGAAAATCAACAGCCCTTTTAAGACACCGATTTTTTACACCTCGTTTCGAAAAATATTTGGTAACGCCATTTAATAACGTTCATTTATAAGTCTTTAGTTAACGATGAACTCATCATTAAGAAAATATTAATTTATAAGCCTTTAGATAATGATGAACTAATTATTAACAAAACATTAAAAGACATTTGTAGATGAATAATAAGTGCTATGTTAAAGGACCCCACCAGGTGTGATGTTGATTAGCCATTACAAGCCATCTACCCTCTAGCAACTTCACAAGTTGGACTGCCCCCCAGATGTATAATGGACAGACAAACGTACCAGTTGGTACAGTCCACCGGATAGGCTGGTAGGCTGAGCCCTTATTAATCATCTACAAATGTATGTTAATGTTTGTTAACCAAAGGCTTATTAATGACTTATGACTGAACGTTCTAACACCTTAAGTGTTACACCTAACACCTTAAGTGTTTCCAACACCTAACACCTTAAGTGTTTCCAACACCTAACAGTGCTCAAATAGAAAAAATGACTCGTCACTATGAAATTACTCCGCCATTGATTCCACGCGGCACTACTAGCTTAAAAATGTAGCAGCAAAAATGTTAGTCTTAGTTACAACAAAATTGAGCTAGCAATGTGTTTTTGTGTTTATATGATATTTATTCAGCTAGGGAAATCCCACCGTCTCTGGAAAGCATTAGCTAGCATTGGCTAGTTGACTCTACAACAGGGGCTTGAGAGCGTCTCCTTTGTTAGGTCATTAGTACAGTCCCCCCTACTGGCTGGAGTAGTAAACTACCATTTGTGCTGCATAGGACTCAACTGAAGTGACAAAATCGTATCATCAAAACCATACAATTCAACAGAGCTGGCATGCACCCCCTCGCTCCCACACACACTCACTCAGAAATGTGTACAAATATGTCGCTGCCCCCATTGGCTGGCGTGATGAAGCCGTGACCTTTGGAGCGGGAGAAACACTTGCACACGCCACTGAACACCGGACCCTCGGACGCCCGTGCATTCCTGCAGGGGGCGAGAGAGAGGCAGACAGAGAGAGAATCAGAAAAGGTGATTCTTAATCAACAACTGTGTTGTTGATTAAGAATGTTATACCTTATAACATACAATGCTCCTGCAGGAGAAGTGGGTATGTACTGGCCTCTTGTGTCTATACTTTGAGGTCTTAAACATTTGAGGTCTTAAACATTACTGCGATTCTTATGGGTTAGGGTTACTGTTAAGATTAATTACATTAAAAATATACTGAGAAGGATAACAAAGTGTTTCAGATATTGTTCATTACTGTCTATTGACATTACATTGACAATTCTCACATCTTCGTTCTGTCCAACTGTTCATTATTTCTCACACACACACACACACACACACACACACACACACACACACACAACACACACACACACACACACACACACACACACA
>JAOPJO010000088.1:16159309-16172643 GCA_027123675.1 Molva macrophthalma
ACACACACACACACACACACACACACACACACACACACACACACACACACACACACACACACACACACACATAAACACAGGACACAGGATTTGAGGCTGAAAGATATTTACCTTTTACATTTTAGGGCATTTAGCAGACGCTTTTATCCAAAGCGACTTACAACTCTTCATACATGCATTCACACACCTACGGTGGAGTCAACCATGCAAGGTGACAGCCAGCTTGTCGGGAGCAGTTAGGGTTAGGTGTCTTGCTCAGGGACACCCCGAAACTCAGCTAGGAGGAACTAAGCCGACCCCCAGATATGTAGGAGCAGTGCCATAAAAGAGGGAAGTTGTGGATTTTAAACCTGACTGGACAGCAATTTAATGATGCTATTGGAGTGGTCTCTCTTTATGCTACTGGTTCATTTATTGAATGCAGAGAAAGGCAAATAAATAAGTATGATGGTATGTTTAGCTTAAATATCACCATCATGTTAAAGAGTAGAGCCCATTGCTATTATTTTGCATTGCAAATATATTTACATCTTCCTCATCATCTACTATTTAGTCATTTAGCAGACGCTTTCAACCAAAGGGAATTACAATTCATTAATGAGCAGGTAGACTGGACATGGGGATCGAACACAGCACCCTTCCTCTTGGAGTCAAACACCCTAACCACTGGCCTATATGCACTACATATAAAGAGCAGTGAGGCTCACATTTGAAATACGTCTTCCTAAGTGTGTCAGGCTGCTCCATCTTTGTGTAACACAAAAACAAATATAGGTACAAAATTTACATTGAGAAAGCCCTCCCCCACATTTTAGTCAACCATTTTTCTAATCAGTACTTACAATGAATGAACAACATCAGCAGGCCGAGGAAAAAACAGAACTAGCTCTTATTGACCTTATTTACCCAGGGTGAGGAAATGTTCCCCACCCAGATCGCATTTAGCATCTTAAATGAGTTTTCATGGTTTCCCCCAAAGATTCTCTAGAAAGTTTACCCACCTAACTAACCAATATGGAATCTAGGTGAATAACGTCTATTGCTTGCTTTCCGTCCAGTGTCCTGCCAGCATCTCTTGTTGGTGAAGATCATCGATCTTCAGCAACAGTTCCCTAACTTGAGTGCGACCCTTGCTCTTGTTGCATAATACATGATACCTGTTGGAGCATTTCTCCAGCAGGGCCCAGATACCCTGTCCTGCTCTCTGGATGTACTGCTCTGTGGCCCTGCCTGCCAGGCAGTCCCCGTGGGTCAACAGCAACAGCGTGCGGCTCCAGCAGCCATCCAGCAGGGGGAGCAGGTGCCTCTCTGCCGAGCGGCACGAGTCGTCGCCGTACATCACGTCTGCGCGCAAGCACACCAGGATGACATGCGGACTCCGGGAGAGCCCTTCTGTGACCCCTCGGCGGACCGCCGCCTCTTCGGGGGGGTGGTCCGTCTCGTCCGGGGGTCTGCACATCCGCCAGCCGGGTGTGTCGATCACCGTGACGCGCCGTCCTTCCACTTGTCCCTGGTGCTGAACGTTGACGTGAATTGTCCCCGGCTGGAAGCGCTCCACTCTTCCTCCTGCTCCCAGGATGGTGTTGCCTGAAGAGCTCTTCCCAGATCCTCGGTGACCCAACATTAGAATGGTCAGCTCTAGGGGGAACAAATTGAGATACTCTCTCGTGAGGAAGAGAAGTGGACCTGATATGACATTTGGCAAAGATAGACTACCGACTTGTTGAGCATTGAGTAAAATGTACATCTCCAATAATAACCTTTAAAATGTGCTGAAGGTAAGATTTAAGAGCTATTATTCATTTGTTAGAAATGCCATAGCCATGCGTCAGCTATAACAGAGTGTGCTGAGAATATCTGTTTTTGAGTTGACTGCTCCAGCCTCTGTTCGAGCCAATTTAGAGATGAGACCGCTCCCGCCTTGTTTCCGACCAATCAGGGCACCTCTTCCGTGATTTATTCAGGGAATCTACCCGGCTGTCAATCCCATTTGCTTCTCAATGGTGGAGAAACGTCTCTCTCTATTTCCATCTCTCTAATCTTACCTACAGCACTTTCAAACTTTATGTTGAACACGTATTTGTGATCAACATAAAGTTCAAAGGACACCTTTGAACACATTGCATACATTTAGTTTTATATTCTGGGGTAAACTATAAGGTAGAACTCTGATTGTGTCCAGACATTTTTCTACATGTTTTGCACTGTAGTTGATGATGTGGAACCTGCATTTCCCCCTTCTGAGAGTAGTAAAGCACTATTTTTACAATCACATAAATACCTTCCAAGCGAGATGCTTTCCTCCTTTTACGCACTATGTTCCTCCATATGGTCCCAGAGGCTCGGATCTGCTTTACCATCCCTTGGTACACTTGGGCTTTTTCATAACATCTTCCCCCTTTCAGGGCCACCATCTCCTCAACCTTCTCCAGTAGGGCTTCCACTTGGCCGTCGTCTCCCCGGTTCCTGTTGTTGAACAGGTGATACCTGTGGTGGCATCTCTGGACAATCCGTTGGAGGGCTTCACCCTCGCTCTCGATGAAGTGCTCCACGCTCCCGTCCTCCCCGAGGTAGTCTCCTCTGGTGAACAACACGATGGTGTGTTCCCACACGTCTTCCGCGCCCATCAGGCTCAAGTGCTCAAGGACGGAGCGGCCAAACTGCTTGGGGAAAGCGACGTCCGCTCGGACGACCAGCAGGAGAGCGTGGGGGCCAGGAGGACACATGGCCAACCCAGAGACCATTTCCTCTTTGACAATCTCGCTGGTGTCTTCCACGGAGGCGTTGGCCCACCATCCAGGGGTGTCCACCGCCTTGATCTCCCGGCCGAGATGACGGGCGCGCTTGGCCTGGCACCGCGTCGTTCTCCCCGGCGGTGCAGCGAATCCATCCAGGTCGAGGATGGAGTCCGCCAAGGCGCTCTTACCAGCCGTTCTGTGGCCCAGCAGAACTAGTCTTATCTTGGCGAGATGGGAGCGGGTGCCTAAAGCAAAGGACAAATTGCTTTTGTTTGTCGATGGCATGTCATTGCTGAAGGAAAAGTTTGCGTAAGTGAGTTTACAAAAGTATCAGTAATAATTGTTAAGAGTAAAGAGTGGAGGCTTAAGTCTTAAGAATCTTAAGACTCAAGCCTCCACTCCAAGAATCTTAAGAAGGCTATAACCCCAGGGCTCCACTGAAGACACTGTGTGACGGGGCAATCAGGGTCACGTAGAAATGGCGCTATATGTGCTCAACAGGAAGCACCACAAACTGTGTCTTTGGCCCGTGAAAACAATCAATTTATAAAGAATGATGTCATTCTTTCATCCTATGTGAAAGTGGTGAGTTGGTGCTAGACTAGTGTTTGCCATCAGAATTGAAGCTCTGGGCAGTTTTGGTACAGTTTTTTGGACAGAGGTTGCTGAGAAGCACCTTCCATTGATTATTATGGCAGCATTAGGCAACAATAGCCCTAACTAAAAGGTTGACGGGACACTGGCGCAAGATGGGTTAAAGGCAACCCAAAAAGACCAACAAATTGGAACTACACCACTGATGACAACGATACAAAACATCACATTGCTGATGATGATGAGGAGGGTAAAACACTCACCCATCATGGTTCTCCGTCTTTCCCTCTCTGCTTGCACCTTCCTTAGCCTCAGCCTTGCTCCTCGTTGCTGCTCCCTCCTCAAACCCTCTACCTCCTCCACAAGCCTTTTATCCACCTCATAACGAATGCCTGACCCTTCCTCGCCCGCCAACATCTCCTCAATCGTTCCCAGGAGCTCCGTCACCTGAGATCCACCAAACGTTGTCTTCTTGTTATCAAGGACGCAGTACCGGTCGCCGCATTTCCCGAGAACCCACTGAAGCGCCTCACCTTCCTGCTCAATGTACTCTTCAAGGACTCCGGAACGGCGGTCCCCGCGGGTGAAGACCACCACGGTGTGACTCCACACATTGGGGCCCAGGAGCCCCATGTGCTCCCTGACAGAGATCCTATTTTCCTCCTGGAAGGGGACATCTGATGGGACGACCAGGAGGAAGGCGTGGTGGGGGGCCCCCGGGGTGGGGCCACGAGAGGGGCTGCAGACCAGCTCTTGTTTGATGAGCTCCGCCGTGTCGTCGATGGTGGCGCTCTTCCACCAGCCGGGGGTGTCGACCAAGGTGAGGGTTCTCCCCGCCACGTCAGCCCGTCGCCACGCACAACAGGCGGTTCTCCCCAGGCTAAACAACGCTTCGCCCAGGATGGTGTTCCCGGACGAAGTCTTGCCTGCTCCTCTGCACCCCAGCAGGACGACGCTTAGCTCTTTGGACTCCTTGTCTGTCGGGGGACAAATACATGATTTGCAATGTAATTAGAATGAATTGAATGTGGATTCAAAGCTCTTTTTGGGGGGACAAAACTCACCAGGATGTGGTAGCATTCTGGCAGACTTGTTTTGCTGCTGCCTCTCCCAGTTAAAAAACAAGACATTGGCGTCAACTGTGTCAACTCTAAATAGATGACATCGCATTTCACTCACTAATACCTGATGCTATGGCATTTCTAACAAAGAGGCCTAAAACTTGGTTCCATACTTTTAACTATAACTAACTTAATACTGTAAATGAACCATGTGTCACCTAATACCTAAATGTCTGGAAACCTAATAGGCCTACTTAACCTTAACTATCTCTGACCTAATAACTCAACTTCACTATTACTTAATAGCCTGCCTAAATGTAACAATTTTGAACTTAATCATCTCATTACATTACATAACATTATACCTCTTACACGTAACCATCACTAACCTAATACCTAAACCTCTAACCTAATACCTAAACTTAACCCTCTCTAACCTAATACCTAAACTTAACCATCTCTCCCCTATTACCTAAACTTAACCATCTCTAAGCTAATACATGTAATTAACCACATCTTACCTCATACCTAACTTAACCCTCTCTAACCTAATACCTAAACTTAACCATCTATCCCCTAATACCTAAACTTAACCATCTCTAACCTAATACCTAAAACTAACCACATCTAACCAAATACCTCACTTAACCCCATCTATCCTAATAGTAGGCTACAGTCAACTTCACCAGCAACGTGTTCTCTCCTCCCAGTAAACATGAGCACTGTAGACAAACCAGTCCATCCACTATCAGAAGAGTGTGAACATGAAGAACAACTTGGTCTCGACCTGAACGCTGTGGTTCCAGGAAATGGGATTAAAAGCAGCAGCTCTGCCTCACACTACTTGGCATGCACGCATTTTGTGTGTGCACAAGAGAAAGAGAGAACACACCTGTTACGGGGCTTGTCCTTGCACTACACTGCATGAACTGTGTCCAAAGATTGTGTGTTTGTGTGTGTGCAAGGAAGTGAAAGAAAATTCCAATAAACAAATGTTAACATCAATACATTTAACAGCTCTCTAGTCTGGTACTGTAGCATGTCAATACATAGTTAGGTAGCAGTTGTGAGGTATTGTGCTTCTACTCAATACTTATACTAAATATAGCTGCAAGCAGTAATAACCGGTGTCAAGCACGCAGATGAATGTGCATACACGCATGCCTGATGTTGGACAAATTTGGAAAATTAAGGAAATGTTGAATTCAGTGAGACAACTGCTGGGGGTCACTTTAGGTCAATAACTCTTTAATATTCAAAACTGCGACCCTTTGGCCAATTTCCTCACAGTGTGAGATAGTGCCCCCTATTAAGCCCAAAGCGCCCCTACTACTGGAAGTAGACAACCTATGATGGTGATTTTGTTTCATGCAATTCCTCAGACCAGACCACTGGAAATATAGCTTCAATGTAGACCAGCCCATTACACCCAATGGCCCCAAAGTCAGCTCAGTTCCAACCCAACCATGTGTGTACAAGGACAGTGCATCCTCTGCTGGTAGTAGTACACCATTGCTTAGTAGTAGTAGTAGTAGTAGTAGTAGACTTAAGCATTGTGCCTTCACTGTCGGAAGTAGTAGACAATTACTCAGTAGTACACCAAGAAAGGCTGTTTACTCAGACCTTATTAGGTACCTGGTGGGATTCGACCCATGGTGCATGTTGGGTGAAGTTGGTTCTGTGAAATAATTTTACATTTAAGATTGGGTGTGCAGTCCAAAATAGAGGTCTTGTTGAAACTGTCTCTCAAACAATGTTGGAATCCTAACCATTGACCTTCTGCCTTGGCGGTGGATGCTCTACCCGCTGAGCTATTAACAAACATGTCACTCTATGGAGAGATTGGTATATTTTTACGAAGTAAGCATGTTTTTCAGACTTAGACATTTTTGGAACGTGACAAACAAATTAAGTAAAAATCCATTTTATTTCAACCTGAATGATGAGGACATGGGGATAATCTCAAACATTGATAGGTATAGGGCGAGGTATAGAGCGGAATCAAACCACAAACCTCTGGAATAGGCACCATATGCTCAAACCAATGAGCCATTGGGCGGTGAGAAAGAACAGCGGAAAATCAGTACAGTTTGAGAAATGGGCGTTTTCTCCACACTTTTCTCTGGCACTCACACTGTCTGGTTTTAATGGAAAAAATGGGGTCAATGGAGGGTAAAATTGATTCAATAACATATTTTTCTATTTAAAAGGTGGGGCCGAATTTGGTTTCTTTCAAATTGGGTGATGCGTTCAGGATCTATGGCTACATCCATCCAATGTAGCGGTGTGCTGAAAAGTATTTTTGGCTGTAGCGGCCAGTCCATTTATAATTTCAAAACTCTTTGGATAGAATCCAACAAAGCATATTTGTTGGATTCCACATTGTAGAAATTGTAATGCATAAAAAACCTTGGCCTCTGGGATATTTTTGGGCTAAGAGGAGACAGAAAATATGACATAAAATGTATGCCTTCAGATGACAGTCTGTAGGATATGTTTGCATTGAAGGTAAACTATTCATCTGATGACGGTCGCACCCCCTATGGCCTGATTTGTACGATCTTTGGACTGATTCATCTTGACCCATGTGCCTTCCATACATCAGGTTTGATGATGATTGGCTAAACATAACCCTGCCTTTTTGCCCAATGAAGCTCATTGGACACATTTTGTCCTCTGGTGGCCATCTTCTTAGGGCAATCGCCATCATCTCAATTAACCAATTAGTGCCTTGACCCTAAACCCTGCCAAAGTTGGTTTTGCTCAAATCTGACATTCAGGCTAGGAACTGTGCCCATTTTAGTGAATAGTGGTATTATAGCGCCCCCATGAGGATAATGGGGCTCACCTTCTGGCTGTACCCTCTGGGGTGGGTTCTATACATGGAATCCAAATTTGGTGTGAACAGGATTTACTGTTTTGGAGATATGCCTATTTCCTGTCAAAGTGGTGTTCGCACACATTACGTTTGAGTTCCTGGAGGCCACACGGTTTGGACTTTCAGAACTCTTTTTTTAAAGATTTAATTTAGCATTTTATTCATGAAGATACAGTGAGTTAGACAGGAAGGAAATGACCACGGGCAGGAATCAAACCTGGGTAAGGACTGAGCCTTAATGGTACACACGCTACCTGGTGAGCTACCGGAGCTCCAGAACTCTTTTGATAACTTTTATTATTTGGGGGATTGGAAATCTATTAGAGTTGGATTGGTTCGAATTGGGCAATTGGCTTGGGAGATGAAAAACTGTTTTTGTGTGTATAGAGCAGATTGGAGCTGAGATATGGCTTTTGGGACCCCATTTGGGACCGCTTAGCCCCAAATGTCCTCAAATCCTTGTAAACGCCCCTGCTAACAGTTGGCTGTTCCACTAACCATCGCTGTCTAATTCAAGGGGGGGCGACCTGGGTTGAAAGGCAAAGTCAGGTTCAACAAGGGCCAAGCGGTGATAATAAAAGGGAGTAAAATATTGAGGTAGTTTTTGCCCTACCTGTTGAATACACTATGTTCTCTATTAAGCCGAACACAAAAGTTAATTTGAACAAATTAAGCGCCATTTTGTATGCTCACGGACTTAGAGGTGAGACTGACATAATTCTACATGCATTCATACAACCCAAAAACTGAGCTCTTCATTTTGATTCAGAAGTGAATGCTTAGGCTGCGTTCTGATGAAGCGTAACCTTGATGCCTCTGGTATCGTGGCTTCGGGGTTAGGTATGACCTCGAAGAGTGGTAAAGGTTCAACACGAGGTTTAATCAGAGATACAAGGTAAACGGACATGCAGTCTGGAGGTGGCCACCTTTTCGACAACGCGTGGCAGCGCCTCGCACTCCCTCTACTGGCTGCTTGTGGGAGTTTACCACGTTGTTGTTGGAAGTGCTTAAAACAAAAGTTCAGCTTTTGTACCGCCCCTTCAACGCGCCCCACAGTCAGACGGCCGTCTGGCCGGTCAGACGGCACCAGCGGCGCGGTGTGTGCGGACTCTGTCTGGCCCTAGCCCCCCCAGGGGGCAAGAAAAATCTCCCTTAATTAGGAAGGAAGAAACCTTGAGGAGGAACGCCGAATGGGGGATCCCTCCTTCCAGGGATGGTTAGGAGTGCAATGGGTGCCATAACTGACATACATTCAAGCAAACATTTTAAATAATTTAGTTAATAAAAGTAAATATAAATAGTGTCTATGGTGATTGGGTGCTGGCAGGCCCTTATTCATACAGTGTGGTGCCCTAGGGTGACCACACTGCAAGTGCCCCCCTCCTGCCACTTTACAGGTAAAAATGTGAAATTTACTATACATATAAAGACCATAGATTTACATGAACTCATAGCTAAAGTACAGGCCCCATAGATATACATGGGCCTACAAATGCCATACTAGCCCATACACTGATGCTCAAATAAATACATAAATACATACACAGACTTTACAAGCATCACTAACTGAGCAACCAGTTAAAAGATAAAACCATTCCACAAATATCAAATCGACCTCAGCGGCACATATTTGCTCAGAAATGGTAAATAAGCCTAACCTTTAGTAGAACATCTTCTTTCTTGACGTTGTGCATGCAAAGTCCTCAAAGTCAATTCCCTTGACTAGTTTGGATTCAATGGCCATCAGGGAGAGTGCAGACAGCCACTTCTGTCTCATAGTTGTCCTGAGTTCATTTTTAACTCTTACAAGTTGAGAGAAGGATCTCTCGCCCTCGCAGTTGATAATGGGCAGGCTTCAGAACAGCCGGATAGCAACCAACACGCTTGGGAAAGCAGTCTGTAGCCCATTCTTTTGCAGAATTTGCAGCATCACCTCAGGTTTTTCTCTTCCTGCACGAAATTCTTGAACTCAAGAAGTTCATCTCCAAAGTCTTTGTCAAGGTCATCCGGATAAGTGGAGGAGAGCGCATCCTTGTTGTTGAACATGCGACATCCAACGGTGAGGGGATGTGGCACAAAACGCATACAGTGACTGAAGTAGGTCAAAGGAATTGCTCACATCTTTACAGCTTTGTCAATGCTGTTTACAGCTACAAGATTAAGTGAATGTGCAGCACAGAGCACATAATGAATAAGGGGGTTTGCTTTTTTCAGATGCGCCTGAAGGCCGTTATATTTACCAGACATGTTACTTGCGTCGTCATAACTTTGTCCCTGGCAATTTGACAAGTCTAACTCCAGATCATGAACCGTTCGTATTACACATTCAGCTAGACTTGCTCCAGTGTGGCTGTGAATAGGCTCGAAACCAATGAAACTCTCACCACTTTCCCTTCCTCGCTGACAAATCTAAAAATGAATCTCAACTGGTCATTGTGCGACATATCCGGGGTTGAATCTACGATGACTGAAACGTACTTGGCATGCTGTAGTTCGACTTCAATCGTTTTCTTTACTTTCTCACCCGTCAAGGAAAGGAACTCCTCACACACAGTAGATGATGTTGTCCCTTGTACCTTTTGATCATATTTCTCGATGTGATCTCTTAAAGAGGGATCAAACGGTGCAATAAGTTGCAGCAATCCGAGGTTATTGCCATTAGTTGATGAGCGCAAAAGTTAATCTTCGCCCCCGAAATCCTAGGCCTCTCTCCCTCAAGAATTTTGTTACAGCCACAATGCGCCTCAAGACCTTCTACCAATACTTCCCCTCATTATCACTCTGCCGGCTGAGCGAAGCATCAACTGTGCCCTCATTCCTCAATCTGCGCAGTAAAGGCAGCATGCTGTGCACTCTTCTCAGGTGCAAATTCGCTCAGGATGTCTCCAGTCAGAGAACCCAGACGTAAACATTTGTGTTATGAGGATAGCAGTTTACAGGCAAAGCAGTAAATCACACCTGCTGATGGTGAGTAGATTATCCACTCTCCAGGCACAACCTTGTTGTTTGGGAGGCAACAATGCAATAAGTCATTGGTAAGTGACCGTGTATTACCTCCAATACCAATGGAGGACCTTTGTAAATAGCCACTTCCCTGACATGCTCTGTGATGGCTCCCCATGGTTCAGGGACTGTTGAGATGGCAAAGTCCTCTGGCGGCTGCTGTTGCTGATCGTCCAGCCTACGTGTGATATTTCCATCGACCTTGTCATCCCCGTCATCTTCTTTGATGGGGGTTGCCTCCACTCTCCTGCACCTGGTTCCCACCTTGGCTCACATTAGCTGCTGCGTCTGCCTGAGCTGTATCGGTTGAGCAGACGTGAACTTCGCTGCTAGTGCTGAAGCCGACGTTATCTTAGCTGCTAGTGCTAGCGCTGATGTTATCCTTGCTGCTAGTGCTAGCACCGACGTTAGCTTCGCAGATGCCCTCTATGGATAATCTGGCCTTGTGGTGCTGACCGGTTAAACGTCAGGGGAGTCCAGGCATCCGGTCATAGTCGACGTAACAGGCCAGGCATCAGGTCGCAGTCACCGCAACATTCTAAAACAGACGGAATTATGAATTAGGCTGGGCAAGGCGCACACAATGCATGCTAATCTAGTGCCTACACAAACACTCATACACACAATCAGAAACATTCACCTATTCGAACACTGACACTCATCCGCGCATTCAGCAGCAATTTCGGCAATAGCAACAGCAGTTCAGGGCACCCCTAGGTGCCAAACGAAAGACTAAAGAGGTAGGTTTTCAGCTTTACAATTAGACTTATAGTATGAGGTCTAATTGGTCTGATGACCAGGTCATCAGAGAGAATGGTCATCAGCTGGTCATCAGAGAGAAACTCCTCTCTACAAAGGCATTTGAGCATGGCACACTGAGGACAAATGAGACAATCCTGAATGTTGATGAAGTTGGGTTTCCCTATGTTTTGGAAACTGCCACCCACTTCTCACTGGTGGATTTTGTGGTATACTGTCCGGCTTTATGTATTTCCTCCCGGCTAGCACAAAACTCTTCATAGAGTTGGTCCATACTGACTGTCTCTGCCATTTTGAGGGCAGCCACCACCTGCTCCAGGTCAGTGAAGGAGAGCTCCTCATAGAGGCCAATCGGTTTCAGTTTCACCATTACATTTTCTGATGAGAAATCAAACCACTTGGTAATGTATGCAATGACATCATGAGTCATAGAACTTCAGCTTTGTGCTGACCCTTGTTTCTCCATCAGCTGCTTGGTCTGGTATCCAAATAGGCTTTTCTGTTTCCGCTGAAGCATCTTCATTTTGAACTTTCAGACTTCCTCGCAAACATCTGTGACGAGAGCTTTGTTTCTTCCAGCTTTTTTACGAGTTGGTGAAAAACACACCCCACTAGTGGAAGTATGACGTAAGAGCTGGTCAGCTTCGCAGGAGACGATCGACAGCTGGATGAAGAGAGAGTCATCGTCTCCAAACATGAATTTCGCGCCACTCAATGTCCACAAAGGCAGAAAATGCACGCAGTCCCTCTCTTCGGGAAGCAGATACTGAGAAGTGGCTGTACATCTTTTAAACAATTTAGTCATTATCCACTGACAGCCGATCGCAGGCGTGCTTGCAGGCGTTAGGATTTAGGGGCAATTAGCTTTTAGAATGCGACTGCTGGCACTGTTCAATAAGTGGTAAACGGAATGGTGTTTTTTTTCCAAAGTTGACATTGGCATTATCTGCTGCTGTGATGTGTCTTGTATCCAGTTTATGCTTTTCCAGACAGTTCATCACAGCCTGATATATGCCATTTGCAGTTTCATCGCTGTCTTCATAAAAGTCAAGTAACTTGCACTGCGCTCCATCAGAGACAGAGAAATATATCACACACACTGGAAACATTTTTAGATTTCCCTTGTTTGAGGCATCGGTGGAAACTGAGAAATACATGGGATCACCTTTGTTCGGGGACAGATCATCCATAGCATTTAGAAGTCGTATCTGGCCTAGACGCAATATCTCATAAAGAAATTGCCACGACAATTATCTCAGCTTTCGTTCTTCCCAAGTGCATCATTTTAACAACGCACCGTTGAGCCGACAAGACGGTCGGTGCTGTTGTAGCGGAGGCCGTGTTTAACCGTATGGTACACATAAGAGGCTTCACTTCCGCGATTTTGTCATTTTCCGCAGTAGACGTCGCGAAGAATGCACCGATATTGCTTGCACCGTTAGGTAGTGTGGCCTTCTTCTGCATTTCTGTGGAAGCATGCTGAGTTAGGTCATTCTCACCTCCATGGCCAATTGAAAATTCCCGATGGCATAAATTACAGAAGGCCTTCGTCGGGTCACCGCTGTCGGGTTTAACCTACGTCTTCTTTGCTTCCCATAGTTTATTGTAAATCTTTTCTTTAAAATTAAAAAATTAGCAGTTCTTTCTGTGAGCAACCGGTTCCCTAATCTCCCTAATTGACATTGGAGTCAGACTGACAGGGCTGTGAAGCATATCGTTTATAAAGCGCCTTTTTGCAATACTTTGTACTACTTCCTATTTTTGAGAACTTTTTTTAGACCACAGTATGTACTAGATTAGCATATGTTTTATATATATGTGTATATATATATATGAGCTTTGATTCATTGATGCACTTTGTAAACAACTGTTTTTAAGAGGTGGAATAAAAATAAAATGAAGTACTCTTAAAGTACTATTATCATTATTATTCACCCCAGCATGCTGAGGTCTGGCATGAAAGGCTACTATTTAGTATTTTTTCAGTTATTTTTGGACATTTTAGTGTTCACTGTTATTTTCCCCCAAACTCATTACATTTTTATCTGCACATGGTTGTAGAATATATTCTAACGATCAGTTTTTCCTGCAGAATAATCTATTTTAACTTCTTGTCTCGGTTTGATGACATAATCTTCTCTCCAGTCTGTTTCTCTTATCTATGTCTGTCATCAAGACAGCCACAGTGGACTACTCCTGCCTTGGCGGCCCCAACACACAAAACCACGCGCGCACACACACACACACACACACACACACACACACACACACACACACACACACACACACACACACACACAC
>JAOPJO010000088.1:16239077-16249191 GCA_027123675.1 Molva macrophthalma
ACACACACACACACACACACACACACACACACACACACACACACACACACACACACACACACACACACACACGTTACTTAAGTTTCATTAATTTAATAATGGTCGGAAATCAAAGGAGCATATCTATTTCCACATTGTATTCAACATATAGGCTACTGATAAAGTACATACTTAAAAATAGTGTTTATAAATTAATACTTTATCTACCGTCCTTACTTTATCACAAACAGTATTATAATGCTCATACTCACTTTCTCTATTCATCTGAACAATTATCTAAAAGCGAATTATTTCAAGGCATTGCACAATTGCAGATAAAAACATTTACATTTTTCAAACAGAGGAACACATTGCACAACTATTTCACCGCTGTTACACTACCCCCAAACGTAACTAACCAAACACAACGCTGACATGAGTTGTTCGTTAGTTAACGTTGGGGAGAAAATGTAATTGACAATCAACATATAAATATCTATCTGTCATTCAACCGCTGGGTCGCTGCTTAAGAGACTGCCTTCAAACTAGCACACACTACAAAACTGTCAACCAAGTTCACAATGAAAGAGCCATTTAGCCAGCGTTAGCTTAGCCGGCTAGCCGGTATCTAGCTAACCTGCTGCTGCTGACTCACTGTGCGAGAACGGGGATATGTACCAGTCCTGTGCCTTGCTAACTGGCTAACCTAACGCTAACAGCCAATCAAGCTAGCCTAACTCAACACACAATGAAAACACATAAACGGACTGCCCGTCAAAATCAATTTGAGCGGACACAGTGATGTCCATGCTTACCAATAGAATGCAAGATGTCAATAGAGGCATTCCGATCTGTTCCGAGGAGAGACTGTGCTCTTTGAAACTCAGCCACTGCCGCGGCTGCCATCTTTACTAGTCTGGCTGCTCTGCCTCCGCTTTCCGGTTAGGTCTTTTCGCATGATGCATCAATGTTGCCACCTCTTGTTCCTTCAGTGTAAGGTATGGTAGCCCTTTCAAAATCAATAAAACATCACATCCAAAACTGAAGAATACACATTTTTAAATAATCTCATATTTCCTGCTACTTTTTATTTTACACATGTATTAATTTAGTTAATCAGGCCAAGCCAAACTTAGCCTGATTCATTACTAATCAATGTTTTCTAACTTCACATTGGGACGCAGTGGATAGATGCATTTTAACAGTTCCTGAATTACTTCTCGTCGCCAAACACGTTATATACAACAATAAAGCCAAACGTATACACAAAAGTATACTATGGTATTTTTCATAGAGAAAGAAAAATCCATACAGAAAAAAACGGTATACTATAACGTTACATATAAAAAAGTTGGTGTAAATTTTTTTTATTTTAAAGCTTGTGAATAGTTCATGCCTTCAGTTTAACACAACCTACACAAATTAGGAAAGTAAACCCCCCACAAGTAGGTTACAGGTGTCCTTTAAGCTCTGAATCTGGTGTTTTTCCCCCTTATAAACGGTTTTTAAATAAAATATATAAAAAAATCATTACATAAAAAAATATCTTTATTCATATTTCCACAAAGGAGGGACAAGGAAAAGATTTACAATAAAGTACATCTGACGAGTCAGCATGGGTTTTTCACAGAACAATGGACAGGTAGTCACAAGCCTGAAACACAAAATCAAAAGATATTAACATAACATAGCCTGGTCCTGGTACATTTGGGTTTGCATCAGATACTAGTTAATAGTTACGTGTGTGAATAATATATGCTTGCTTACTCCATACCAACCATCAAATGTGCATGTGTTTTTCCATGGCTATTAATGGTATTTGAGTGTGACAAATAACATTTCATATTTATTTTTATTCTCATGAAACTGGTCCATAGCTGACCTTGACCAGAAAATGTATTTTCCAAAAAAGTATAAAGCCCAATTTCGGTTGATATTTGTAGCTAAACCCCAAAAAATAAATAAGAGTACTGTCGTTTTAACGGAGCAATCCACACACACCGCAAATGTAGCGGGCTGTATTTTTTCTGCTTGCTTCGTGTAGGACTAATTCTCCACATTATCATCATTTCAATCTAAAGTATATTCAGCACATACAAAGTTTGAATAACTAGTGTTACCTGGCAACTTATCATGAGGTTGATCGAGGTTTCTGTGTCTGCAGCCATGGAGAACACAGGGCTGTGGAGGCAGCCCTCCATGTGCTGAGAGACCCTCAACTCCAGGAGATTCTGCACCACCTCAGGAGTGATGTTGCATTGCTGAAAGAAATGTATTTCTTTCAAAAATAAATAAATAACCCACCAACATTGGCCTGGCTGAGAGGCTTCTGTTGTTGTTGCATACAAAATTTAAAAGCACAATTTCCAATTAAATTAACTCATTCCCTCATCCAATTAGTTTTCCCTCATCCAATTAGTTGGGCTTGTAGAAATGTAACTAGCCAGAGATTTAAGGGGATCTTAGAAATGGGATGAAACACCCTCGTCCTGATTCTTTTTCAAGGGGAGGCGAGTGGGGGATTCAATTCACAACAGCAAATTGCCCCGTCTTCAACTTTGACAGGGCGGAACAGAATTTTGACAGCCAGCCTCAGTGGGCTCCACATACCATTTAACACGATGGAGCCCACTGTAGAGGGATGCTAGAAGCAATTTTCGGCACCCCCAGTCTAAAAATCTCCTTCATACTTTTGGCCTGGATGTTAACAACTGCACTTTGCAGAAGTGAATGAAAAGTCATGCACTATAGACAACACTCAAATATAAGGATGTTTTTGTGATCTATGATAGTAGCATCAATGTTGAGTTCACGTAATACATGTTTTATTAAGCAACCATGTTAACATAAATCCGGACCTCATTTAAAAGATACAATGAAATTGGTGTGTCGTGTAACAGCATTTTTCCACTATACTATACTGGCCCGGTGCGGCAGACCAGCGCGGCTGGGATTTGCATTTCCCTTACAACCGAGCTTCCCGCTTGAAGGTGTGTCTTTAACTGATGTTGTCTTGAGTCGATGACACAACAACACTTGAATTGCCTATTTAGTTTTATTGATTAATTTAAGACATTTAATATATTTGGGTTGTTTCACACAATGATATCCGCGATGATTAATTCAGTTCAATGTTCACTATTCCCCCTTCTTTGCTTTCTAATCTCAATAGCTCATTGAGAGTCGATTTATTTCATATTAGTCCCGTTTACCTATTTGACAATGTTTCACACATATTTCCCCGAGTGCCACACGATGTCCTTGATATTAGCAAAAAGCCAACTTGGAGGCGGGCTCACTTTGGCCTGACCTCGGAGATGGTCCATCTCAGGTGCGGTACGCCACGGTGCGTTTAAACTGGTAGTGAAAAATGCGAATCAGCACGGCACGGTACGGTACGGTACGGTACGGTACGGTAGGGCAAAAGGTCCCAATGGAAAAACGCCATTAGAGAAGCAAATGAGATACATACCCTTGTGTTAATATACATTCCACAGAGGCAGGAGACAAAATGGCTGTTGATGGTCAGGTTGTTCCTTGAAGATAGAGATCAAACAGGAAATAGATATTGTGTTTTGCCATCAAAACAACTATAAAAAAAAGTTGTTTTAAATGTGTACTGATTTAAAGCTACAATGAGCATCTTCTTCACCCCAGTTTGTTTTGATTCAATGTGTTTTGATTTAATCCCGAGACAGGCTGACAGACTTTAATAAATAAAAAAAAGTGGGATGAGCCAAAAATGCTTACTGCAGCTTAAAGTAAATATTCCTGATATTCTATTTTTAAGCTTGAAGTTAATAGTCGATGTTCACTTTAGACAAACATGATAACAATACATTTCATACAGAAAACAATCCATTGATTATTTCAAAAGGCTTACGTGTGGCATATTGGGCAAATAATATGAATGGCATCCTCTTCCCTTCCTTCTACAATGGACGAGATATACTGCTCCTCAAACTGCTGGTTCCTCTCGTATTGCCCAATGATGGATAGCTCTGACACAAACATCATTGAACAAAAAATTCTGATCGTGAGCCATTCCCAGAAGAAAAATCTCAAATTTCATAACAGTAAGAGTTGCTGTGAGACTTGAGCTTTTTACCTTGTGAAATTAGCTCCTTTTGGATCTCCTCGAGCACCGCCAGTTCATCATATTCCTTCATGGCACCAAACATCTGTTAATTAACAGAAAGACAGGATACAGTCACAAACGGTCAATGTTGACTTATTCAAATTTGACGAACCATCAAAATCCATAGACATCTCAGAAAATCTCAGACAGCAGTGTTACAAAACAAAGATTAAGCTCAACACTATGCACACATTATTCAACATTGCGTATAAAACGAGCCTACCTGTCCAGGACCGGTTGACCCCCACAGCGAGGGCAGAGCCCGGTCTTCTGACTGCAGGGCGTTCCATTCCTCCTCCATCACCTCCTGGACGAGACTGGAGCCCTTTGCACTGGGAAGCTGAGTGCCGTCTTCCATCTGACGATATCGATCCAATAACCGGGAACGACTGTTTCTCAGTCGTTCCACACATCGCTATTGAATAAAGCAACAAACAGCGTTAACATTACTTATTATATCCACGTCCACTAAAAATGCTACCAAGCTAGTTGAACAACTTTTCACCTTTCTATAGGTTTCCTTCCACGGCGGCGTTGTTCCCTTATAAAGAGAGCGATGTCTGTTCAAGGCATCCATCTAAAGTGCTTGTTTAAGATGAGTTAATTATATGTAAATATAAGGCGAACCGCCTGAAACACCAATCTTGTTAGAGCTTGAAAAGTGCACAGGCTAAAGAAAAGCATTTCAGCTTTTAACCTTGTGCCCCGGAAGTCGCGCTGGTGTAATAGCATAATGCATCATGGGTTCTGTAGTTTAGTGAAGCGTCATTGATAGGGAAATATAAACTTTAACGATCATTAACTATTTTACTCTTGAAACAAAATATATTTAATTATTCATTAGATCACCGAATATAAACTGATAAGGCATTGCATTGCATGCAATGCAATGGCATTGCAATGCATTTTTAATAACTAAGTGTTCAAATCGACCCATTTCGATCATAACATATTTTGTGCAGAGGACTTTTGCTCATATGCCAATTCTACAAATATTTACATTTAAGCCAAAAGCTTATAGTCGGTGTTTCCTATGTATTTGAGTTGCGTTTCTTTATCGTTTACCACGTTTCCATCTGTTTTAACTTACTTAATCTTATATCATAACTTATACACACATAATTTGAATGCTGGGCCTACATCCATAATTTGAATGCTGATCGCATAGACTTGAGAATGATCTACAACTAGCATATATATGATATCTTTGCACCCGCCTGCGTGTAATGACACATATTTTTGTCATTAAACTATATTAGTTTATGTATAACGTTGATTGAATAAACACAGTCGGGTGCTCACTGCAGGCCTATAGAACAGTGGCGCACCTTCTTGGGTTGTCAAAATGCCATTGTTAAGGGGCCAAGCGCGTGTAGTGTGTCCCTAACATCATCTCAAAACACATCTGGGCCACTGACACATCCAGCAGCGAGTCAGCCTACAGGCACCAAACATCTCCGATAGGCCACCGGACGGCGGCGTCCAATGGATTTTCGAGCGCAACGGTTGCGACAGCGACAGACGAGCTCAGCATCCGACGCTCGGCCAATAACAAGGCGACATTTCTCTTTCACAACCAACCCGAATAACTGCAGATACCCGCATCAAAAGCTCGGGGATTCTTTTTTCTTACGCGGGTTGGCTTAGCCAAGGGTATATATCTATTTATAGACTTCATAGTAGCCATTTTCTCGGCATTAGTTTTTGTGTTTATTTTACGTTAAGGTTGCCCTGTAGAGTTAATTTATGTTTTCACATGCGGTCGACATCGTCGCTGATACGAGCTTTAATACCCATAATAACCATATAGGTTTTCGCTTTTCAATGGAAGACATCTTCTCCCATACTGCAAGAGTAGCACATTGCCCCTCCGCTCTCCATCTTTTCTTCCATCGGCGAGAGAGACATTGAATAGGCTTCTTCATAGGCCTAAATGGAGGTTTCAAAGGCGAAGTAGGTCCGCTAGGACGAGGTGTATGTCTGCTACACCTATAGGAAGTTAGTAGACGTTCGAGCGAAGTGTATTCAAACCCAGGACCGAGGACAGCTCCGATCCAGCGCGCACCGACGGGGAGACGGGGGATTTGGACCACTGCGCTGCGGTTTCCAAGTGGACAGATATTAATCACATTTGCCCACCTGCTATGGGTCAGTGTGTGTGATTCTACATGGATTTGCCGAGAAAGCTCTACTAGTTTAGAGGTATGTAGGCCTATGACTAAACGTGATGTTTTTTTTTATTAGCAATGAGCGTGTATCAAATCAAATATAGGCTGCAAATGACGGAAGGCTTGTATATACTTAAACGTATAGACTGTGTCCGAAAACACCAGCATGTGAAGGCTTTCCTATTTTTAGATGGAGCATATTAGCATGGTTTTTTTTATCAGGCTTGTTTTTTTGTGCTGAATTATTAATTTGGTTCAGCTTTAATCAATAAAAAATTGATTAAATCTGACTTGACGACAGCACAGTGTTTGAATCCAGCATCGATGCAGCTAAATAGATATAGGCCTAATATCATATAGGCTCGGCCTATATATCAAGGTTATAGACTCACTCCACTTCTTTTTCTTTTCTGAAGCTACCCCGTGTAAAGGGGAGGGGGTGTTTTCAGGGCTTCCATTTTGAAGTTAAGATGGATGCTTGCGCACATTTCTTTCTCAGCCGTCGGTGGCTTATCGCTCCTTATATAATACAGATGAGCACATTGTAGCGGCGATGGAGAACATACTCCGATGAGGCTACAGGCCTACCTAACACTCGAATGTAAAGGAGAAGTCTCAAAGCTGTCGATTCAATATGAACCTGAATAATTCCTTGTAAATAGTGATACAGGCTTACTGTATGGATGATGTCGATAAGGATTCATTGTAAAGCCATAACAACAAACTACCAGGCCCTGCTTACAAGACCCATTCATGCATATTAACAGGCTGATTGCAAAATGTGTAGGTCCCACTTCACAGTAGGCCATGGTATACCTATAGGAATGTCATTTTCTCGACCTGAAATGTACTTCCATATATCCATTGTGCTATTTACTTAAGAAACATCAATCTATGTATGGCTTCGGATTGCTGACTAGCTCTGACCATAAAATATATGAGAACAGACAAAAATATAATTTATTCACCACTTTGATTGTTCAGGGTGATATTTCATTTCATTCAAAGCAGGCTTGCATTTCCTGTTATTTTCAAAGTGAGCACACAGATCAGCTTCTCCACTCAAACATGGTCCTTGCTGTTCTTGGGATGAAGTCTTTCCACGATAACTAATGACAGATAATGAAGACTCCACACTAAAGGTGTGTGCTTTTTCCTTCCCTCGCAGGTTAGGCCTCCTACATTTGAAACACTGCAGCTCTACTTCAGCTCATTGTGTTGATCAGAGGCGCTGTGCACCACCCCTTCCCCACCTCCATAAGCTGACACACCTTCGCTGTCCCCCCTACTCTGGCCTCTCCTTTTCGGACTTCCCCCGTTCCTCGTTGTGTTTGTTTCGTTTGTTTGGCCGAACCCCTCACTGGCATCCCTCTCGGGTCACCATGGGAACGGTGCTGTCACTGTCCCCCAGCTACCGCAAGGCGGCGCTGTTCGAGGACGGGCCGGCCACGGTGGGCCACTACACGGCCGTCCAGAACAGCAAGAACGCCAAGGACCCCTCGGCCTCCAAGAGCCTCAAGCGCCCGTCCATCATCAGCTCGTTGCCATGGAAACGCATCGTGGCCGCGTCGTCCAAGCGGAAAGGCTCCAAGAAGCTGCCGTCGGAGGGGGGCGGCGGCGGGGTCGACGGGGGCAAGGAGGGCGGGGCGTCGCCCGAGGGCGGGCTGGCCGCCGCCGCCTCCGGGGGCCTGAGGCTGAAGAAGTCCCAGTCGTGCGCCAACCTCTCCTCCTACACCACGGGTCAGGACGCCGCCGCGCTGGCGGCCGCGGGCGCTAACGCCGCAGCCGGCGCTACCACCGCCGCCACCACCACCACCACCACCGTCTCCAACAACAACAACACTACCTCCTTCCACCTGCCCGCCTCCCGCACCCTGGCCAACGTGTCCTCCCTCCTCGGCAAGAAGAACTCCCTCACGGGCCCCGGGGTGCAGGTGTCCAACGCAACCGGCACGCCCAAACGGGTCATCGTCCAGGTCAAAAGAGACTGTTGTTGTTACCATTAATATTATCACTATTACAGAAGTAGTAGTAGCAGTAGAAGTATTCTTTTTGGGGGATTTTATTATTCACTGGTTGCTTTGGATTGAAATGTGCGCTGAATGTAAATGCAAATTGTTATTATTCATGAACTATTTATATTTCTTCCTCCTCATCTCCCACCCCCATCATCATGGTTCCTGCCCCCCCCCGCTCGCCAGGCCTCCACCAGCGAGCTGATGCGCAGCCTGGGTGAGTTCCTGTGCCGCCGCTGCTACCGGCTGAAGCGTCTGTCCCCCACCGACCCGGTGCTGTGGCTGCGCAGCGTGGACCGCTCCCTGCTGCTGCAGGGCTGGCAGGACCAGGGCTTCATCACCCCCGCCAACGTGGTCTTCGTGTACATGCTGTGCCGCGACGTGGTGCCCTCCGACGTGGCGTCGGAACACGAGCTGCAGGCCGTGCTGCTCACCTGCCTCTACCTGTCCTACTCCTACATGGGCAACGAGATCTCCTACCCGCTCAAGCCCTTCCTGGTGGAGGCGGAGAAGGAGGCCTTCTGGGACCGCTGCCTGGATATCATCGGGCGCATGAGCGGCAAGATGCTGCAGATCAACACCGACCCGCACTACTTCACCCAGGTGTTCGCCGACCTGAAGAACGAGAGCAAGAAGGAGGAGGAGAAGACCCGGCTGCTGATCGGCCTTGACCGATAAGTGGGAGCACGGGGGGGACGGGTGGGTGGGAGGGGGAGGGGGGAGAGGAGGTCAGGATAGAGGAACGGAGGGGAGATAAAGTGTCAGGAGAATGGGTCAGCCGTTGGGGAAGTTATAGAGGGGGCTGCTGGGGTTGGTGGAGGGAATCAGTTGTGGCACTACAGTGACTGTTTTTTTCATCTTCTTCTTCTTATTGGTTCTATATCTCATGTACAAATGTCCCCCACCCCGCTCCCCCCAGATCAGTCAGAGAACAGTGGGCTCTGGAGCACATTGGGCCAACAACCACAGAACATATCAAATCAGGTTTTCTGTGGGGCTGGGCAACCAAATGCAGCCGTCAGGTCGCAGGATTTGATCCAGTTAAGATTTCCACGATTGAGTGGTCGTTTATTCCCGATTATTCCCCAAATGGCTCGAATGTGTGCTTGGCTGACCATGTGATGGTGAGCAGGCGTTGTTGTCCTCAAGAGTGCTGTAAGTAAGTAACTCACTCGTTGTCAACAAATTCCCATCGTGCTTGACATGAGGTGAGGTGAGATGTTTGTTCTTATTGTTTGGCTCAGACCAGAGACTTTGCCCTGTTCCAAGGTAGTCTGGCAGAGAGTTTACATGAGGTTACATGAAACACCAGACAACACCAGTGCATATGTACTGTATGGGGACGGGGAAATCATATTGTTAACATACAAGCAAATAAAGAGAAGGGTAGATGCAATTAAACAATTCTAGCCCCAATACATCCAACCAAATCCAGGCTTGGTTTATGCTTACTTTTTTTTTGCAAAAAAGTGCAGTACCTGGTAGCATAGCTAAAATCTGCCACTTTATTTGGTCAGGCACATAGAAGTGTGCGCTGGATAGTTTGGACATTGCCAACTCCCCTACACCTTTTTCCCCCAGTAGCCCAAGCCTATCGCACTCACCCAACCCCAGGCTAGGGATGCATATTAAACACTTGAAAAAACAAGAGAAAGGGGAGATCTCACTGGTCTTCTGTGAATATCTGAGAGGTACATTTGGTGTGTAACCGAGGTGCTTAATGTGAATTTTAAAATGAGAAAATCGAAATCTTATGGCAAGTGAGAAAACCCTATTTTCATCATGTGATTGAGGAACGCAATACTGACACCAGA
>JAOPJO010000088.1:16259471-16273296 GCA_027123675.1 Molva macrophthalma
CTCTCTCTCTCTCTCTCTCTCTCTCTCTCTCTCTCTCTCTCTCTCTCTCTCTCTCTCTCTGTCCCTCTCTCTCTCTCGCTCTCTCTCTCTCACTCTCTGTTTTGTCTCCTCTTCACATTGCATCAATGACAGTGATCAGTTCATAATGGACTTAATGGTTTTGGCCTCCACTCTCCCCACAACACAAACACACACGCACACACACACACGCACACACACACACACACACACACACACACACACACTCACACTCACACTCACACGCACACACATACACACGCACTACCCTTTCTGCAGTGATTTCTCAGAAACCTCATTTGGACACCACACATCTTCCCTCGAGTTGTCCTGGTGGGCGAGTGCAGTGTTGGGTCTAGGGGACGGCTTCTCTCAATGCATATTTTGTACACGGTTAATACTGTTGTTCCTACTGAAACTAAATACTGGGAGACATAGCAGAACAAGCATCTCTCTCTAGCTCTGTCAGATATAAAGAAGTAACTCAGCGTAGCGTGTCCTACCCAAATGTGCTTGCATGCTAAAGTTTATTAAAAGTTTATTAAGTATATATGTACCAATAATGCATGTTTGAGGGTGCAGGCAGGTGTGTGTGTGTGTGTGTGGGGGGGGGGGAAGGATGTGTGTGTGTGTGTGTGGGTGTGTTATGGACAGGGAACGTTAATGTGCGGTGCTGGTTGTAGTGTCGCGATGGAACGCCTCTCTCTGTAAGCTGTGAGCACGGCTATATTTAGACTGCTACCATCCCAGTGCTGAGGGGCATCAGCTAACACAAAGCTAAAACACACTGTTAAACACAGGGCTTGGACGCACACACAGTACGTACACACAGGAACATAGAGACATGCACAGTAGACGTTTGGTTATTCCTTCAAAAAAAAAAACACATTGGTTCGAACCCTATTCGAATGGCTTTATTTGCGCATTGTCCGTAAGGGGGGCAAACCAATACAACGAGAGACATAACGACTTGCATAGGTATATTTATTTCAACATAAACATTAAAAGATGTACATACCTACACGTGACAAAATAAACAAATACATTTTTTCCTATACCGTAAAACGAGTGAGAACTTAGAACACGCTGTCTCTCGGAGCGAGATCGAATTAATGATTCGTAATTGATATGTTACTCGATAGCCTCATTTTTTACACAAGTTAGGTAGGAATCCATACTGGTTAAAACAATTTGATCATATTTTTCCATTTTTGCTGAGGAAGAGTTTTGTGCTAAAGGATCCTTTAGCACAAAACTCAACCACAAAACTGGTTCAGCATTATCCACGGTCACTGAGTGAAGGAAGGAAAGGAGACCTCCAGGACCCAAGGTTGGAAAGATATTTCTTTGTCATCTGGGCGACGTGAAGGTATCTCCCAGAGCCCGAGGTTTTCCACCACATGAGAGGATTTTGTTGCGCAGGTATTGGAGACTCTTGTTCATACATGGACATCTCTTTGTGAAGCAGCAGAGTGTTGTCCTGGTCCAGCCTGTCCTTGCAATAAGTGTCTCCAAAGAGATCCCCCATTTTCCCAGCGCTTTGCTGATCACGGTGTTCGGTGTGGCTGCCTGGGCCTCCTGCCACGGTCCTGTTTCATCTCCTCCAGTACAGCCACCTGCACCTCCCGATTTTGTTCCTCTAAAAAAATGAAAGAGGCGATTGGAAGCGTGGATCAAGGTAACTTGTTTTGTTCAACAGCATAAATGCGCCCCTTTCCCTTGCTGTACCGCTCCTCCAGATCAGTGCTGATCGTTGTGTTCATCTCTGTCAACGCAGGTGTTCCTGGCCCGCCTGGCGTTGGCTTGGTCAGTTGAGAGCAGAACGTGTTTTAAAGGCAGTACAACTGACGCAGTTGGATATTTGTCAGTCGACAATGCTTCTGTTGCCACTTTGAAAGGTTTAAGAACCTCTTGTACCTGTAAATAAATATGCGTTAATATGAGGACAGGATCAGGATCAGCACTAAGCACGCTTAGGCGAGGCATTTCATGCCATGTGATGACCTTTTCCATGAGGGAACATTCTCTTGTGGTCAGCTCCATTCGAGACAGGTTATTCTCGAAGACGACAGCAGACACAGCTGCTTGCTGCTTTCGATGCCCAGCAGATCACGTTGTATGTGCTGTTCCATCGCGTCCGACGGTCATTCATAAGCTTCTCTGTTTTCAATCCTAAAAGTTCATGTTTCTCCTGGAGGAGGTAGCCGTCGATGGTGGATTTGCTGAAATGGGATGACGCGGCTTTCAGCCTGCTCACGGGGGGTTCAAAGGCTAGAGCACTTTACCCACAGCCATGTTTATGGTGTGTGCCACACATGGCATGTTAACTGATTTAAGATGTCTCTCCACTGCATTGACATAATTGGTAGCATTGTCCATTGTAACGGCGGTCACAGATTCCCTTTTCATGCCATAGACGTCCAAGATGTCTTGAATGCATTCGCCAACCTTCTCTGCAGTGTGGGATTGCCTAAGCTCTTTGGCTTTACGTACATAGTCCTGCATTTCCCAATCTTCTGAAATCCAGTGGGCCATTGATGTGACATACGACGCAGTTGCTAGGGAGGGGCGGCCATCCGTGGTAAAATCTTTGTCTTTGTGTGATTCCTTTATTTTGCCTGAGGTGCTGTTGTCAGTACCTTGGTTGCTAGTGGTGGGATGGTAGGCTAGCTCTAGCCTACATAGCTTGCACACAACTTTGCGACGAGGTTCCACAATTTTGCCATACTGACCAAAATCCAAATGCTCTAAATCTCCAGCTCCAAATCTCTATCACTGTGGCCGAGTTGGGTTGTGAACCCTCCACCTTTCTAACACCGTTGATGTTTAATTATTTTCTTTTTTTCTTTTCTACTTGTTCCGTCACTCCTGTCCGTCATGCAGTGCAGCGGCCCAGGCTGCGCGTGACAACTAGCTAAACTAGCTAAACTAGCTAAACTAGCTAAACAAGCAAAACTAGCTAAGCTTTTATAATTTATTATAATATTAATTTTCTTTTCTTTTTATTTTACAATTCGAATTCATATTCTAATTTAGAATATTCGTTGACAGCCCTAATGCACACCCAGAGACTCACAAACACATCAAACACGCACTTACAAAACACATACACACACACACACACAACATCCCATCCTGCGCTAGAGAGGAAGGCGTCTAAAATGTCTGAAAGCATTCCCGCAAAGCAAACACAACATGCTGTGGGGCAGTACGGAGCAGAAGGGTAAGAAAGGAGGGTCTTTCAGGCCTGCTAAGATCAGCCCTTCCTAGAGAACTGCCACGCACATATTGCTGTAGAACAGACTGCGTGCGTGTGTGTGTTAGGCATACGTCTTAACTTCCCTGATAGACCCATCGTTTTGGCCACAAGTGTAGTGGTGTGTAAAAACACCTGGTAGCTCCTTCATTGAATACAGGAAGCAGCCAAGACATTACTTAGGGAGACTTGTCTAAGTGGGGAAAGGAAATGGCTGCGTTGTGCAGCATATAAATAACATAAATAATAACTAATAATAATTATAACTTATTATATTATAACTAATAACTATTATAACTAATAACTAAATAACTAATACTAACAACATAAATAATGTCTTAAATATGGATGGATTATGGATTTTTTGGCCTCTTTATTCAAATGGCAATGCATTTTGCAATTGGCAATTCAATGTGCAATTTGATCATGCAATTTGAAAATGTATTATGCATTCGGCAATTCAATATGCAAAGTGGCAATGCAGTTCTCAATTCAGTTTTAAATATTTTGATTACAAATTTGAGTGAAAGTTCAATCAATTGCATTTCATATTGCCGTGGTTTTTTGATGTCTTTATTCAAATGGAAATGCATTTTGCAATGGATTTGATTCTACCTTTGCATATTAAATTGCCAATTGCAAAATGCATTCAATGCAAAAACATCCATACTTAACTGTGACTTGGGTGATCAGCAGACCCGTGTACAGAAGCTGGCAAATTCTCATCCTGTCCTGAAATACTGTAGATTTGAGTCTTTCCAATGGTTTCATTGGAAAGCTTGATACTGGAAAACATTGATCCTGGATAAACAACCAATGTTCCGGAATGTAGAATAATGTCAAGTCACTGTTAAAAATGGGATTTAGAAAAATAACAATAATCACCAATAACCAATGTAGTTGTAATGTCTATCTCATCAGTGGGACCACCGGAAAGGTTTTCAAAATGTTTTTTTTCAGAACAGGGACTTGAGCCGTGTTACAACAAACGTGTTTATTTCACCTATAGAAACTAAAGCCATTTACGTTGTTCCCTTGGGACATTGGATCAATTGAATTGACCTGAATAGGAAATGCTAATCTCATCTTTTTGTGTATTTCAGAAAGAAAAAAATCAAACATACTCCATTTGTTAACCAAATGTGATCACTTTCCATTACCAATCCTCCTTGTAGCTTTGACAATCAAAAAGAGGTAACCAAGCAAGTTATATGTTTTGGATAGTTTTATCGCTCATGTCCTTTTGGTGCACTGGTGCTCCGTTCACGGCACACCCCTTTACCTTCGTACCGTGCTGCTGAAATCTGGCACTCAACAGTGAACAACAGACATCCAATCAATGCGCGACTCTGTTACAAATCGATCGCTACGGTGCGACAACTCGATCTGCGCAGTGAGACACCGCAGCATAAATACATCAGCAGGAGTCCCTAAAGGTGTGGATGGGCTTTTATTAGAGAGAGCGCGCCAGGAGGGAAGAAGCAGACGCTGACTGGGGACGTGTTTGTATCACTTTGGTGTCCGGTAGCCAGCCGTGTTGAGTTAACGTGCAACGTTGAGAAGATGTCGGCCATGTTTTAGAAGTAAGCTAATGCTATAGCCATGGAGACAGCTGGATACTGATAGTATTTACCTCATGAGTTATTCATGATGCATCCACCGTAATGCACCAACCAGGGAGTGGTCGAGGGAGTGGCCGCATCAGTGGCTCTCCATCAGAGAGAAAGTCAAATTCCTTTATTTCAGAGTAGTTTAAAACAGATAACCTTTCATAACAGGTCATTACGTTATCTCTATATTAGTTTATTACTAATGAGCAGCGAGTGCGGTAACAATGGCAAGGGTTATTCAGATAATAGCAAGGATGATTGAAACACAACTGAAACACAATTCTGTTCCATTCGCTGCTCCCTGTTTTGCTTTGTTTTCATTTTGTTGAAATGGAGGTGAAGTAGCATTTAGGTGTAATTGTGAAAACAACAGAGGCAGAGTGTGGCAAAGTGAGTGCCTGAATGCTGGATGTTTCTGTAAGGTATGTAAATGCAACTGAAATTGAAAGACGTGCAGTTACAACTCCTCTTTTGACGACATTTCTGGAGCAGAATTTGATATACGGTAATGTGATCTGCCTGCGAGCCAGAAGGGAAACGGAGGATGACTCCGGTGATGTATCCTGTAGTAAAAGGCTTCAGACAGGCCAGATGATAACTATCTTCCTTTCTTCCCTTCTGTATTGAACAGCAAGCAAACCACTTTGAAATGCAGTCCACAAAACGCAGACGTTTTCTTGTACCTTGTACGATTTACACACAATTAAATATACAATGGTTGGTTGGTTGGTTAAATGATCAATCTTTCGGTCTATATATCATACGGACATGTTTAACTTCATGGTTTCTGTTACCGATTCGTGTTTCACTCATTCATAACTTATCTGCTTCATCCGTCCATCCCATTTATTTGTAACCATCCATTCACCAGAGGCTCAACCTACGCTGCTTTGCTCGGTTGTTATGTGTGCACGCTATAAATCACACGAAGACACTGCTCCCTTTGTCAGTCATGTGACCACTTCAGACCTGCATGGCTTATGGCTGACCCATGCTCATAGCAATAACAGTTGGGTTAGAATATGTATGACCTGTGTGCATATGGTTGTTTTTGGTGAAAGTAAACAAGACAAAAAAATTGTAACATGAATAATCTAAACCTAAAAGAGTCTAAAAGAATCTAAACCTACAATTGATTGGAAATCAAACCATTATAAGGAATACATTTTTCGGACCCCAACTTTGCCATGCCACCTTCCCTACGGTGGTCTCATTTTGAAAGTACGTGTGTGTGGGCACGTGGTTTCTGCATGTGCATGAGTGCCTGAATGTGAACTGTGTATGCACCTTTCACGGCGGGATGCCAGCTTCGCAACTCACTCTCATGGCCAGCGCCTCCTCACTGCTCTTAAGTCCCCCCCCACCCCCCTCTCTGTCTCAAAAAGATTATTCTGTCTTCTGCCCCCCCCTCCTACTTCTCTCTGTCTGCCTACGCTGGGTACCCTCCCAAGGTCGTTATATTTTTCAAGGTATGTATGGATGTATATCTGCTGATCTCTCACACACCACCCGTCCTTATTTGCTCATCTGCAATACATCTGAAAGTGTGGAATGTGTGTGTCTGTGTGTTTGTGTGTTTGTGTGTGTGTGTGTGTTGCTTTCTGCCTGGGAACCGGCTTCCTCCCCAAATAGGGGAGAAAGGGTCTTCCTGCTTGTCATTCTCCTACTGCTGCTAGCTAGCGTCTCAGGAGACATTCCCACTCCCAGCATTCATTGCAAAACAGTGACTGTGTTGCAATGTGGTCACCTGTCATCGTTTGGTGTACTGAACTTAGTGACATCCATGTAATTAGCGTACCAGCTCTACATGTTGGGATTTTGGCAGCTGTGCAACAGGTCATTGAATTAAAGGTTGAAAACCATAAAGTTAAACCAGATTTCTCAAATTTTCAACCAATCAAATTTTCAACCAATCCTGTTGCTGGAGGTTGAAATCTGTAAGCGTGTAATTGGCAAACACAAACTTAGCCAGCAGTAGTAAATTGTAAAAAATGGTCTGTGTTTAAAGGTTTAAAATCAACACTGTATAGACTGGCCACTGCAGAAATGCACTTATTAAAATCCCCTTCTGAACTCTTCATCCACAAACACAAATGAGTTTTCTTCGGTAGAATATCTCCATAATGAAATAGTAAACAAGCCATACTTTGCAATTTGGGTTCCAGCCCAGGCTCTCTGCCTTCTCCACCTAGAAGTTAATCTCGGATCGGAGATTATTGCACATGCAATGTTACAATATAACATCCTAGAGTAAGCTATAAGCTATAAGACATTGGCCATTAATTACTTCTACTCTACTGCTCTATTGAACATAATTATTGCAACTATGAAACTAGAAATAAATTATTGACTTAAACAAAATTTCCATACATCCCTGAAATCTCTTATGGACTTTTACAGCAAAAGTATATAAAAATATATTCAAATATAAATATTCAAATATTCAAAATAACAGCTTAAATAACTATATGTAACAAATGTACTGTACTAATTCATAAAATGACCGTGATATGTCATCAGAAATTAAGGAAACATGCTCTGTCAAAATACTAGCTTCTCCGAGAACAATGCGACAGCCAGTATGTTTTCCTTTGAAATTTCTGTTCTGGGCCGGAACGTTTGATTTTGTTTTGGCCTATTTGTTATGGTTCCCTGTTCTCAGAGTACCCCGGGTTGCCAGATATGATACACTTTGGCACACAAACACAGCGTGCTGCAGCCATTGAAGCAAGCACCAGACAAACTGGATCAAATGAGGTTGAACACGATTTTTCCCGAACTGAAAAAGCTAAAACATCGGTGAATCTTGGAGTTGCATTTGAAAGATGGAGACGGCTAAGAGCCCAGAAGGGTTTCAAGACAGATGCCACTTGAGCTGGTTTATAATTTGCAACAATAAATAAATTGCAAATGTAAACATTAGCTGATCATCTTACAGTGTGAGACTCGTCTCCAAATATAATGTTGAGCTCGGCTACTGAGATTAGGAAGCAAAAAAGGGGGAATATTGAACGTCAAACTGAATCCATCATCGCGGATATCGTTGTGTGTGTCGCCGTCCGTCTGAAACAACCCATATATATTAAACGTCTCTTAAACGAATCAGTCCGATTTAACGGTAGGCTATAATTTACAAATGAATAGTCAATAAAAGTGTGAGTGTTGTGGTGCCATCGACTCAAGACAAGCGCGTCGTCAGTAAAAGAAACGCCTTCAAGCGGGAAGCCCGGTTGTAGTGGAAATGCAAATCCCAGCCGCGCCGGGGTGCCGTGCCGAGCCGAACCGTGCCGAGCCGGGCCAGTTTAGCATGGTGGTAAAACGCCAAACCTGGCAACCCGTGTGAGTCAGGGGAGGAGGGGGCGGGCTGAGACAACTCTCGCCAATATTTTGAATTTGGACGAGAGTATCCGTTTTAAACACAAGGTATCAATGTTACATATTGTACCTTTAGGCACTTCCCCCGTAGGCAATGTGTCTTCAACAGAAAATTCAAAATGGTGATACATATTACAATCACACCTGGAGCATTTTCTCCTGGCCACAGCCGATGCAGCTCATCTTAATGACCAAAACAAGCGCCAAATGAAGGGTTTATTGCCCTATGTGATTGGAAACAACCAAGATGAAATGATTCTGTAGTTATAACATAATGATGGGTAAGAGGGAGAGATTAAAGTGATTTGGTTTAACAGCGTCTCCAGTACAGGCTAATAGGTCTTCATGTGCAGGCTGTTCCACAGAGCAGGTTCCTCACCTTTCTTTGTCATTTAAAAGCAATATGAGAAGAAAAAGGAGCTTACACGCGCCAAATCTGCACAGATCTCCGAACTATTTACTTGACAGGGAATTTCTGAAACTGGTTTGAATTCTTTTTCTCTCAGTTTTCCAGATGAGAACTAAACCATTAGCAATTATTTAGCTAATATTAGTTTTGCAAATTCTACAGAAGTCTGAAATTTAAAATATGGTTGAGGCTGGAGGGAACACCTTATTAAGATATGATAATATGTACTTTTAAATGTGATGTACTGTGTGTAGTCCAGACAGAAAAAGCCCAGAGTGGTGCATGTATAGCAGAGGAGGATTCTGTTTGTGGAAAACACAATCATACGTTTCTTTTCACAGTAGGGTTTACAAAGGGAATTCATAAACACATACACATAAAATGCTAACATCCTTCATGGCACAATAAGTCAGTCCCCAGCAATGATCTGGCCTGGCTGCATGGCATTTCAACACCGAGGCTACTCCATGACTCAGCACTGCTCCTAAAGTGGCTGTCAGCAATTTTTGCTCCTTGCCATTTGCCACTTTGTTTTAATTAAATGGTGTGTTAATTGAGTCTCATGTGTTCGCACAGCAATGGCAAGGAGTCTGAAAAAAAGACAATTTAATCAAAACAAAGTGGGACAAGCAAAAATTGCTGATTGCAGCTTTAAGTATCAATGACGTCTTTTATTTTCTTTGGACAGTTTGTATCCACTTTACTTGTTTTTGTATTGAATCGTTAGAGCCCCTCTTCTTTGCCACTCGTGAGGCATCTGACTGTAGAGCACGAGGCCCTTGGTTCTAAGAGGAACATGATTTTATACATATTCTATCCATTCGTGTTCTGGCCCGCCTGCCCAGAGCGTCGGAGGTTATGGCAGACACTTCCTTGGAGAGAGGAAAGTCTAGTTTAGATATTGTTTGAAGAAATGTGCTGTCTCACCTCAGAGACAGGGCTTGTTCACAGTCAAGAGGCCAGCACTGCAGTACCTCCCACACCCAGTCTCTCTCTGTCCATCTCTTTCTCTCCCAGCCACACCTCACTCTCTCTCTCTACCCATCTCTGTCTCTCCCATCCACACCTCACTCTCTCTCTCTACCCATCTCTTTCTCTCCCATCCACACCTCACTCTCTCTCTCTACCCATCTCTTTCTCTCCCATCCACACCTCACTCTCTCTCTCTGTCCATCTCTTTCTCTCCCATCCACACCTCACTCTCACTCTCTCTCCTCTCTCTTTCTCTATCTCTCTCCCTTTCTCTTTCTCTCCTTCTTCCTAATATTTTCCATCTCTCTCTATCCATCCATCTCTTTCTCTCCTTAGAGTTAACCACACTTACAACACTTAAGTGTTTCACTATCCTTCACATCTCACCCCTTTCTCTCTCTCTCTCTCTCTCTCTCTCTCTCTCTCTCTCTCTCTCTCTCTCTCTCTCTCTCTCTCTCTCTCTCTCTTTGGATATAGGTGTATGTATATTGCAGTTACTATAATTTTGTCTTATATGTATTCTTATTTGTATTTATGTATTCTCTTGTTTGATTTGCACTGTTCTTTGTCAGCTGCTGTAACACTGGCCTTTCCCTTTGGGGATGAATACTGTGTTTCGTCTTACTCGGAGGAGCTGCCTGCTGTTACAGCTGGCACACACACTAAATCTAAATAAATGTGTTACACCACCACTAATGGCATGGCTTGCTGCTGTATACACATAAAGACAACTAACTATCCCCCTAAGCAACTAGCTCCCATTCCATCTCTATATATTATATAAATATAAGTAAATAAACAAAATGGACACTTCTTTCTTCAGATGGATATTGGGTTTGTCTTTTTCTATTTATGGTGTACATTCTGCATCTACTCAGTTTTGTACTGTAAGCAGGAATTAAATAAACTCCTACTCGTAATGAAGGTATAGCCCTGCATGCCACCATGATATCTCTAACATCTGCTGCAGTGCCACTTCCACAGGGACGCCCCCCAGGAGAGGCAGGTGGGCTGGGCTGTGGAGGGGATGAAGGGCTGACAGGACGCCCCCCAGGAGAGGCAGGTGGGCTGGGCTGTGGAGGGGATGAAGGGCTCCCGTCTCTGTCATGAGATCAGCTCTCTTCACACTGCGTACATGCGTATATGCTATCCAACCGAGAGCTGTATCGTAAAAATGTGGGTAGTTTGAAGGCTCATATTGGCCTGTAGAGATGGGTTTGTGCATCATCATCTTGGCAGAGTTTTGTCACCTGAAGTGTCAGCAGCACCGATAAAAGGGAGCTTTGTGATGCCATATCGACCCGAACACTGAAAATAGAGTGATTAAATCAAAGCAATTAGTGCGTGCGTGTGCGTGCTTGGGTAAGAGAGATAGAGGATGATGTAGAGAGAGAGAGAGAGAGTCTAGCATTCAATGCAGAAGGTTTTCAATTTGGTATGGAGAGAGTGGAATGGGTATCCCTACGTTCATTCTATGTCCATCCATTGAACGGTGACCACAGCCACTCAGGAAAGGTTTAAAGTAGCTCAGTGGAGAGAGACATTCTCTGAGCAGTAGAACAGACGCTGTCCTCCCTTCTTCCCTTCTGCTGGCGGACCTCTCATCCCCTCATCAACACACTGAGGCTGCTCTGCAGTGCTCCCCCGCATCACAACGCCTACATAATACTGTGGGAAGGTTCCTCGCCAGAAGAACCGCTTGTTGCCAAGGTTACCGTGGCTTTAGGCCGTCTGCCACCGCAGGAACGTGCCGTGGATGTGCAGAAGTGTGTATTGTGCGGTTTGAGTTCGCTTTCTCTTTTGTTATGGAAGATAGACGGTTATGCAATTTGAGTCGAGGGTAAATGTCAGTGTGGCATTGTGGGAATTGTAACCAGTTGCGAGAGTTGTTCTGTCTCTTCCACTCGCTTGCATTCAATCACTCTCCTCTCCGTCGCTCTTCCTTCAGTTGAGCTGGAATTATTTCCATCCTGTAGATGTAATAATCACAGAAAGAGTCTATCAATTAAATATGTTAATCACAGTTATCCCTTAAAGGTACAATATGTAGCAAACGTACTAAAGGAAACATGCTAAGTCGAAATACTGGCTTCTCCGACAACAATTCTACCTACTCGTTTAAAAATCCCCGTTTCGGGATGGAACGTTTTTGTTTTGGCCTGTGTGTTATGATTTACTTTTCTCCTAGTACCCTGCATTGCCAGATATGAAACAAATTTGCACATAAACACAGCATTCTGCAGCCATAGAAGCAAGCAAACAAACTGGATAAAATGAGATTTACTAGATTCCTCCCGACCTATAAAGCCTCGTCGTATTTCATTGAAGCTCTATGCTGTTCTCAAACAGGTAAATCTTGGCGTTGCATTTGAAAGTGGGAGACAGCCAAGAGCCCAGAAGGATTTCAAGACAGGTTTATGGTTGTCTGGCAACCCGGGTGAGCTTTGAGTCTGGGGAGCAGTTGGCCGGAGGAGACAACTCGCTCCAATATTGTGAATTTGGACTGCAGTACCCATTTGAAACACTAGATCAATGTTACATATTGTAACTTTAATTGATATGAAGTGGCAATCAAAAACTAATATATTAGTCTTTGATTGCCACATTATAACTGGCCATTACTTTGGTTACGTTTACCACTTAAATATTTACAACCCCTCATTGGAAAGGTACTAACCCTGTCCAAGTAGTGGTGAGGTAACCGGAGCTCCCCTGGGGAGGAGAGGACTCGTTGAAAAGGCTTAGTAAGACCGTGGGTCACAGTAGTGATAATAAGGGTACCAGGGTATTCACAGCTTTTCAATGCTTTACTCATCTGCTGCAATAATTCAATGTCTTTTGAATTGAAATATCTTCATTCGTTTTTTTCTTTTGAAATTGCAATTAGTCATGATAAATCACAGCATAATCATGCGATTAATCAGCTTATATTTTTATCAACACGGGAGTGGACAAAATATGCTTGATTTATGCAAATGTATGTACATTTTTGATTGGAAATCAAGTAAGAACAAATACACAATGTGGACAGTCCCACTTGTGATCTCCTGAGGCACAGGAAAAGGCAGCTTTTCAAAGGGCTTGTAATGGCTGATCACGCCTACACCTGGTGGTGTAATAGGGGCCCTTTAATTGTCCCAGTGACTGAACATAATGACGCTGGTGGGTCTTGTCCACAACAATGAGAATAATAATTCATGTTTTTGTACAGTCCCATGAAAACGTCAAGCTTGGCGTCACATCATAATATAACATAAGATAATGGGCTTTTAAAGCTTTTTAATGCCATGACCGACGTGCGTTTGGAATAATGTTAATTACTCATGCCCCCTTCTTCAATGACGTTAATGACATCCCGATCATATGGGGTAGATAACGGGCCCCTCACTCCTCAATGCACAGTATGCCGCTGTTGGTGTAGGAATACAATGTTATACTTATGTGTAAATATGTCGTGGGTCACAGTTATGTGACCTTTGGATTTGGGTGCAAATTTGGTGTGACAGACCAATGGTGGAAGTTAACCCTAACCCTTACCCCTTGTGACTTAATGGGTAGGACAAGGCTGACAAATGAACCATTTATGAATAAATAATGAATACTAATATTATTTCATCCCTGTTTTCATTCCTATTATTATTTGATAATTATTATCATGATTAATTAGTTAATACATGATTTCATTAGGATTGTTTTTAAGGTGTTTTAATCACATGCTTATTGCCGAGATGAATTGTCTTGCTATGTTTCTGTTCTGGAATATAAATGAAGTGTTATACAGGCAAAAGAGGGCGGGACCAAATGTATAATTTCAAATAATTTCTCAACTAAAATGAACCATTGGAATTCAATCCCCCCGCCGCATTATGAATATGTACAGCCGTGTTGAAGATAAAACGAGGGCCCTGCTTCCAATATCTTATCCAACATCTTGTTATGACCCTCCTCTTCATCACCCCCCCCCCCCCCCCTGCAGACCATGCAGGCAGCCCGCTGCCCCACAGACGAGCTGTCACTCACCAACTGTGCTGTGGTGAGCGAGAAGGACCTGCAGTCAGGGCAGTGAGTAGGAGAGCACACACTCACACACACACACACTCACACACACACACACACACTCACACACACACACACATACACACCCACACACACACACACACACACACACACACACACACACACACA
>JAOPJO010000088.1:16328563-16338980 GCA_027123675.1 Molva macrophthalma
ATATTAGGTAAGATACTGGCAACACTTTATTAGAAGGGTACGTTGATTAACCATTAATTAACATTGGTTAATAAATTGGTAGTTATAAGCATTAACTAACAGTTAGGTAAGGGTTCAGTCATTACTAATGGTGTTCATGATTACTGATGATGTTCATGATTACTGATGATGTTCATGATTACTAATGGTGTTCATGATTACTGATGATGTTCATGATTACTGATGATGTTCAGTCATTACTAATGGTGTTCATGATTACTGATGATGTTCAGTCATTACTAATGGTGTTCATGATTACTGATGATGTTCATGATTACTGATGATGTTCATGTTTACTAAGGTAATGATGTCGATGTTAACTACGGTATTAATTAATACATTATTTAATAGGATTAGGGTTACCCCTGACCCTAATCCTATCCCTTACCCACTAACCCCAATCCTAACCCTAACCCCTATGCTAATGCTATATAATGATGCTTATTAATGTACCGGTGTTGTAAAGTGTTACCAAAATAAATAAGACAATTTGCTGCCCTCTTTCATTATGGATGTGATGTCTTTCAAGACTATCTTCATGAAATATCTTGTTTTCTCAATAATAACAAGCTAGAGGCTAGTGAGAACGCATAGAGAGATAAATACATTCATTCAATTGTATGATCATTTACAGAGAAAGGTTCTTTCATGCCCAAAGATATGGACGCAGCAGCAGTAAATGCATGGCCCGTGTCATATGGGTCCAATGTTCATTATTCTCCAAGTAGCATTAAGCTCTTAAGTTAATTGTTGTCCACAGGCTGGGTATAACCTGCTTAAGGAGCTTTCTGAAAAGCTTTCTAGAAGCTGGCCTTAAACACCTTTGCTGTACTCTGGTATTCGAAATGTTCAGAGGGCAACAATTTGTTAATGCGGTAATCTGATCACACCTGGTGTCCTGTATGATCATTTAGTATTATTATATTTATTATATGCCTGAATGGTGCCACTAGATAGCATTATTAGTATTGCATGGATATGGCGAATGGTTGTGCTTCCATGCTGAGGGCCATTCAAAGCCTGCGCCCTCAGGGGGTAAACCAAGTCATTTTTTAACCGAATAGTCAAGAGAGCGCTCAGGAATGTATCCTAACATCAAAATGCATCATTTCCTTGAAGAGTTTGTTAAAAGAAAAGAAAGGTATGTTGGAAAGGCGAACGATCTGGGAATAACAGACCGTGCTTCCAGGGTTGAAAGGCAAGCTACGGTGCCAAATAAATAAATGATGACAAACGGAACCAACAGAAGAGCATCACTACTGATTATACTTGACATGTAGTAAAAAAAAACCTAAAGCAATGGGGGCGCAGGAGGGGTGGAAGTAGCCAGGGTTCTGTACTAAGATGGTCTGGAAATCAATAGGTCTGCAGAAAGCATCCAGGACACAGTGGGACTTTGTCTACCAACAGAAGTTGAGATCAAATAATGCATTGCTTTTGACTGGCGCAAAAGCTCTGCTGGGAATCACTGCAGGAGTTCAGGGCAGTAGGAATGCTGGGATGTGGCACCCTGGTAGTTCTTCTCATCCATCACTTGTTTGAAGATGTGTCCATCACTTTTTTGTCCGTCACTTGTTTGTTACATCTTTTTTTTTTACGCCATTGCCGTTACTCGCGTCTCCAAATCCACAGTATCTCCAGCTGCTGCCTTTCGAAGAGTAACTGTCTATTCCTGTACATGGACAGGGGCAGAGCGTCCTGTGTGTCGTTCCTCTAGTGACTGTAGAAGGTGGATTTAGGTCCCAGACATCCACCAATAATTATTTTTCCAAAGTGAATGTTAATGAGTGGAAGTACCGTTGTTAAACCACCATTAGGGGCTTCCACATTGTAGGAAAGTGAAACCTTGTCATTTGAGAAACATGGCCAGGAAAGACCCACAAAAACAACATACACTGTAGCCAACCGAGTGATTTCTCAGTTAGGGATTATTCCTGCACGAACGTAGAACACTATACACGCTCAACCATTTTCAGGAGATAATCCCTTAGGATAAATGTTTGGCTGCTTTTGTATTGTTTTTGTGGGGGGGGGGGGTTTACAACTAGCAAGCCAAATGAAAAGCACATGGTATTTGGAGAAACTATGACTGTATAATATGCTTCCTTTGTTTGCCATTGGCAGCTCAAATTGGACCCAGGTCCCTGTTTTTAGAAAGGGAACCTACGTCATTGAACTGCTGACTTTGAAACCCTTAATATGCAACACACACTCAAAACCAACAATGTGCATGTGCACACACCATAACAGAAGTGTGTTGGTGTGCACAAACATGTGTTTTTACTATTGAACATAGAAATGGAGACGTTGTCTCAGTTTGATGTGGTTTGTCCTGGTTTGTGGCTAATATTGTTCTCTGGGTTGACTCGAGCATTGTAAAATCCCTGTCTCTGTTGTGGTCGCTTTTAAGTCAATGTGTGCCATTTCTCCTTTGCCTGATGGGGACAGTGATTGTTAGAGTTCAGACATGTCAACCCAAAAATAAAAGGTTTTTTTTTGAATGGCTAAATCTGCACAGCTGGTGAGCAATAAGTGACGATAAGCTAATTGCTGTCATCTTAATCTAGCTGAAAGGACGCGTGATTCCTGGAAGAGAGTACAATTCAGGTGCTTGTTTGCGGAAAAATAGAAAGAGTTCAAGTTGAAGACCTCGGGATTTGAATCATGACTAAAGAAAAACAATTTGAGATGAAAGCCTTTATCTATCACTACTCATGTCAGTATCTAATCGACTAGTATACAAAAGAGAAAATACCTAGAAATCTGCCCAGCCCATTACAATATTAGCCCTAACGTGGTCAGGAAAATATTTGCCTGTTATTATTATGAGAGCAATTTTAAATGCTTAAAGCTAGGGTAGGGAATTTGGAGAAATCAGGCAGAGTAAGCTAGATGTGGAAAATATCCAACAGAAAAAGAAAGTCCCACCCTCTACAGGCTTCCCCTGTAAACACTTTATTAGCTCGCTAGCTCTTGCAACAGGTCTGCCTCAATACATCGAAATGATCATCCAAAATAAATCAAGACATGATAACAATGAATGCCGGACCACAGTCAATAACTGGGGCGAAATCGTACCTACCCACTCATACTAAAGTTTGCCTTTTTGTCAATGAAAAACCACTGTGGCCTTTGGAAGACTTCAGTATGTGAGACAGCAGTAGGCTGACTAGTAGAGAAGCAGGGTTGCTCTAGTGTCTCATTAAATGAGTTGGCCTGCTAAAACCACAGCACGTGTTCTTCTCTTGTGTTATCATTTCACTGTTGTCCCAGTCCCTGTTGCCGAAATGCTGACAGACTTTATCTGTTAACAATTCAAGTTTAATGTCGCAGATATTTATATGAACGTTCGAGACAAAGGCAAATCTGCTTGGCAGTGATGCACTACTCAGTGTTATATGATACAATGAAAATTCATCAAATAAAATGTGATTAATATGTAATTAAAGTCAGTTACAACTAACAATAAACCTGTTTGTGAGCGTGACGAATTGCTGAGTGCGTGCATTAAACCATGCCCTGTATAGCTATCCTCTGCTGCGCTAGTAAATGGTTAGTTTGTCTCTTTAAAACATTCACTGCTGTGCTGTGATTCTTTTTAGCATATTCATGCTGCTTGTTAATTTCCTGGCAGAGATGTTTTACATTGTATCGTTGCTGCACCACACTCTCCAGCCCATGCCTTCTGTCTGCCCAGATTCCAATCATCGTCAAGTTGGACGGGGTTATTGACTATGCCATTCATGGACACTTACTCGTGTTAACAGGATGTAACAAGAAGCCTGTCCACTAACTTAACGGGGAAATTTATGTAAAATGAGGCCCCAGGCATTGAGTTTTATTTGACATTGTCGAAATAGAAGCTATAGAATTGAAAAAATGTGCAGTATTGTTTAGGCCACTGTCAAAACTGGAACAAAACCGGTCCTGAAAACCTTTGCCTGTTGTAATCTCTCTTTCTTTCTATTTTCACAATCCTCTCTCTCTAACTATCTTTTTTTGGAATGTCTTCTGTAGCCTCCTAGTTAATGGAATCTGCACTCATTATTCTAATGCTAGCAGTTACATCGAGCTGACATGCTGTCCTCTCCTGCCCTCGCTACTCTCTCCTGGGCTATAGATAGACACAGATACACGTATTGCTTCTTATCTTTAAAGGCCTGCCTTCCTACTTCTCTGGGAGTGTTCAGTAATTTGGAGTTTGTAGCATGTTACCATAACATTGTGTTCCTTTTTTCGGCTTTGGGGACATATACTTGGCCCGCTGGAAAATCTGTCAAAGAGTTCAAGGAGAGGCACTTATTCTTAGCCAAACCAAAATATCAGTGAATAACAAATAGATCAAATATCAAGAGGTAAGATGTTAGCTGATTGCAATGCAACCAATATTAAACATCACCGAACATTGCTTCCTTGGAATACATTTGAAATGTAATATGAGCGAAATTCCAAACAGTTCCCTACATAATTCTAAGCACAATAATATATGATGTTTTCTTTTTAATAAAGTGAATAAAAACAACTAATGAATAATATTTATGATGGGTGTTAAGTTAACCATGCATCAACCATCAAAGTTAGAATGTTTAGCTGGGTTTCTGCTTTGTTGGCCAAAAAAATAAATCGTCTGGCCCTAATACATAATTTAAAGCTTCGGATAATTGTTTTATTTTCTAACATCCCAATAGTTCATAAAGAAAATGGAAAACACAGTGCGAATCTTTCCCTTCCTCAATCGGAGCTGGCGGAGACCACTGCTGCAGAATTGCGTTTAAAGCAACTGATCGATTTCCCTTTTTATTGTTTTAATTTAGTTTTGTTTTAATAAAGCAAAAAAGCGAATCTCCAATATCACGTAGGATCGCCGCATGGACCATCAGTTTTCTTTTCCGATCCGCCCATCGATCCGAGTCCTACCTGGTTACCGCGGAGATCCAGTCTGGCACGTAGTGGCTGATCGAGAGAGGCAGCACGGTTCCCGTGGGGGCCACTGGGTGGGGCCGGTGACGAGACGAGGGTTTTGCAACACAGTAATTAGTCGTTGCTGTTTCCCTGAGAGCGGTGTGGGCTGCCTGGAGCCCGGGCCTCTTGACAGTTCACGCGGGCCGCCCTGCTTGTGGCCGTGACCCGTGTCTTGTGAATCATTTTAAACTTGTTTTCCAGCCAATCTCTTCGTTTCACTCACTCGTGAAACCGTTGGCTCAGAAGGGGTGAAATCGAAACCCGACACGGCTGTATAACACAGCAGACCCTCGATCCTGTCACTCAATGAATCTTGTCGTCCATAAAGCAAAACTGAACATATACAGGCCAGTTGGTTAAGCTGAGAGGTCAAGTGCCGGGATTGTTTTACACTGGTGATTATGCTGACTGATGGGCCCATTGTGTAGGTTATCTTCGTGTCCATGATAAGAACAAGATATTAGGAGGCTAATTGGTCTTCTTGTCGTGAACGTGGCGTAAGTGACAATAACTGTTCTGTTAAGTGAAAAATGGTTATCGAAATTGAATCAGCATGTTGTTATGTGTTGTAGTGGTGTCTGCGCTGCCAGTGCACCACCTTGCTGCTGCTGAGGAGACTGCGTCAGGGGGCGGCCCTACGGGCCTCAGACAGCACAGGTACGGTGAAGCCACTGTTGAAGGTGCAACCCTGCAGGAGAGTGGGCTTGGTTTTTTTCTCTAAATAATTTAGCCTGGTTTAAACATGTGAATACCTGCTAAATAAGTGTATTATTAAAAGCCTGATAACACCATACACAGCCCTGCGTGCTGCAAACTCTTTTTCCTACGGCCGCAACGGACCAGTGGCAGCGCCATCGCGGAGAACAAAATCCTGAAAAAGAACATTTGGATTGTTTTGGATTGTTTGAAAAATCAAGAATATGCACCTCTGCGCGTTGCTGACATAAAAAAAGGACAGCCTGTGCACCACGGAGATATTTTTGGCCGCTTGCAGCATTCCTTGCTTCGCTGTGCGCGCCTCATCGCCTGCAGCTGTACCCTGAACTCCTTCTATACATGCCGTTACCGCCCCCCCCCTTACATACAGGCTTCTTTAGTTCATGATGGCACATAACCACCGGTTGCCTGGTTTTCCAACTCGTCGGTTGTTATTAGCCAGCATATCTTAGCGAGAGAGTCTATTGACACAGCATGATAGGAGCTAACACAGGCCTCTGTGCATCACCGTGCCCTTTGGTTACGTCCAGGTGCTTGTTTTCAGGTTCAAGTCTCACATTCAGCTGCATCTGTGCTTTGGGCAAAATAGACAACTTTGTGTTTTTCTGGCTATTGGATGGTTTAAAAGCTTGAGGGTATGCAAGTGCTAACAAAGTACAGTATATATTTGCAGAACCATTAAATGTCCCATATGCTCTTAGTCTTTTGCTCTTTAATGAAGCTGTCTCAGTTCACTGATTGCAAAGATCCATGGCGTTTGCCTTGTCTTCATGTATTCTTTAGAACATAACCTGTAACACAGGAATTCCTTCTATAGAAAATGTTGACTGAAAACAAACGTATGCCTGCGGGCGAAAATTGAGGCTATTGAAAAGTGTGAGATGTAAGATGGCACAGCCCTTTGTCTGGGTTTGGTTCAGTTTACTGCCAAACACTTGTCCTTTGTTCCAGCTGACCCAATTTATTCTAGTGCTTGACCAATAAACGGCTGGTCAACACGCATCCCTCACCACAAAAAACACCCATGTTACCCATTTTTAGTTCGTTTAGTTCTTTCAGTAACGGCCCGATAGACTTGTTTTCCAAAATGATCAAACGTATTCCCGACCCAATACCACCTCTTGTGTGTAATGGGAACACGCGAGCGACTGACTGCGGCGGCTGATCACCTCCGTACATGCGTGTGTGTGCGTGGCACCAGAGCTGTCTGCCTGCACACCCAGGCGGTTGCGAGTCTTGCGTGCCAAAGAGGAGAGGAGGAGCGGCCGTGACACGCCCCGACACGCCACACGCTGATTGGACACATATTTAAAACTAGTGTCAAAAAAACGCTGGGTGTTTATGACCTCATGCAAAAAACTCTCGCTGCCGAGCGGTTCCACAGATCAACTGCCAAGAGAGCGCTGCGGTCTGTCCATTTACCACAAAGTGCGCTGTTGAAGAAACACAAACTCCACCACGGCAGCATTGATGGTCCAGTGGCTGTCAGGCTTTTTGGACGTTGATTTCAAAGTTAAAGTGATGAACAACAGAAATCTCTGCTTTACTTCCAATTATGTTATGAAGGGTTACCAAGGTGTGCACTGATTAGGGTTGGATACCGTTCACCTTTGAACCGTTACCAGGGTTCTTCCTGGATCAAAATGAGGCAGAGGTGGTACCCAGGCAGGTTTTGCAGACGTAGTGGAGAATGGGAAAATTGTGGGGCTCATTCAGGGAGCATATTTCACCCCCAAAAAACTAAAGGTGCCCTGTTCAACATTAAACACAACATAAGAGCAAATGTGTTCATTTGGCTTGGCAACCGAAAACCCTCGCCTTGACTGCTGTCCTCCATCCTGACTCTGATCCTCTCTTATCACCGGACACTTCCTCTTCCTGTGGTTGTGCGCTCCCTTTGAGAGCAGACTCTCTTGTAACCTCCACAGGTTGGGTTTCGTAGTGATAGCTGGCGTTTGCTGCAAAGGCGGGCTGCCGGCAACTCACACTCTGAAATATAGCCAGTCATGCGCCACAATAAAGCCACGCCGCATGGAACAAATGGACCAAATAGGCATTATAAATGAAGGAAAAATGAGCAATGAATAAGCACACAAATTAGCCTCATCACCAAACTAACCCAATACAACAGCACGCACAAACACACAATACCTGGGTATTTCGAACTGGCTGAACACTGGACTGAAGGAGAGGGCTTGAGCTAGCGGGCTAATTACACCGTTGCTAGCGGACAAATATATTCTGAACTAGGTAACACAACAAGTCGGACAGTATATGCATGAAGGATAAACGGGGGTAGACTTACAGGTATCATGGACGCACACAGACCTGGTGAGACTAATAATACTGAATTCTGAGGAAAATATTGCTACCCACTCTCTCTTAACACTTTTTCCTCCGCCTATCAGAGGGTCATCCCAGAATGCTCTCTGCGCCTGGAGGCGGTACGAACAGTACAGTTATTAGGCCACATTCAAACACAAATAGACGTGAATGGAGCCTTTCTAACAACACTGATGGGTTGTAATGTTAGTTTAGGAAACCTTTTTAAGAAACGATACGTGCTTGGATGCAAAATACACAATATTCAACTGTTAAACCTGCCACAATATATCAGGCTCATATCATATTCCGGCTGTAGGGAGTAAAGCGCACGTGGAGGAAATGTCTTGATGAAAATTGCCGCTCTTTGGCCGTTTTGGCAGCGCCTTTCCTGGTACACTTTGCTGATTTGCCACCACATCAGCATTTTCGCAATGGCAGTTACAAATGGCAGAAATCCACAGAGTGCAACGCCTGTTTGAAAGCACGGCTGCCTCGTAATTCTCTGTGCCGGAAAAACCCTGGGTACCCAACGGTAACCTTTTTCGGTTATTTTCTCTCTGTAATAACAAAAATGTAATTTCAGTTGGAAAACTTAAGTCAAGACTTTTTTCAACATTGTTATTTATTTAGAGCATTTAACACACCACACAACATGAACCCCTCTCCCTACCTCTCAGACCCATCCCTACAAGCTCCAGCCTGTCCCAGTGTGTCCCCGTAGCGAGGGACCGCCGTTTAGCCGTGAATAGTATGCAATTCAGGTACTATTGATTTCATACTAAGGTTTCGAAAATACCCCAAAATGCTAAGCTAACGTCAACCATCACAGTGGAAGAAAAAGCCCAGTTATCTGAACTGATCCAACTAGCTTGAGTGAGCAGTAATGAGTCTTCTCATTACTGTAGATAGATGAAGAGATACCAAACACACACAACACTTCAGTGCACTGTTCAGTTAGCCTGTAAAGATCCACAAATCTTCATGTCTAAAGTCCATATATGGATGCTTTATTCTGAAATGTAAGCCGTAGGCGGCATGAAATCAGACATATTGTTTTTTTTACTATACCAATTGGGATTTTAGCATTGGTTACCTTCATTTGTATTCTCATTAGTCAATATTTTGATGGGCAGCTGTCATTTGACGGTGGTGCCATCATGGTAAGCGGCTGGATGCAGGTAGTGGGCATGATACATCCATAGGCTGAATCCAACCACACCATGTGGAAGAGAACCAATGTAAACATTAACGGATGGATATGAAAGTAATATTCCCGCTCTGTAATAAAGCGATCTAACGGCGGAAGCAAAAGGCCCACTGGAGGCACCGTGTGTTGAGAGGTGTCAGCTGCTGGATGCTGAATATAAGCTCGGTATAAGCTCTCTTTCCCCCGCTTTAACACCAATTGCTTCAGCTTTTCAGTTTGAATTGAACACCCCCAGAGCCACCACTGACCATACCATTAGCTCCCCGCTGAGGGTCCCTTATCACGGGAATATGTAATATCATTCTAACTTTAACTCGGTACGACATACATAATATTATTCGGTTATTATAATGCACATAAAAAAATGACCTGAGTGAATTCTGAGAGAATTCCGGTCGACTGGGCTTTCTGAACGATGATTCAGCTAGTTTACTTTTGGGGTACAGCCCTTATACATATTATTATTATTATTATAGAATACAGTAAACATAAATCCAAATTGTATAGAAAAGCTATATAGCAGCAGCTGAAGAATTGACATTCCCTTTTATTTGAGTGAACTGAGGTCAGGTATGTGTACTCAGGTATGTGTGTGTGTCTCTGTCTGTCGGTGCCTTATGGTGTCTTCATGGTGTGTTCGAATCCTCTAGGTTTAACCAGTTAGAGCAGTGTTTGACTGCTCTAACTGGTTAAACCTAGACAGCATAGATAAAACAGGCATTGGCATGTAGGTAAAGGTTTCTCTTTGTTTGTACGTACGTTTCATGTTAGTGAAAGCACCAAGACATGTGTAAGCTGACTCACATTACAGTGCTTGTGTGTTATAGACTCATCCATGTTCATAGTGTTGTGGTTTTTTGTTAGTGCAAAACAAAAAGAGTGTTTTTTGTACAATGCGATTCAGCTTGTATGCAGATGCAGTTGTCCTGTGCTGTTGGTCATTTGCATTTGGACGCCCACTGGTTTTCATGTTATGTGCATACTCAAAAAGTAGCTCTGTTCCGCAAGGAGTTACATCTTTTGAATGAACCTTTATTTCACACAATGTTGTGGTGAATTGCATTTTGGGGCCATAGCCACTGAGCTATTTCAGTTTTAAGGTGTGTGTGTGTGTGTGTGTGTGTGTGTGTGTGTGTGTGTGTGTGTGTGTGTGTGTGTGTGTGTGTG
>JAOPJO010000088.1:16491214-16506453 GCA_027123675.1 Molva macrophthalma
ACAGAGAGAGAGAGAGAGAGAGAGAGAGAGAGAGAGAGAGACAGACAGAGACAGAGAGAGAGAGGGGGGGTTGTTCATGTTCAGTGGTAAATTTGTGTTTCCTCTGTCCATAAACACTGAGATGTTGAGTTTGCCGTAGCCTGTGGGAACGCCCTCACCTTCTCCATGTAGGAGGTGAACCAGGCGGGCGGGGTCTTATCTTCCTCTCTGGTCCCTTTCAGCTCCTTCAGGATCACCTGGACAGCAGAACCAAGCTTAACTTTACGATCATTCATCACACCAGCACCCTTTCATTGAAATAACACCGCTCGATGTATTGCACCAATCCCCTGATGTACATCAAGTGTGGTGGTGCTGCTGATGTGGATGAGAGGAGTCCTGAACGCTCCTGGTCAGCCCTGCCACATCCCAACAGAACGCTGCCTTGGTTTGGGTGGGTTGCTGTGACCGTGTCTGGATGCTTGGGACACTCACTAGCCTGCACCTCTGCACAACCACGGACATCACTCATCTTCTATTTCTAACTATTTTACTTTACTTAAACTGTTTTGCTTGCTATGCAACTATTATGTCTGTCCATTATGGCACCCATTGCACTCAAAACCATCCCTGGAAGGAGGATTTCTCACGCTGCATTACTTCTCATGGTTTCTTACTTTATAATTAAAGAGTAATTAAACCCCCTATTTCAGCTCGAATTCGAACACTCAGAGATTCAACAGATAAAATTTGTTCGAACAACAGATACAAATCCATATTATGCTTCATACAATTACTCATTCTGATTGCAAATACAACTTGCGAGTGCAACCAACTGAGATGGTTCAGAGAAGTGCTTCATCATGTTTATGTGAAGGTTTGCTCACCATGCCCTGCTCAGGCACTGCCGCCTGCACCTTGCGGCTGACCACCTGGGTGAGGGCGGGGCAGTGCTGGGGGGGGCGGAAGCCCCTCTTGGGCTCAGCTCCGCTGGACCTCGGGGTCAGGGCCGGAGCGGGCAGGGTAGCGGCGGGGGCCGCAGGCACCCGGGTGGGCTGGCCCCGCGTCTCGTACACGTTCATGTGCAGGCGGTTGCCCTGTCTGGCTGCGCTCTGTTGGGGAGAGGTGGGGAGCTGGTTTGCTCCTTGTCTGTGGTCCTTAGCTAGGTCATGTTGCTGATGATGGAACTCATTATGTTACTCAAATGAAATGGGTGACAACTCAGTTGTCTGAGTTTGAATTCAGTTGCTAGCTAGCTAGCTCACCAGCGATGACTTGATATGTAGCCATCACCAATGGAACAATTTTACCAACGTTGCAATAAACCGGTCTAAACATTATCAACCTCTGTGCTGGTGTCAGGTGCCCAGTGAAGCCATCTAGGTGGAGTGTGGAAGTGAAAGCTGCTACAATAGCGAATGGCAGTTTGCGGGTGAAGGAGATTATGAAAAATTGGTGTGCATTCTTCAATACATCCAGTTTTTTGAGACGTTCGTTTTTGAGGTAATTTCCCTGGAAATGTTACTTATTAAACCTTTAAAAGGTGCAATGTGTAAGATTTGGCCGAATTCGTCCTCCCCACTCCGAACAAATAGGGGGCAGCATATTACCAGAGAGTTGTGGTGTCCACCCCTACCATATTCTAACTGGTCTGAACCTCGTATAAACAAACAGCTAACTCAGCAAACATATTAACTCTGTCAGTAACGTTATACTAGCTACCTTTCAGAAGCTATTGTTACATAGCCAGCGTTAGCATTAACAGCGGTTTATTTACCAGTATAAAGGATAACGTTGTGAGTTCAGTATCAAGTACCTTTAACCACCGAGAGCGGTCTCCAGCGGTGGATAGCAACACCAATGTTAACTCTTGTTCTGCTTCTATTTCTATCATTTATTTTCTTTGGCGCGATTGACAAGAGGGTTAGAATACGCCCTCTGGGAAGAGCTACTCTCATCCTCTCATGTCGGACTGGGGGCAGACTGGAGGCTGCAGTGAGGGTGACCCCTTGTGGTATAAAGTTATATTACGAGACGTTACAGGCTGGGGCTAGCTGGGCTAGCTGCTAACTTCATTAAATATCTCTGCAACACAATATATAGACATCTTTGACATAACATCAAAAACGATTATTTATTCACTTTTTGTTGATAATTATATTTCATTTTTGAATGTTTAAAACTAATAATCGTACACAATACACCTTTAAGTAAAAGAAAAAATATTGCACAAATAAGCTGATAACCCCAGTGCTTACCTTCAAAGCCTCTTCATACTCGGCTGGAACAGAACCAAGAACAATTATTAAAACAGATTTTGAACTACTCCTGCTACTATTTCTTGGAATTAAATCATAATATAATTTGTAATATTTTTCTTAGAGCTTTAACTCACCCTGACTGTTAATGGATACCTGAAAAAAGAAAAGAACAGAGGAGATGTTAATTACTACTAGTTATCGACTTGATTAAATAAATTCAGTGTTATGCCCACATCTTTATTTGATTATTAGTTGAGGATTCATAAACTAAGATTGAACAGAATCAGAACATAACCAACAGCAAGTAAGGAATGTTTCATATACAACAATGCTGGGGCCTCCGGTATCACAGGACACATCAAAGCTCTCAAGACTTTTACATATCTAGCCGTGTGCCAGCTGATTTTGTGACGACCAAAGAATGTGCTTGTGTTCGGTTTCGTTTTGTGGTAACCATTGCAGTTAAGCCTTCTGCCATGTCTTTTTTTTGTTTCACTTTCATTTGTTTCTGAGGGTTATTTACCCGTTTCACGGTATGACCGTCTGCGTACGGGATAACTCAAAACGTGGAACACAGATCTGCACGAAATCTGGTGGGTATGTTGTTTATGGGCAGCATAAAAGGGGATTCCTTTGTCCCATGCCATAAGTCGGGGGCATCGCAGTGGGCAGCACATACAAAAAGGTGCATAACTTCACATATTGGCGTAACACCACCAACCATTATCATGAACGGTTTGTCGAGGGTTCGTGATGAGTGTTGGGTGACCCCCCCCACCCAGGTTTTCTATCATTCTCTAAAGGTGGCCTTGTGGGGTGTCCTCAGACTGGCCTCAGAGCAGCCAATTGGCCCCCTCCTAGAAAGGCAAACTTCTATCGAGCCGATTCCTTGGTGGAGACTGCCCTACTGAACACGTTTTCTAGTTCAATTTACTTTTCACCTGTATTTAAAGAAGCCAAATTGAACTTTTTTTCACTTTAAAATAACAGCTTCAAAATCATTTTGATGGTACACGGACTTTTAATAGGGAGGATGGCATCTTTCATTCCCTGCCCCCGGCCCCTGAACGCCTGTTCTTGCACGACGTCACTGTGGTTGTTGGGGTACGAAACAGAGCGAAAGCACGTCACGCTTTCCAGCACTACGTCACCCACCTCCAACTATGGGTCTCTGCCGGCTATAAGAAGACCAAGTACAAGTACTTACATTTGGGTACTTCAGTCAGGGTTAAGGTTATGTAATCTAACCGAATCAGATGTTCCTCTTGGGGGAACATGATGCTGTTGAATATATATATATATATATATACACACACACAATGTGCGAACATGGGTTTGTTCATTATATCATGTGACGTTTGCCGTTGTGTGACTTAAAGAAAAGACGTGATGGCATGTTAACACAGAGCCCACCAGAGTTTAGTTTGGACTAGTTAAGAGTCTACCCTGTGGTTTTCTGACCGTGTCTATACGTTAAGACATAAAGTAAACACTTTAACAAGGGAGAAGGAATCAGTGGGATTACTGTTCACTGGAATGAGTCAGGCCATCCCACTCCCACTCGCACTGCGGGAAGGCGCTATAAGGGACAATATCACAGACGTCATGGATAATCATGTCACCATGGGAGAGGCGAAGCGACCGAAGAGGAAACTGAGGAACCTAAGAGGAGAAAAAGAGAGTGACCGAGCAAGCAGCCGGCTAAGAGTAAATCTCTGACTGGCTTTTTAGTCGTCGGCGAGAGCTTCGGGAAATCTAAGGCTGCAAGACGGATGCTGAGTTGGCCTACTTGCTGTTGAACTACTAAGTAATATGAGCTGGCTTGCTGTGTCTCGGTTGGCCTTGGCTTAATGTTTGGCGTGTAAGTGGTCGACTCGCTGTTTTTTTTTTTCACGAGCCAAGTCAGCCAATTTCGGCGCAACGCACTTCATGACAGAGACGCAGGGCTTCACGCACTGCCCTACAGCTGTCCATGACAGGTTTACGACAGCGGTTTAAAAGTTATTTGCACTCAGAAACTGTAGGGGCACCAAGGCGCAAAAATACAAAATCCTTATATTTTGCTGAGGTGAAAGCACACATTTTTATCTTGTGGCTTTTCCCCCCTAGGCGGTCGTAACGATTGTCACGTTGCCATTACGCACTGATCATGTTCTAAAACAACAAAACAAGCAACAAAGATGTGACGTTTTCGCACCTCCTCATTCTCCTCGTCAAAGTAGGTGACCTGGAGGTGACACAGGCCGAAGGACCGCTTTACCTGGGGAGAAACAAAACGTATGTCTTTCACACACAGGATGAACGCATGTAGACAGCCCTCAGCCTCTAGTTGGCTAGGGCATGGGGATAGGTGAGCCTTATGAGATAATAATAATAATAATATAACCTGTAATGCATATAGGATTGCAAATAAAGCATCTGTGTGGCTAGTTTCCATGATAATGCAACATTGTATTTTGAAAATAATCTCTTGCGTGACTCTTCACTGGTAAAGTATGCTCTGAGTTGCAGTGGCACTCATCAAAATTAATGTCTTCACTCTGGTCATGAAAGGGGTCAGTATGTCAGTCTGTTCTGTGACACAGTTCAATACCGAAGCCAGTAGCTCAAAATAAATGTGTCTTTGTCAAGTGTTGTACATCAGCTAATGCGTATAATATTCCCATCTCTTCCAATCCTAACCTTTAACCCTCATCCTCTTTCTCTACATCTCTCGTTGTGTTTCTTTGCCTCTCCTTTACACTTGCTTAAATGACTGTTGTATTCATAACGTTACCTAGATGGGAAAAGAGCAGGCCTTAGTCAATTCGATTTTTGTTTATTAAAAAAAGAGAGAAATTTCAAGCCATATCTTGGCTACGGCTTTTCAAATAGTCGACATTTTATTAAGACAAGAGTGAATATCAGACGTTATAAAAATAAAAGGCCTGCTATTCAGGACGCGTGAGTGTGATTATGCTATACGATACCATGGACAGTTCACACACACTGTACAACTAATATCCATCGTCAAATCCCGTCGATGAGACAGCATAGCGAAACATCCCCACTCATTAAACCGATCGATTCGGCTCGCTAAAAACACCAGACATACAAGTCTACTCTAGACAGATAGCTGGGTGGGAGGAACTCTATAGTTAGGTAAAATCGGTGTTGTATAGAAATGCAAAAGGTTAGCACGTCAACGAATTTATCTGACCCCCTCCCAGCTCACCATGGCCTCCATGGTCTCCCAGCTCTTCGTGTCGGAGCCCGACAGGAGAAAATTCTTCGCATTCCCCCTGAAATTCACCTTTAGATTAATATAGAAGTCCATAGTTTCGGACTGCTGCGCTTTAAAACATAATAAAAACGTGTCTAATGTATGGAATTGTGGGCGCAATGTCACCAATTCCGCCAGTCACTTATCCGTGGGGATCAGACGTAGGGTATTTTCTGTTTACATCAGCGGACTGAACACGCCTACATAGGGACCACCTGTCCGGAAAACGTAGTCGTTTGATTTCAGGAGCGTTGTTGCTGCGTGAAATAGCGCAGTGGCAGTGCAATTGCACTGTCTGGTCGAGAGGACGGCCGTGTTGCATTCTCCATAGAGTCTGTTTGCATTACAGGAAAATCAATTTAACATGCGAGCAAGTGTGATATTGCAATAACTTTATATATAAAAAGCAATTCAACTTTATTTGTCTTGTTTTTTTGTAACAAATAATATGGTTGGACAATCACACATACACCCTTGTGGAATATAATATATATTTTTCAAAATGTCAGGAAGTTCAGTTTCATAAATTCGGAACAATTTACATAGACTCCATTCAACATTCAACCATGTACAATCACATATTATATTGGCTATTTTAACGTAGCAGGCAAATCAAAATTATTCTTGCAAAATTGCCTCGAGTTTGAATTTGTTTCAATTAAATGCCGGGCTTTGTTGTTTGTACTATAGAGCAGTTTGTCTTGCAACCGGCAAGATGCTGGTTCGATCCCCGGCTCTTCATTATAGCTGAGGCTTGAGGAGTCACTGAGCAAGACACATGCAAACTGCTCATGACGACCTGGCTGTTGCCCTGCATGGAAGGTGGCAAAGTTGCAAAGTCCTCTTAGTCGCCATTCCCTCCCTGGAGTGCCCTATTTATAAAAATATAAGTCATATCTGCTTGGCTTGCGGCTAGTTTCCAACAATGTACACATATCGAAAGTCTGTTTAATGTATCCCAGCAAACACGGACGGACCAGGCTGAATCAGTGAGGGCCTGATAGGAGCCAGATCAAGTCAAATCAGGACTAGTCAGATCAGGACCAGAAAATCACCCTATTTCAACTAACATAAATCCAAGAGAAAAGGACTTCACCACAGAAATCTAACTACATGTTTGTTATCAAGGCCATGGGTCCTTAAAAATGGGCTAACTCCACCAATATTTGGGCAAAACACAACTGTAAAAAGTAGGGCAATCTAAGAGTAAATGGAATAGATTGTGACAGTTCTTATTTTGCATCTAAGGTGGGGATTTACCAGTGTATTTAAAATCCATGTATATACTACGAAATAGAGAACCACCCTAATAACACAGCCTATTACAACAATGGTATTGATATGTTTTTTTATTTTAAGCTAAAAGTTAGGTTTGGAAGTTCTGACAATATGTTAATTATTTTCAGTTATTTTCAGAAGTTGTGAAACGGTGGGACTGGTCAGCAGCTGACCACAATGTCACCCTCATAGTTGGATCTCAAACATGCCCCAGGGAGGTCTGCTGTTGGGGGGGTAAAATAAGGGGACTGCAGCCAACAATGAAGCTTATGATGCCCCATCCCCATGACCCCTTCCCCCCAGGTGCACCGATCCCACACACCAACGCCGCCCTGCTCCATGCTCCCCTGGTGTCTCCCTCCGTCTCGAGGAGGGTTCCCACTGTGGATTGTAGTGTTTAATGGCCTGATTATCCAAGTTGAAATTAGGGGCTTGACGCCATTGAAAGGCAATCAAATGAAACGCACCGTTACCTTGAACAAAATTACAGATTTCTCTGTTTTAACATTGTTGAAAACATTTAGGATAATTTAAGTACACAACTCAACAACATCTATAACATAAGTGTAGTGTTTTTGGGATATTTTAATTCAGAAATGTTGCATATTATCTCTTTAACAGTAATGTTATGGATTGTTTATGGGGTAATTCACTCTCCAAATCTAACAATCTCCAAATACATTTCAATAGATCATTTGGCTCTTTGAAATCTGAAATTACAGAGTTGAACTTGATGAAATAAAATGTTCTTTATTTCATTGAATGTTTTACATTATAGGAAGAAATCTACAATAATATAGATAATAATAATATTCTCTTTGGCTGCATTTCATTAGTAGTTCCACTTCCCCTCAGCCCTTGGTATTAAGTTACATAGGTCACAATAATACAATGCTCCATGGAAGTCTTAGTCAAGGCTATGTTCACATCACGTATTGACTACTGCAACGCAATCCAGGCAACCCCAACCAACTGAGGCGGTCTCACAGGCAGATGGGAGGTTTTCTAGTGCGATGAATTGTGCTGCCTTAGAAAACCTGTCCACAACGACCAGAATGGCCGTGTTGGCATCTGACAGCGGCAGGCCGGTCACAAAATCATGGAGAAATGGGACCTGGGTCGTTGTGGTACAGGCAGAGGACACAGAAGACCTGCAAGACATTGCCTGGGGTTCTTACTGTAGGCAAGCAGCAACAAAAGCATGAGTTTCCTTACTCATGGCCAGCCCTCATAACTGCCCCCTGAGGAATTCAAGGGTCCGTTATCCTCCCGGATGCCCCACCAGATGTGACGAATGCCCCCATTATTATGATTCTGGAATTTGCCAGGATATAGCCTAGAAAGGTAACGCAACTGGCAAGGAACTCACACTACTCAGCTTGTACAAACAGATGGTGTTTTAGGAGCTGCTTGTAGACATGTTGAATGTGTTCCTCCCTAGTGCATTTGCATTGCCACTGTAGCCACAAAGTCTGATACTGAAGCCATGCCAGCCCACTTCCCCCGTAGTGTGTTGCAGATTGGCTTGGTCTGTTACTCAAGTTCCCCTGGCCAATCCTTGACTCTCCACAATGGTCACTGAAAGTTTCCATAAGAATCCTGTACACCCATTGTCTCATTGAATATATGCTTGGTAAATCGCTGCCTGTATCTTCCCATGATCATGCGACACGGTTTTCTGACCGTGTCAATAAGTTCAGAGGTAAAGGAAGACTACAAAGGAACGTGGAATTGTTGTGCCGTGGTATGGACCCCTGTCGTGATATGCGTAATTCTTAACGGATAATACCGGACGCAAACCAATACCGTTCTTATACCACAACACCGCATTCAGTGGTAATATACCCCAGCTATAATAACAAACTCCTTGCTTTTCTTACAAATAGGTTCGATAGCAGTGGTCACCAATAATCAGTTACGGGAATACAGAGATCTCGATCTCGGAGGCAAGTGGATCACAAACATGAGACATTAATAGAAAGGGTAAAAAACAAAACCTAGGAGGACCTCGCTAGAGGAAAACAGAGTTTCACCCAGAAGGGCTTGTTATTGATTTAATAATGACTTTAAGTTAATAATATCAACCATATAAACCTCAGTCATTTCCATTCACCCAATAATCTAAATTAAGTTTAGTGCTCTGTTCTTGTTTTAGTTGCATGTTCCCTTCTGACTTCAGGGACAGGTTCACTTCACAAATATTGTTGAAAATTGTCCTATCATAAAGTCACTTCACTGACCGATTGACCTTATTCATGTGTAATATTTTCACATCTTTGTTCAATACTTAAACAAAGGAGAAGGAATCAGTGTGAATACCGTTTATTGGAATGAGTGAGGCGAACACACTCAATTGTGTGTCTCGTCAATTGTATCTCATTGTTCTTGATGATCTAAATGAATGTCTCCTCACGTATCAGAAAACAACGTCATGAGCTGGACTCGATCACGCTCTCTGATACAAAACTATAATTCAAGGATATCAGTTGATACCCCTACGCCACTATGGCCTACGAATTGCTTGATGTCTGTGAATGAATCGCGTACATCACTATCCTGGGAACATTTTCGGCATGAGCTAGTTAACTGGTTTTCTTTGTGCATGGCAAACCTCATAAGGTCCAATTACCGCTGGTGCGATTCATTTAAAAACTAATGGCAAAAACGTTCCTAGACGACACAAGAATGGCTATCTATAATGCAAGTATAATGTAAACCTAACGATAGTATGTTTGGCCGTGAAAGTCTAAAATGTTGGCCATATGTTGTCAGAACATCATGCTTGGACCGAGTACCTTTAACTTGTAAACGTTAATTATTAAGTAGGTGATGAAACGTAATTTTAATCTTCTGTGGTATCGTTGTTTCGGGCTAGGTATGACTCGGAGAGTGGTAATTGTTCACCATGTGGTTTAACTGGTGTTATCACTACAACGATGTAGTGCAATGAGGTACTGATGTTAGCTTGAATATCATGTGGTCTAAATAAAGCATAGGATAGATTAATTTACATCACAGGCTACCACATCAAAAACATCTTAAACAGCGATAACCAACGTAAACAATAATGCCATGAGCTGGATGCGATCGAGCCAATAGCATCGCCGTGTTCTGCTACTATATTAGGTAGACTACTAGTGAGCCAACATGTAAACTCCACCCTTTATTCGATGATTGAGGGTTATAAAAAATCCTACACAAAAAAGTACATGCAACATGTTTCAATTGATTAACAAATTATTGTATTCTTTTTCTTGTTTCTTTGTAAACAAGCTCCAACACCAAAACTGCCTGATTGGCTATGTGGTGAAGAGGTACAATCAAAGACTATAGCCTACTTTACTCTACTCTACAAACTATACGCCCTCAGCCTCAGGAGTGCACATTTGGAGTGACAGGTGGGGGGAACCAACGGAAAAAAGCATCAACTCTGACATCAATGACATGGACACAATTTGACAGCATAGTAGGGTATGGTAAAAAGAAAATGTTATACTGTTATGTTCATCGCAGTGATAAAGGGATATATTATGGTAAACTATAATGTTGTTCACTTTAATAATTAGTGCTTATCGATTATCCAAAGAAGGACATTCAATCCTTTCTTTTCTTTAACTGCAGATTCTGATAAAGGTTCAATGACCACCCATCGGCAACGTAGACAGCTGGTAACTATTAGGGTTGCCAGGCGGGGTAGTATTTGTATTAAATGTGAGCAACTGAAAATATGTACTATCGTACTGAGGCAAAAACTGCATTTCGCAACAGAGCGCAACCTCCATAAACATCGCTTTCATTCCTTTTTTTGCAATTATTATGAATAGTTGTATTATTCTTTATCATTTCTATGGATTATTATTGAAAATGTGTTTCATTCACATACTTGGTAAATCATGAGCAGTCGTCTTGTTATGTATAGAAAAGTAAGTATAAAACGGAGGGGAGGAAGGGGGGACAAATGGGGGTGATTAAGACTTCATCTCGGTTTGGTATGGAAGGCTTGCTGAATACTCCTGCGGTGTGATGCCTGTGGCGCCCTCTACAGGCCGACAGAGGAAGGACAGGCGCTGTCGGGTAAAGGGAAGAAAAAAGGATAAAAGATAAAGGATGAGTAACAAAAAAAAGCTTCACCATAATAGTAAAGATTAATTAACATTAAGCACATTGATTGGACACTGGTCCTCACCCAAAAAGCGGGCGGACCAATCAGGGCAAAGGGGAGGGAATTCAATTTCTTAACATGTCAGCCCTTGGCTGGGCAGTAACCTGCGAGTCAGATGAAATTACTAAGTGACGCCCTTGACCTTTTCACTTTCACTAAATCCGTTCAGAAGTAAAGCAAAAACATCTTCAGCCATTGAAATAAGTTATTTTGTCTATTCTCTGTCGATGTTTGCAATGACGCAGCGCTCCTTGCTTTGTTATGAACGAACACTCCCTCCCCCTAGCGCTGATTGGTCGATCCCATTTCTGAAGTCTGTTTCAATGGGAGTAAGGCCAGACTGAAATGTGAACTCACGAGCTCAGGATGCTCTCACAGGGGCCAACAAGCCCCCCACCCACACAGAAACAATAAATAAGGCTCTTGCATGTTGTGTTACAGGTTACAGTCACTTACCTGACGCAGGCTCCCCTTTGTGCGACATAGGTTCAGTATCGCCCACAGAGGTAACATGAGGACAGAGGAAAGAGTCAGGACCCATCCCAGACCATAGGCCCACCCAGGGTACTGGTGGCCCCGGTTGGAGGTCAGCGGTTCGTTCTCCACAATATAGTGAATGAAGCTAGCCTGAGGGGGAAAAGCTTGTTAGTTTATTATGAACCCCAAAATATATACTAATTACAACACGGCTTATCAATCACTGGACCTAAGCTGAAACATGGTAATTGTGTGACTAGTACATAAACGATGGTGACGCAACTATGCTGTTTATAAGCAAGTATGGTTGGCCAATATTTAATATCAAAAAAGCAACGTCTAAAGCCATATGTATTTTTACAAATCGATGAAAGTGATGCGTGTTTGCTCATGTTTTAATGATCCCCTACTCCAGGGGTTGGGAACCTTTGGCACTGCCATACAAATCTGTAACAAGAGTTTGAGTATTTATAATTGAAACTTTTGAGGGGAGGTATTGATTAATTGCAAATAAGACATGGGCATTTACGCTGGAAACAATCATACTTTGGAGTATTTCCCTTTCTTGCATTTCATGTTCTACTGTAATTGTAGATTATGGTGAATAAATGTTGACTTTGAGATTACCCTTGCTTTGAGACTTTGTCCATTAAAACTTTTAGCTTTGTTTCCAAAAAATAAATTTGTACAACAATATCTGTAAAATAAAATGTCGTTTTGATACTGCCATCTATGTTCAGCCTGGTTTATCAATCATATGCAGTAGAAGGGTCAGTAGGGTGAAAAAGCTAGGTTTCTGACCCTGCCTTACTGGTGATGAATTTAATATCATAGAACGTTACCTCACCTCTGGTTTTTGTTTAGACGTACTGCTGTAAGTGTTGCTCGTCTCCCGAAGGCCAGAGTAAAAGGTGTACAAGGTGTGAATAGTAACTTGATTAGACAGAGTATATTATGTCTGGTGTTGATGAGTCACGTGTGCCGTGTGGCAGTTTGAGACGCGGTCGACTTGGTTTCATGAACAGACAACGACAGGTTGTGAGTAAAAGTAACAGGGGGTTTAAAATTGAAAATGGTGAGGGCAAGGGGGAGGGTGAAAGTCCAACATAAAGTCTTCCCGGAGCGGGGTAGGCTTCCTGAGAGGGCTTCAGGGGTAAACTGGAGGCGATGACAAAGGAAACGGGTGAGACGGCAGCACACACAACAAGTCGCTCTCTCCTAGTGTCTCTACTCCCATACGGGGGTTCCTCTTCAGGGCCGCTGGCCACTCACCGTACTGTGGGAGGTGGCCACAATCCTTCCTCGAGGGGAGAGGTTCTCTCTGCCTTTGCAGCTGGCCAACTCTCTTGTGTTCAGGTGTTCCCCATTGGCAATCATGCAGCAGGTGTGCTGGATGATACTGACTGGCAATGACTTCTCCCAGTGTTTGTCTTTTGGGGAAAGATCGTTGTCCATGGTACTCATCTCCTTTCCCCCTTGTGGAGGGTCTTGGGCATCTAGGCCCTCCACAACTATGTTGTGTTAGTGCTGTACATCACATGTACTCTGGGTTGTCTGAATAGACCTTGGAATGCTGTTCATTTGAACTTCCCTATCTGGTTATTCAACAAGAAAAATGTGTCAACAAACCATTTTTGTTCCAAGGAGGATGTATTTTTGACCCTGTGGTCAATGACATAAATTAGAAGATGTATAGCCCTGTTTTAACCCTGATTAGCACCTGAAGACTGATGTTGAGTCGGCACTAGTTTGTGCAAAATAAGGCAGGTGACTCTGGACTGACTCTCGTTGTCTTGTAGTGTGTGGGAGTTCAGGACATCAACTCTGTAGCCTCCCGATCAAGCCTGCAGCCATTGGATAGAGCCTGCCCCTCTGCAAGGAGCCAGCAGGAATGACTTGGTAGTGTGTCTTACCAGGCAGAGCAGGGGGGTGACGTAGCGCCAGCACAGTTTGAAGAGAAGGCAAGGCCTCTGTCCACTCATGTCTTTGATGGTGTCACACATTCTGTCAGCACCTGTTGGACACACAACATTTATTTTTATGAAATCTTTGAGACGTTGACAACGCTCAGATGATGGTGATTATGATGAAGATTGGACGGTTTGCCTTTCCGAGTTTTCTATTTCTTTTATTTTCTTATTTGGTTAGGGGCCAAGGGCCAGCCAGGTCTCTCTCCTGGCGTTTATGATTAGTATAACGTCACCAGAAACAATAATCCCGAATTAAAATATGTTCACAAAAAAACAATTATGAACTTAAATACGTTCGTGAAAACCCCGAAATCCCAGTCCCAAAAGTCAATGCCGGCATTCCACTACGGGTTTTTCTGCCCGTGGTTTAGCAGTTCATAAATCAAACCAAACAAAAATAACCTTAAAGTAAAACAAATATTGGGCCTTTCTCAATACCAAGAATGCAAAGAATGATCTTCTGGTGTTCTTTGGGAGAACATTCTTGCTAGTCGTTCTTTGAAGCATAAACTTGCAAGGTCACAAGCAACTGTACGGTCACGGTCAACTGTACACTAAAAAATTATCAGAAGTGCATTTAGTGATGAAATAACATGCCAATTGTAAAAAACGTTCCGTTGTTCGGATTTTAACCGTTCTTTAGCTTTTTCCAGGTTGCCACTACAGAGTTTCTTTAAACCCTGCTGTCTGGTGAGCTATATGTCAGGATCACATCTGTGGGCTTAGCTCAGCATCCAAGGGGCCTTTCAGAAGACGTCTGAGGTTGAGCTCTGCAGGTGTAGCTCCTGTGGACTCTTGCACCGCTGAGTTCAATGCGGAGCGAAATTCAGGTGTTTGTCCCCGCTCTTGTGTTTGTCCTCCACATAGGAAGCAATCATGGCTTTTACGTTGCGCTTAATCCTTTGTCAAGTTTGTTTGAGGATGACTTTTCTAGTTGAGTTCCACTGCCTGCAGGTTTCCTCAAAGACAGACGAAACAAACTGGGAACTTTGGTCTGAGAGGATGTATTTTGGAACACCCCAACGAGTCAGAATCTCCTTTTTCAGAGTCTGGGATACGGTCTCTGCTGTTGCTTTGCAAGGGGGAAACATTTCAACCCATCTGGTGTAATAGTCCACAAAGCCAATGAGGTAAAGGTTGCCGTTGGAGCTTTGAGGAAAGGGTCTCATGAGGGTCTGACTCAGCCACTGGCCTCTTCTTATTTACAAGGCAATTCTTTGCCTCTTGCCTTCTTATTTAACCAGATATATATTGTTAAATATCAGAGGGCGTTCCCTGCGTTCCCAGGACCTTATACAGCTGCCTGTCCCCAAAGTGTGTACGGAGGCTGGGAAAAAGGCATATTTGCACCTTACACCAGGAACTTTGCAGTCTGCCTTTTTTTCACTTTTGAAAAAAAGACTTAATTTCAGGTTTTTCTCAATGGTTAAATAAAAAGAATAACTGAACAGGTAAGCCGGGGAGGTAAAACAGACCAAAGGCCCAGCCAACAGCGACACACTCAGCCAGGGCCACGCAGAGCAGACACCCTCCATTGCAGCCATAGTAGTCAAGAAGCTGGAACACATAGATCCCTCCCTGGAGAAAAACCAAAGCATGTATTATTATTAACACAGGGTCTTACAGAGGTCTGTTGGTGTGCTCTGCCTCGTACCCTCGCCCCCCGCGGTTGTGTTTTTTCTATTAATTGATTTATTGATTGATAGAGTAATAGACTTTTCACAGAGGTGTCATTGCAGGACAAACACAGGTGTCGCTTATAACACTAATTATGGGTCTGCTCCTTCTATGTACAGTACCAGGGCACGGGTAGTAGACTTGTCTTCACTAGTTTAGTCTACTACCCGTGC
>JAOPJO010000088.1:16510463-16521174 GCA_027123675.1 Molva macrophthalma
GTGTGCAAGGAGGAAAGCAGGAGAGAGTGATGAGGTGAGGGAGGATGAAGAGGAGGAACCCCTAGGGACCCCTCATGATCTCATGCCCGTGGTGGGGGGTGTGCACGTCTGTGTGTGTGTGTGTGTGTCTGTGTGTGTGTGTGTGTGTGTGTCTGTGTGTGTGTGTGTGTGTGTGTGTGTGTTTGTGTGTGTCTGTCTGTGGGTGTGTGTGTGTGTGTGTCCGTGGGTGTGTGTGTGTCTGTGTGTGTGTGTGTTTGTGTGTGTCTGTCTGTGGGTGTGTGTGTGTTTGTGTATATGCAGCTTTTATAGTTTCTGGGGTTTTCGCCATATTAGATCATGGCATGTCTTTCACATCTTCATCACAATTTGATGGGTGAATCTAAATTATACTCACAATTTTGTGAGTATAATTTGTCATGTTGTCATGTTATTGCTCAATTTGTTGTTTGTTTTTTTTACTTATATAACATCTCATTAATTATCTGTTCAAAAAAATAAGCTGTATTTTTAACAAATGTATTCTCTTCCATTGACCATAGACCGTTTCGCTCCTTTAACTTTTATTTTCTTCTTTCCTCTGCAACTCTGGATATGTTTCCTGTACTTAATGAAGTGACTTGAAACGTATCAAGGTGATATTAAACAATGAGTCAAGAACTCATGAATCAAGTGTAATCTCAAGATATGTTCAATGAAACATCCTAAAGTTTGACGTCAACCATGTTTATGTTGATGGCAAGCGTAATTAAAGGATGATGTCATCACTGTGGTTTCCCCCAGTGGCTCGTAACGATCTATAAGGCTAAACTGTCTAAGTAATAAATCAATGGCAGGAGCAGATTGCATTAATTATAGATGAGAGGGGTTTCTGTCTTTGAAACTATATTTCTTTGAATAGCTCCAAGGATGCATTGAATTGCCGTATACTAGTGACAGCAAATCAAACCCACATTCATCGGTAAACTCTGTGGGAAGCCAGTAAGGGCATTCCTGGGGTTCAAAGGTCCCCAGTCACTATCGACCAGGGAGTCTTACATTAAACCGAGGGCTTGGTTATTCCAAGTGAAGCACTTCAATTAATCAATGACGCTTCAGTAGATTCCTTCGTTTGATGATGTAGACATGGTTTTGATCACTAATAATATTTTGCCTTGTGTGTGTCATGTTCCCTCTACTTGTTTCATGTTTGTCTCAATGACGTCTGTGCAATGTCGATGCGGACTCCAGTACAAATGACAATGTTTGATTTCTGTTACCAAGGTTAACAGAACCATGATGACATACCACTGCAAATTCCTGAAATAATATCCTGAGGAAATCAGAAATTTTTCGAAAAGTATTTGATTTATCATTCTATAGGCCTATGGATGAAAATATAGTAACTTGGCCTATAACGACACTCTCACTCTGAACAACACTCATTTGCATTTGTTTAAACACATAAATGCCAATACCAATGCCAATAAATCATTTGGTCTATGAGATTGATCAATGAGCTTGAATGGAATGGATTAGATAATGCACCGTGAATGAACGCTATCATATGATGACACGCATTCATTTCACGGCCTACCGGATCAACCGTTTCTCAACCAAATAACGTGTGCTCACGTCCCGCACTGACAGTCTACATCAGCGAAGGACGAGGACCACAGCTCTGCCTCGCAGGTCCATCCAGGAATCCTTTTTACTCATATATTATCCCTGAGTAAAAAGTATTATCCCTCAATATAAAGCACGGCAGTGAAAGGTGTTAAGTAGAGTCAGGATAACTATTAAACGGTCCTCTCCTCACCTTGCCTCTAAAGCCTCTATTTAAAATATTTAATGTTGGGAGGAAACCAAATCACCAGCAGGAGAACTACGTTAGCCCGGGAGGGAAAACATGTACAAATATGTACATTCAATGCAAACAGCATGCATTCACGTCTCCAGAATAAAATGTATTGCATCACATGCAGTACATTTTATTGCATAAAATATTGATGGGTTTTACTTGTATGTTCAAGTTGTGGGAACGTGTAAACCGTGCAGTGACAAAGTTCCCTTCATTAAACGGTCAACAGCCATTAAGAAATACGCGGCAGTATGTGTGACTTCACTGGACCCGTGGAGAGCGCACACACGGAGCGGGCTGTGCCGTCCAGGGCGGGGGCTGGGACACTGGTCGGACCGCAGCAGCAGCATCGGGTGGTGGGGTACAGCTGTGGACCTCCACTCCTCTTCCTCCACCCTGCTCCTCCTTCCTCAGCCTGGTGGAGGAAGAGAGGAACGACACGTTGCAATGTGCCTCTGACCTACTTGTAGCGTTCTAAACATTCCTTTGCTTGAAATGTGTTGTTGTCTTTTACTCAGTGTAATACAGTTGGCAGTACAGTATGCATGTATGACTTCAATTGTATGTGTGTGTGTGTGCGTGTGCGTGTGCGTGTGTGAAAATTTTTATTAGCTGGGATCTATGTCTAAAATATTATCAGCCCATTCATTAAAATCAACAACTCATCAGGGCCGTCATGTTCAAATAGGAAATCAATCTGCTGAGTCAGGATCAACAGATGCTGACCTTTGACCTATGGGTCAAGCCAAGGAGACCTGACCCAGGGTCAAATCAGTGCAATAACATCATCTTTTTCATGTGCGTGCACAAACACCCCCCCACCAGGGGCATGAGGTCATGGGTGTCAATAGGGGTTCCTCCTCCTCATCCTCCATCACCTAATCACTCGCTCCTGCTTTCCTCCTTACACACACACACACACACACACACACACACACACACACACAGTCTCATTGATTTTGAATTATCTTTTGCAAGAGAGCCCTGAAACAAGTACATATGCATAAAATATCATACAAAATGATATCACAGAAAAAACATAAAATACATACATAAAATACATTAAAAAAGTCAGTATTTGTGAATTTAAACCCAAAATTAAATTCACAAATACCGACAAGGTCAATAGCAAGATTCTCAAAGGGATGAGTAACGGAAGTTTCAGCTTTCACAGCAGATCGTTCGATAGACAAGGTGCATAAAACCAGTCTTGCCCGGTTTTGTCTTTGTATGAGGAGCCATTAGAGCCATCCAGTCATGTGATCTACATTAATGTGCCTCTTAATTGTAGAGTTCAATACATTTATCTTATGAAGGGGCTCTTTCTTACATACATGTTCCAGAAATGTGTATTTACATTTCCTCAACTGAGCAAATGCAAAATTAATTCAAATGTTGCCTCTTTGGGCTGATGAGAACAACCACCTGCCCTTCCTGATGATTCATTATTTGTCTAACCACACTGGTGATGACCGCTGACCGATTGCGGTTATCAGGTGAAAGAAGGACAGCCGAGGTCAAACAAAGTCCCCAGGGTGCCGGAAACACCACAGGCTAATCATTTTTGAATTAGGAGCCAGGAGTGACTTGGACTGTTGATTGGTGGGGTTGCATTGTGTCAGTAAACACCTGCAGCGCTGGGACGGGCCACAGGCCATCAGAGGTGAGGTCAGGTAAGAGGAATGGTTCATTAAGGATAATGCAGCGTGACGCGTGGAAACCATAAACTGCTTCAACACACAAAGCCGAGTGCCAAGCACAGGGTAGATTTTATGTCTTTCGTAATTGCTTGCTTGATCGTCAAAGGCTTTTTTTTCCTGTATTGATATTAATATTCTGATTTATTTATCTATCTATCTATGGGATGTCCAGGAATGGCTGATTTCGTACCACAGTAAAGTCTTTTCTATAAACTCTAAACCGTTTTCTTCACACAGGTGTGTAAGTGCACGGAGCTAATCAGGACGTGTGAGGGTATTGAGAGGGAGCTGTGATGATTGGAGCTGGCTCATTATCATTGTCAGGATCAGCAGGGGTTCTGATCTGGCAGTGGCACCACCTGAAACCAGTCACACACGCCACCCTGACACCATGACTGGTGACTTTACCGAGACTTTACCAGAACCGTCTGCGGCTCTGCTTCGGGAACACCAGGGAGCTGGTGATGGACTTTAGGAGAACAAAGGCCCCGAAGACCCCTGTGTCCATCCAGGAGGTGGATGTGGTGCTGTTGCAATCCTTTAAGTACCTTGGGGTGCACCTGGATAGCAAGCTGGACTGGTTCTTGGAACACTGAGGCAGTATACAAGAAAGGCCAGAGCCGACTGTATTTCCTAAGGAGCCTTGGGTCCTTCAATGTATGCAGGACCGTGCTGTACTCGGTCCACCAGTCTGTGGTTGCATGTGCCCTCTTCTTTGCGGTTGTTAGCTGGGGAGCAGCATCACAGCTGCGGATGACAAAAGGGTTGACAGAGTGCTTAGGAGAGCCTGGGGGCCGGCCTTGACTCAGTAAGAGCGGTTGCTGAGAAGAGGATGGAGACCAAACTGCTGGCCATCATGGACAACGCTGGTCAGGCAGAGGACCAAGTTCAGCAGGAGAATCATTCTGCCTCAGTGCCCTCCGACAAAGTGACACCGGCGGTCCTTCCTCCCTCCCGCCATGAGACTTTTCAATGTGTCCTTGGACTAGCCCCCCCGTCCCCCCGTTCCCCAAAAAGTTTGACCGATAGGTTTAGCAGACCTTTCTCCTCACCCATTGAATTCGAAATGTCATAGGGTAGGAATTATGTTGTACCACAGTGCCCTCTGCTGGAAATGTGTGTTTGTCACAAAACGAGCCCCCGTTGGATAGGACAACTGGATAATACAACTAAATTATGTACGATTTAATTACATTTAAAATGTTTAAATTTAAAACAGGCACAGATCTGTGTAACGTGAATCCTGATGATTTAACTTTGGATATGTAGCACCCTCTAGCGGTTATTGGTTAAATTGAGGTGCGTGCCAACATTAGAGCCTTCCAAAGTAAATGTGGTTATTTGAATGGACACAGAGAGGAGTGTAAATGAGACGTGGTGTTCAGAGCAGTCATGGCGTGTAATGAAGATAACACCTAAAGCTATTGACCCATGCCAGAGGTTGATAAAGAAGTCCAAAGCAAAATCAAGAATTTGACAAAGTCCTGAATCCGAATAAGAAACAGGGTTTTCAGCTGTATTTATACATTACATCCACATTGAGCAAGGCTAGATTCAATTTACTCAGGACTGCACATCTCTGTAGGCTAATAGAAGCCACTTATGCATTATTTACCCCTTTTTTATGAGGAAACACCTTTTGGGCTAAGGCTGAAAAAGATATTGGTCATTAGCATAAGGTGTTATCTTCGTGGACAAGCTTGTATTTTGGTGGACCCTCCTTATTCCATCCCTTATATGCCGCTTGCTAAATATGGCAAAACCCCAAAGCATTACTGTAATACGTGTGCATTTGAAAAAGTATTGAATCCGAATAAGGAACAGGGTTTTACAATTGTGTATTTAGACATGAATTACACTTTGGTCCAGGCTAAGTCTCTAGTATTAAAGTTATGGTATCCCTCAGTGCTATAGGTAACTGTGTACAGTCTTCACAGGCAGCTAACCTCTTCTCCATCTCATCCCCTACAAACAGGCCATGGGTTGTCATTGGCACATTTAATGTAGAAAGGTGAAACTGTTAGCATATGTTAACATATATGGGTTAACATAAAGAAATGAATATCACTTCTACTCAGACAATAAGCATGCATTAAACCACTGTATGTGATTGTGGAATACGTTCATAAAGCAGGCAGTGTTTGACTAACTGTAGTATAAACTAGTTAACTTTAACCTATGAGTCAGTATAAGTAACGTGAGAGAAAGACTGCAGGGGGCCCCTTTCTTCCTTGTGGACGTCATGAAGCCCTCCCCGTCTCTTCCTCTCAGGATGCCGTGGGCCAGGTATAGCGAGTTGTCCAGCTTTTTATGGGCCAACTTGGAGTCAGTATTCACTTGTCATGTCGTGAATTCAAAGCTTTTGTCTTGTATTTCTGTGAGAATTTCCACAAGACACCAACCCTTATTTAATCCCATGTGAATGGGAGTCAATAGGCTCTGGGTGCCCAGAGCTGGGACTATAGAACTGGAGCTCTATATGCCGCGTGGGTCGGGCCTAAAAGTGTAGCATGGGCTCTAAACACACAAAGGCATGGATGCACTTTCACCCAAACCCTTACTAGCACTCTGCTGCTGTTCAAATGTACTATAACATCTCCACTTATGTAAACTGCACGTGTGCATGTTTTAACTATACACGTTCACATGCTCCGGTTAACTTGTATTTACATTCTTGAGTTTGTGCGTGCGTGCGTGCGTGCGTGCGTGCGTGCGTGCGTGCGTGCGAGCGAGAGAGAGAGAGAGAGAGAGAGAGAGCGAGAGAGAGAGCGCGCCTGGCGCATGCATCTGCAGTTGTTTATGGAACCCCCTCTCCTCTATAAATCAGAGGGGTTATTCTCAGGGCATTTGGAATCATGAGACCAGAACGCCTCTTACATATCCCCATGGAGATTGCCGGAGAAATCTTTGTGTGGTGGATCTAACATCCGAATAAACACCTGATTACGAACATTAAACGTAAGATATGGGCAACATGTCCAGCGTGTCTTATTTGCATGTGCTGGGTGTGTACTGCGTAATATAGTGCATGCAGTAAGGATTTCTATGTAAGAACGTGCAATGTTTCATACATCAAATAAATGTAAATTCGTTGCCTAATCACAGATTCAACGAAACCTACGAACTTGCCAAGTGGCTCTTTAAAATGAGGGAGGGAACAATAGTAAGGTTGCGTTCCGGGTGGAAATCGGAGTCGTTCAGGGGTGTGTTCTTTAGGGCAAACTTTTTGTAGCCGCTACTTGCGTCAAGGGCTCTTCTTCGGCAGTTGCTCAAGCCCCCTCGCTTGCCTTTTTCCCCTTACTGTCGCTGTAAAATGGTAGCGAATAAGCTGTATTCGTGTCTCAAATGGACTGGGGTCCTTCTATGCCTCATCTCCTTCACAATGAATATAGTTTTCCTCTGCCTCGGCGCAAGCAAGGCGCCAAGATGCGCCAAGACGCCCCGCTATCCGCCTAAAGGAAAGCACGACAAGCGCAGCATGGTGTTCGCCGATCTTACCAACGAGGAGTACAAAGAGGTTCGGGACTTTATGGTCAAACAGAAAGATTTGGACTTAACGAATGACGCTATGGCCAAACCGTCGCAGAATTATCTATTTTTAATAGAGCTCTCTTTACCCAAGAAAAAACACGCACTGAGTTACTTGGAAGATAAGAGCGCAAAGCCCGAGAGAGAGGCCACGGCGGTGGTGTTCCACGGGGCCAGAGGATACATCAAAGAATACGCCGTGGGACCCCTCCCTAACCCTACATACTATAGGGATGTCACGGAAGACAGGTACAAGAAGAAGACGCTGCCTATTAATGCGCGAACAGTCACGATCGGAGAATATCATTTGCTCTTTCAATTTATCAACACACACGTTGTCTCCAAACTTGGTAAACTTCTGAAAGAAAGCTTCGATGTAGACAAGGACAAGACGATCAATATTTTCGAGCAGATGCCCCGCGGAGTCAAATCCGGGGACAGGGTTACCTGGATTTCATTCTTTAGGAACATGAGTGGCATGTACATCCACCCGGTTGGATTCGAAGTGTTGATCAACCACGAGGACCTAAAGGAATCGGAATGGAAAATTGAACGCGTGCTTTATAATGGTCAGTATTTTGACACGGTGGAAGACCTTAAAACACAATACGACGCTGGTAACCTGACAAAAATCGTTTACAAGGAATCGCCCGATTATGGCTCTTTGAAGCCCAAGAGCAGACCTCTGCAGGTGCCGCCCCAGCAGTATTACTTAGAGGGGAAGCGCTTCAGCGTGGAGAACAACCAAGTCCTCTACCTCGACTGGAGCTTTGCCTTCGGGTTGAGCTCCCTCACGGGCATGCGGGTGTTTGACGTCCGCTTCAAGGGCGAGAGAATCATCTACGAGTTGAGCGTGCAGGAGGCGATGTCGGTGTACGGTTCCGTTACGCCGGGCATGGCGCTGACCAAGTTCTTGGACACCAGCATCGGGGTGGGGCGGTTCGCCCACGAGCTCGCCCGTGGGGTCGACTGTCCCTACGACGCCACCTACATCACCACGTATCGCTACATCGACGTATCGACCCCGAAACGCTATGAAAACTCAATTTGCGTGTTCGAGCACAACATGGGTCAGCCTCTGCGAAGACATTTCTCCGACTTCTTCAGCAACAGCTACGGAGGAATGGTGAACAGCGCCCTGGTGTTCAGGACGATCACGGCCATCGGCAACTACGACTACATGTGGGACTTCATCTTCTACCAGAACGGCGCAGTGGAAGCCAAGGTGCACGCCACCGGCTACATATCCTCGTCGTACCTGGTGAAGGGCAATGAAAAATACGGCCACCAGGTGGCGGACAAGGTCCTTGGGAACATTCACACACACTTTGTCAACTTCAAAGTGGACCTGGATGTGTTGGGTGAGTAGTAGGCGACGTACAAAGTATAATTAGATCTGCATTTCTCTGTTGCAATATTGGCATACATATTTTTAAGACGAATAGGCTATAGATTCATTGAACAGTGTATTTAATTGTAACCACACCCAGGTTCAGTTGCCATTAAAAAAAGAACACGTCGATAGATAAACATATCTGTAATTCAAATTGATTCATAATTCAATCAATACATCAATCAATAATTACATGGCAAGGACCACTAGTGCATGCATCTAACATACAGTTCTCCATTACATATTTCCATGATCCAACCATCATCATCATCATCATCATTGTCGTCCGCTTATCCGGGTTTCGGGTCGCGGGGGCAGCAGCTCTAGCAGTCTAGTTGGTTGATCCAACCAATCAGTCTAAAACAATGGCCACTGCCTATTTTCCTATTAGAATCGTGCACACCTGTTTTCTCTCTGAAATGCTCGGTAAAATACTCCCAACTTGTCTTCCCACGATCATGCTTAATGAAACCAAATACTTAAATGATACATCCCACTCCTGAAAACTAACATTCATGATTGTGATGGTAAATCACGTTGGAAATGAACTGCTATATGTGATTGTAAAAAGGTTGCCATGTTCTCTACAGGAGTGGACAATGTGTTCCAGACCAAAGACATGGAATATGTCAACGTGTCAATGCCTTGGAACCTGAGTCATCACGCCACGATCCCTCAACTGGTGGAGAAAGAAGTGAAAACGGAAAAGGTCGCTCTTTCCTTCTGAATTGACCTCGTATCTAAAACTCAGTGCTTATGCTTTGCTGTTTGTGATCGGCCTTCATTAAGGTTTGTGTATATATGTCAAGTGAGCAACTCCCCCCAAAGATAAAATAACCTCACATTTTGGCTCTCAAGGGAAGACTTCAACATGACTTATATGTACATCTTTAAAGGTGCTGTAGGTAAGATTTAAGAGCTACTATTTGAGTGTAATTTGTTACAAAGGCCATAGCCTTTCATCAGCTGTTAGTGAGTGAAGTGTGCAGTGAGAATATCTGTTTCTAGTGGACTCAGGTCATTTCTGACCAATCAGGGCCTCCCTTCTCTGATTGGCTCGGGGATTCCATTGTGCCTGTCAATAACAAGTGCATGAAATGCAACACACACTCAATGTTGGACTAAGGTTGTTTTGGTTGTTTAGTTTGAGATTCATGCGCTTCTCCGCTCTCTCTCTCTCTCGCTACATCTCTTGAATCGTGCCTGTGCAGCTTTAACAGCCACTATTGGCCACTTCCCCCCCGGCGGTTGCTTCATGGTCTGCTTCTGACAGCACAGGAGGCGGCGCTGCGGTACGGCACCAAGACTCCCCGCTACCTTCACGTCGCCAGCAACAAGGTCAACCGCTGGGGCCACAAGCGCTCCTACCGGCTCCAGGTCACCACCTTCGCGGGGGACCCGCTTCCAGAGAGCGAGCCGGAGGAGAAGTCCATGTCGTGGTCGAGGCGAGTCTCACGGTTTCACGGCGGAGGACAGCGTTAAAAGTTCAATGACAGTCTCAGTAAAACTCTTTGCTGTTTTCCCTCTAACCACGGACTTGTTGGTGACAAGCTGTGCATTCAAATCCCATTCCTCCACTGTGTTTCGCGGAGGACGTAGTTTCATGAAAAACCGCGCGATTGGTCGAAATACCTTGGATACGGTTCTGTATTTCTGCACCCTGTTTCTCAGAACTCGCAAACCTGAACACGGGTTGCCAAAGGCTGGAGGACCATGTCACTAAAGTCCTGAGAGACAAGTCTCTGCGTTAACCATTCAGATCCCTGCTCTTAAACTAAACTCTCCCTCTCCAGGTACAAGGTGGCCATCACCAGGCATAAAGACATGGAGCAGACCAGCAGCAGCCTGTACAGTCAAAACGACATATGGAGTCCAGCGGTCGACTTCAGCAAGTACATCGAGGACGACGAGAGCATCGACAACAAGGTACACGCAGAGAGGCTCGGAGCGCCTTCCTGCGCCACCGCTTATCAATGACAGCTCAGACCCAGTACATTGGATCATTCCAGTGTGTGGCCCCTGTTACACAATGCTCAGCTGTGCAGTCCTCAGCTGGGAAACACATTCAAGTAGCCTCAGCGGGACTCCTCCCTGCGATTGTTGTGTAATTCTTCACATAGTTTCCAACACTGTTATGACCCCTAAGACTGTTATAACTGTTATAACCCTTTACACCGTTATAACTGTTATAACCCTTTACACCGTTATAACTGTTATAACCCTTTACACCGTTATAACTGTTATAACCCTTTA
>JAOPJO010000088.1:16737739-16748459 GCA_027123675.1 Molva macrophthalma
GAGAGAGGGAGAGAGAGAGAGAGAGATAGAGAGAGGGAGAGGGAGAGACAGAGAGAGAGAAAGGGAGAGGGAGAGGGAGAGAGAGAGAGAGAGAGAGAGAGAGAGAGAGGGAGAGAGTCATATGTTTATGCTCTAATGGCTGCATTTCCTCTGCCCACACACTTTTCCATGTTCCCTCTCATCCATTAATGAAGCATGTATCACTTGTTACAGCCTGTCATCTCTTTATCCTAGCCCAGCAAACAGTGTCATGATCGTCTCTTTTAAACCCAGTGAATTCAATATATTAGAAACTTTGGAAAACAAAAAGATGGTAAAAGACTTTCATGGCGACATTGGTGGTGGAACAAAGAGCCATGGGAGTTCATGTAACATTTCTGTATGTATATTCTCATAAGTACTGCCAGCTCTGCAGGGTGAGGCTTTAGGGACTTCACAAACAGCGAGAAATAGGACAGCCATGTGACAGACACTAGGGAGACTCTAAAATCATCTCATCCAATCAAAATAAATGCCTGGTTCATTAAAAGCTGGGCTTGGACTAGAGCATATATACAGATAGAAAAGATGGTACAGGATTGGACAAGTAAAACTTTGAACTGCACTAAAACATTTAGGTTCAACAGCAGAGCTATGTTAACCGTCTACTTTCTATTATTCTTTTATTTAACCTTAGGGGACATGTAATGCATCTCTGTGACATAACATGATGTGACTTGGCGCTTCTCACTTATATTCTCTCCATATTCTCTGGAATAAACAATTCTTCTTCTAGAAAATACCTCTCTCCCTACTCTTCACACCTCTGATGATACATCAGCCTCAGCGTCTTCCACAGACCCTCCCTCTGCCCTCTTCATGTGCAGCCATCCGTGCCAGGCCTAACACGTCTGCGCGTTTCAGACCGTGCGCCGCATACCAGTGCGACCAGTGTGGAACCACCGCGTGACTACTGGTAGTGAAGGGTGGTGACCTTGTGTCCTCAAGGACACCCCAACCAGAAGCCTATTTCCACAGCAGACCATGACCAGAGCATTGTGTGGCGTGCAACTGTTTCCTTTTGAGAATACAAATAAGCACCTCAAGCTGCCTCTTTCGTTTGGAAGATGGATGGATGGATTTATCAAGTACATTTGGCACAACTATCAGATATAAAAGTCAAGTGGTATTTCCTATAAGGCCTGCCAAGTTTAGTCGATATTTTGCCCCAGGCACAACGGCTACGGTGTTTTTCGTTGAAAGAGTTGCACAATGAAAGGCTTACTGATTAGGAAATAAGGTAGGACACAAATATAATAGCAACAATGACATTGACGTTTTAATTTAGATTATTACATGAAAGAACAAGTTACAACGAATCAAGCCGTTGAGAACTTCACTTTTCTCTTAGCGATGTGTGTCTGACCAAACAACACACACCCTAATTGTATTTCGTTGTATTCTAGCCATATTGTACCGTACGATTCAATTGATTAGTTCAGGAGATATTAAATATATCTGTTGGTTGGTTGAGACAGACGGAACACATAATTATATCCGCGATGATTAATTCAATTTGAAGTTCAATATTCCCTCTTTTTAGTTTCCTTTAGAAATATTGTTCAATGTCCAGTCTTTAGAACAAGACTAATCTGAAATACATCTGTCCTTTTTCAACAAGTTTTTTTGGTTTGCAAATTAATATCGTCAAACAAAAATCAAGGTTTGCTTCCATTTAAACCTTAAATAATCTATTTAATTATATAAATATAGAAACATACTAATTATAATGAATCAAGCTGTGGAGAACTCTAGCCATACTCTGCACCATATTGTACAATTTGAGAGACATATTAGTTTGAGAGACATTTCATATATTTGGTAAAGGCCTACTTAATATATTATATATCATATATTGTATATGATATAGGCTTATACAGACAGAACACAGTTATATTTCATATTGGTGCTATCAAGACTGGTCTCCGTCGCTCCGTCTCCGTCACTGGTCTCCAGAAGACTCGCTGCTTAGAAAGGTCATCGGATGTTAGAATCGAGACAAAGAATCTATCCGGTTTGTTCAGGGACAGATTACGATCCTGGCGTGAAGACTGTCTTCAGGGCTTTGAAGATATTTGAATGACACGTGCATGACAGTGTCTAATTAAAGCTAGAGAACGTTGAGACCAGGCCCAGACAACGACGGAAGTTGTTTGGGGGTGAAGCATTGGGTGTTGTATGGGAATTGTTTGATAAGAACCCTGCTTTGGAGCTTATGGGATGAATATGCGAGAGTGTAAAAGCTGTTTGCCGAAAGTGGAAAAGCAGGTGTTCTGAAGACAGCTCGGCTATTGTATTACTTTGCTGAAGTTCTAAATAAAAGTCTACAACTATATTCTGTGGATCCCTGATCTCTTTCCTTCTTAGAGTTTAAGTGTTTCCACAACAATAATACAAAAAAAGCAACAATAATTTCCCATGGTCGATAACCGATAATCTTATAAACTTTAGATTGTGACCAAGCAACTGACATCTCTAATAACTGCTAAAACAAGTTGCAGTTAACACTGCAGGTGGCTTATAAGATGCATTGGTGCAAACGCCTTCTCCAGTAAACAAGTACAGGACCATAAACGATTACAAAGATATGTAATCGATCATATTTATTCATGTTTTTTTCTGATTTCTACATCCTATAAATACATTTTATGTTATGTTGATGTGTATTTTGGTAACGTTTTGAAGCAGGATATCTATCTATAAAGTCAGGAATCTACTTCCCACTGAGTACCAACTATGTACACACGGCGTGTGTTGATATGTACACACACGGCGTGTGTACATATGTACACACACGGCGTGTGTTGATATATACACACACGGCGTGTGTACATATGTACACACACGGGGCTCGAGGGCTCCGCGGACGGTCGAACTACACCGCGTAACCGCGGGCAACGGGCCAAACCGCCGTAAAAAAAAGAGATTACGTCAGCACCGCCACGTAGCCCAAACAACCGGCGTGAATGTTTAACAAAAGCAACAACCGGCGGCACTAGCACTGTGCGTTGCTAGGGGGCTCAATGAAATGATTTCAGGCGCACCGCTTGGACTGCACAGCGTCGCCTGTGATGCCGTTTGGATGAGTGGTTCTCGAGCACGCTGCAAGCAGCGATAGCGGCCTGTGCTCATGTCTTGGGGCGCTGCACTAGTATGGATACATAGTCAAAAGGAAATCCTTCGCCGTTGCATATTGTTGTTGAGACTAAAATATGCTTGTTGGCCATTGAATAGTGGCTGGCACGGTATGTTTGACGAGTTTAACAATAATGACCGCACGTTGGGTACGTCCGGAGACAGAACTGAAAGTAACATTTATAGCAGCATGGTACTACTGTAGTGGTGTAAAATCACACGTTTAAATGGCAGTTTCTGTATTTTGAAAGTTGTTTATTCGAACTTATTTTAACGATATTGGATGTTCCACAGATATTCGTTCACTGAATTACCTCGATCTGATGCGGAGAACTAAAGACAGTGGAGCTCAGCTGTGTTTGCACAGACTGTATATAATACAGGCTCATCTTTCAATATTTCTACAATATTTCAAGTACATGTTGAGTTCTTGTATTACATTTTGTTGTTGTACTTGTTGAGTGTATTCGATTTTGAGTTTTTTGGTATTTATTGCATCCCTAGTTAAAACTAGGCGACTTTTTCCCTCTTGCTCCTCTCCTCTTTCCTCCTCCCTCTCCTCACTAGCTAAACATGTATTGCAGAAAGCCATCGTGCTGTTGTCCTCTGCAACTGTGATAAACGTCCAAACCGGCGATGACATGTTTGCTGTTTTGCCCCCTAATGCACTATGCCCTCACTGTGTGGCTCATCGTGTGGCTGCGCTCAGGTGCAGGAGGTCCATGACAGAAGGGAGCAGCGCTTGTTCAGCCCAATTGTTAAGCCAATGGAAGTAATGTTGGCTTTTAATTATCGGTTCGATTTATCGGTTATAAGTTCAATATCAAAATGATCGTTACATGAGAAGTTTGTGGGGTGCAAACTGTTTTGATTAAATAATGTGTTTTAACGGGTCTGGTTATAACTAGACCCGTAATGTGTAAACAGCGACCTAGACTATAACATAGTATAACTAGCTATAAATGACGTTATAACAAGAATTAGTTTGAACTTAGATAAAGCTGGTGGACCATCTCCTGGTAAATTTTGCCTAATGAATTTTGCCTATCAACAATATCTCTAACTCTTTCCTTTCTCCCCCTCTCTCTGTCTCCCTCTGTCTCTCTCGCTCCCCCTCGCTCTCTCCCTCTCCCGCCCCCTCTCTCTGTCTCTGTCTCCCCCTCTCTCTCTCACTCCATCTCCCCTTCTCCCCAGTATCAATTCTCCATTTCACATTTCCCTTCGCCTGCCCTCTCCCTCACCCTCACAGCCTGTCCAACTTGCACATTTTCGGACACACCTTTTTCTTGCTGACATCAGATTATTAACATTTCATCATATTTGACAGGCAGACATGCCCTACGTACCCAATATAAGCAATTGAACAAACAAAGCAGTTGAAGAGCACTGCTAGCACAAGCCAATGCATTGCATAATGTGTAAAACACATTATGTAAAACAACACAAGAGCCCAGGCATATAAGTGCTGAGACCGAATAGTTTTTCTGTTAGGTAGGTATTCAAATCTCTTCTTTTTTTTTCTAACTAGGCAGAAGGTTACATTTTGACCGACCAAAATGTAAAAATATGCCCGGTGATATCCCAGGGATGAAACCAAATATATTTGTAAGGGCGTGAGACATCGCTCACGCCGAGCTTCATGAGGTAACGGCAGCCATCATCAGAACGGCCCGGCTGAACATGGACCACATTATCCTTTGTTAGTTTTGTATTTGGATATAAGAACATTATTATAATACTTTGGTAGCACTTTGACACCTGCCCTCCAGTGTGAAAATCTGCAAGACCGAAAGATTCAGACGTTATACTAACGGGTGGTAATAATAATAATATTTATTAGATATTCTAGGATTCTGTCCAGAATTTTGTTTTCCATATTGACCTCCCTACTAGTCTGTTCTCCTTTTATGGCGATCGATCATTAACAATAGCACCTGTGGGATTTCCCTCTGGGTGAATTGCACCACCTTTTCATTGTTGAAGCATGATTATTTTTATTATTCTTTCATCATATTTAATAGGCAGACACGCCCTACAAACCACATACAAGCAACAAACAAACAAAGCAGTTGAAAGGCACTGATAGCACAATCCAATGCATTGCATAATGGGCGAAACATAACTGCAAATCAACACACCCAGAACCCAGGCATGTTCTTGCTAAAACAGATACTTTTTGGGTTTGTTCTTTCCAGAGCGTCCAACTGAATCATAAATCAACAAAATGTGAAATAAATAAAAATATATATGTATATACTGTATATATGTCTGTGTATATATGTATGTGTCTATGTATATATGTATGTATCTGCGGTCAAATTCACACCACAGAGACACACGGCAAAGTGAATATTTAGTTTGTCCTCTGCTTGTATAATCTTAGTTTATGACAAATCCATACCCACACACACCACCGGCACTAACTCCTCGAACATTCATACGCTCTTCACCTCTTTGAACGCATACACACACCCACACACCCACTCAAACACACACACAAAATGTGTCTACCAGTGCTCACTGGTCCAGAAAAGGCACGGCTGGGGGTTTATACAGATCAATGTTGACTGGTTGAACTGCACCAATAATTTGTGCAGAAGGTAGCCCCAGGTACTTCTAATACTTTAGGTACATGGGGATGCAGGACAATGCTGTACATGATCCACCAGTCCGTGGTCTTCATGGGTCTATCCGGACCCTATGATCAGAGACCCGACCCGGGACACGGTTGAGCAGCACAAGAGAGTCGAGTCATGCGGAGGAAAGACGCACGGTAAAGATGGATGTTAAGTGTATTGCGTGTGGCGGACTGTTAAGATTCAACTCATAGAAGACAGACACATCCTATCTTTTGAATCAAAACCGTAGCCTATTCATGTTAGGTCTTTCTGTTATTTAGATCTTCTTTAATTAGGCTACCGTAAGTTGCATCCGACATGATTAATGTTTATAGCAGTAGAATGGCATTTTGAGTACCATTTTACTAACAGGGTTTATCGGGTCTATACATCCACTCAACACTCTGGTCAGGCAGAGGAGCAGATTCTGTAGGAGAGCCATTCTGGCTGGTCGCCCCACAGGCCTTCCCCCCTCCTGCCGTCAGACTTTACAACGTGTCCTTGGACCAGCCCCCCTTCCGCTGCTTCAGGCACATCAGTCTGCGCCTTGCATACCGAGCCCCTGCCCCTTGTTTTTATCACTGCATGCACCCAATTCATAAAATCGATCCATTTATGTAACTATTTTAACTCCCTAGCCCCCTAGAATCACTAGTATTTCTTTAGAATGTGTATATTTCAGGTCTGCATATTTTTACTATGTGCACTGGGTTTCTGTTGTCTGCTGAGACTTTATTGTTTGTCTTGTCTTTCTTGTTGTGCTAAAAAATTGTAATTTGACCACGTGAATAATTAAAGTATGTACAACACACACACATACACAAAGACACACAATCGTGTTTTACAAAAGGATGAACAACGGGAAAATAAGGAAAAGGACATAAAAGAGTGTGGATGACGAGTGGATGGAGTGTGAAGATGAAACTGTGGAAGAGGAAATCCTGCAGGTGACGCCCAGCACTGGGGCCGGGACACCAAAATGTCCTTGTTGAAAACTTTCATCACATTTTTATTTACTTTACAGTACATTTATTTAAACTGTTCCAATCCAAGACGAAACCAAACCTGATCAACCAGTGAAATGACCAAATAGATGACAAACGTGTACTTCCAAGGCAAACCACAAAAACGTAAGCTGCTAGACCAAACGCCTTCTGATAACGTCAATGTGTTACATACTATTACTAGGAATATCAATCAGTTATTTACATTTACCTAATTACATTTACTTAAAATGACTATATTTATCTAAAAAAAATAAAAATACTAACAATCCCATAAAAACAAATTCACCTTATACCTGATTTATTGTATTTTGAAAGTTTTACTCTGGGCTGGAGTGATATCTTGTGTGAGAGTTTAAAATGACAGACAATAGCGTACCGAACCACACAGCACTAGTCACACTCTTGCTAACATGCCCTGCGCCTTCAGCGGGGCAAAAACACTCGGTGCATGTATAAGAAAGCAAATGACAAATGGAGTAGAGTTGGTAAAACCACTCGCCGAATTTTAAAGGGGAGGAGAAATTAAGGACTTTCCCAGCTTTGACAAGAGTCCAGCGTGTTGGCTTTGGCTGCTGGTTGTATTGAGTGAGAGCTGTTATTGAGTTGGCCAGCTTATGGATGGCTATGGCATTTCGAACAAAAGACACTCAAATTATAGCTCTTAAATCTTACCTACAGCAACTTGAATCTTTTAAAGGTACAATGTGTAACAAATGTATTGTACTAAATTATAAAATGACCATGATATGTCATCAGAGATTAAGGAAACATGCTAAGTCAAAATACTGGCTTCTTCGACAGAAATGCTACAGCCAGTATGCTCTATTATGAATGTTTGCTTTTGTTTTGGCAGCTGTGTTATGTTTTACTATTATCCTAGTACCCCAGGTTGCCAGATATGAAACAAATTGGCAAACAAACACAGCATACTGCAACCATGGACGCAAGCAAACAAACCTGATCAACTGAGATCGTACTACATTTTACCCAAACTAAAAAGCCTCATCCTCTTTAGAAAATCCTCCATGGACAGAGCCGTGGAGTTGCATTTGAAAGAGGGAGACAGCTTGAAGCCCAGAAGTATTTCAAGACTGAAATGAGCTAGTTTAGCTGGTTTATCATTTGCAAACAATACATCAATTGCAAAGGTATACATTAACTGATGAACTTACAGTGTTGGACTCATCGTCGATTGTCATTGTCCGAAAAGAATAATGCAAATACAATGTTGTGCTTGGCTCGCCTTACGCTCGTGTTTGTTCAGTGTCCCTAACCTGGCAACGCTTGTGAGCTTGTTATAATGTTACATATTGTGCCTTCAATACAGTCACAAAAAGCAAAAGTGATTCACAAAATGCTTCCAATTCTTTAGACCACTTGGTCATTATTTTATTTTAACAAAACAATATAATTCAATACACACCTACTTGAGATTCCTAGTTAAAGGTGCTGTAGGTCAGATTCCAAAAAAACTTCCCCTCTCTCTCTGATCCCTCCCTCCCTACAAGAACCTTTGATTGACAGGCAAGACTGATTCCTCAAACCAATCAGGGAAGAGATGGTCTGATTGGTCATACATGGACCGGGAGCGATCTAAATCGTGGCGGGCGCAGTCTACTGGAAACAGGAAGCTGACTGATGGCTACTGTCATGGCCGCTGCCGACCAGCGTATGCTCTCTCCGACCGCACATACACCGGCACACACAAGTGGCACGCTCGGACGCAGTGTAGCCGCAGGAGTCTCTCTTTTCCGCAGTGACAAGCTGAAACGATTCATTCGCCACACTGTGCTGAATCTCGGAAACGGTGGAGCTCTGAGGCTCCCGGACGTATTTCCTTGAGAGCATCTGGGAAAGTCACGCACGTCGTCACTCTTTGTCCGGGGTCAAAGTTAGAGTTTAGTGTTGGACCTTTTCTACTTTCTAGGTCTGATACTAATCTACTTTTGTGTCAAAGTTGAGTTCTAAGCAGTTGGCTATATGTATCCTGCCTTCAGAAAAATAATATTTTTTATATTTCAGAGAAGTCAAGTGTAGTCATGTCCTGCCTCCTGGTCTGCATCTGGGTGCTCCTGTCAAATCTGTCAGCAACATCCAATTATATCTCTTAAATATCACCTACGGCACCTTCAATCTTTTATATACTTTTATATACAATAAATCAAACGTTAAATGCTTCCAATTCTTTAGACCACTGTCATTTTATTGAAAAGATTTAATGAAATATGCAACCGCTTGAGATTCCTAGTAATAGTACGTAATGAATGGATATAATCAGAACAACAATCAGCTGTTTGCCTTGAACGTAAACATTTGTCGTTTCTAAGGTGACTAAACAAAATCTCTTTTAAAATGTCTCAGCACAGCATCGAGCTTAATACTGAGCGTAACGATCAGATGATTTTAGCCACCGTGTTTTTCACCATATTTATATTATATGTATATATTATATATTATTATACATTATGAAACAAGGAGTCTGAGCTGCGAGGGATCTGAAGATACTACTGCTATTTTTTTTCCTTTTGTTTGTTTGGTTTGGAGTTTATTTTGCAATACAGACCTGATGGGAGTAGGAGGTGACAGAGAGAGAGAGAGAGAGAGAGCGAGAGAGAGAGCGAGAGAGAGAGCGAGCGAGAGGGAGATGACAATATGACACAGGAAGCAGAGAAACTGTTACATGACTGGGGTGAGCTACTTTTTGACTGTGTGTGTGAGAGAGGGGTGTGGGTGATAGAGAGGGTGTGTGTGTGTGTGTGTGTGTGTGTGTGTGCCTTCACACTGCATGCCCACAGAGACTAGCCGAGGGAGTTACACGCTAGTGCGTGTATTTTGTTGCAAGCCACATGAAATATAAATAGGACGTCTGTGTCTGTGTGCATGAGACAGAGAGAGTAAGAACCATGCAGACACCTACCTTGACACTGGAATCCCTGCTTGCCAAAACCCCTGGAAAAAGTGGAAAAAGTACAGAACAGGTTGAACGTAATGTTTACAGATATACAGATATGTGTGTGTGTGTGTGTGTGTGTGTGTGTGTGTGTGTGTGTGTGTGTGTGTGTGTTGGTAGGTCTCATTAGCCATTGTTCTTTTTGTAAAGCAAACACAAACACGAAACCGCAAAACAAAAACAGTAATTAGTGTGTGTGTGTGTGTGTGTGGGTTGGTTTGTGTGTGTGTGGAGGATTTTCAGTGTGATGCCTGAGCTTGCAAGCCCAAACGCAACAATTCTTACGCCAATAATAACATATAAGTATTGTATAAGGTATTCAGTGACAGAAACCTATGTGCCTCCACGCACTCCCACAGGCAGCCTGTCCGTAACGCGTCAGGCCTGTTACAGAGCAGAGATATAATCCACCTGGATCAAAATAATCTGATTGATCTGATGGTAACTTTCCTGCCATTTGCAAGACAGACAAATAATTAGATAATTAATTGGATCGGATGGATGGACAGACTAACAGACTAAAGAGGTAAAGGCAGCAGGGCGAGGGCAAATAATGGTGTGTGACTTGTGTTAACAGCCCTGTCCATTAGACAGCGGTGAGGGCACTTACCCAAGGATCCTACTAGGTCAAACCATTTGGTCATTCATAAATTAAAAAGCTCGTCGCAGGACGTGAATAATGGTCGATTAGGGAATATAACGGAACCTAGATAATAATACTAAGAGCCTCAATCAGCCAAATTAGGCCAACCGACTCATCTCAATTAAAAAAACGATGTACATGCTTTTAGCACCGCGGGGTAAATAAGGTGCAAGCGACGTGTCCGCACAACAACACAACTGTTACAAGGCCTAAATCCGAGGAATTAGACAATCTCCTTTCTATAAATTACAATCAATCTCTCTCTCTCTCTCTCTCTCTCTCTCTCTCTCTCTCTCTCTCTCTCTCTCTCTCTCTCTCTCTCTCTCTC
>JAOPJO010000088.1:16800972-16818073 GCA_027123675.1 Molva macrophthalma
CTAATTTGTTTTGTGTTTTTTTTTAATTTTTGGCGGGTCATTGGTTACCCACCCCCCCCCCCCCCCTCCTCATATGTCAATGTATAGTGGGATTCAAGAGACCATGTGACCATGTGTGCTTATCACATAACTCCACATACTCATGCTGGGGTCACACAGAATCATAATCTCTTGTTCACACTTGTTGCCTTGAATATGTATTTTCATGGAATGTTTTTGGTGGGCCCCAATAAGGTCAATGTTTGGTCGATATCACATTTAGTCAGCCGAGCTGTTTTTATGGGAGGGAGGGCCGCAGCTTGTACAGTATTTTGACTAATCATTAATTTGCTACCAAACCTTTATAGCCCTTTGAACACCTGTGTTGTAGCCCATGTGAACATTTCAAAAACCTGCTTTGTAGAAGGCTCCTTCTCAGCACCTTAAATCAACATGCATTTATCTGTCCGGTAGCAGGATAAACCGAGAATAGAGGGGAATATCGTGTACATTTTTGTCATGCTAGTCTGTGTGAGTGTTTTCTCTCCCTGTGTGAGCAGTCACATTTTTGGTTGGAGCCGTGTTTGGACAGGCCTCAAAGGAATTTGTTGTGCTTGTATATGTCACTATGACAATCAGGGCTCCGCTAATAACCACTCCTTATCACTCAGTTACCATTTCCCATTCTGCTGAAGAGCATTTGGCATTAGCTTGCTCTCGCCACAATGTAAACCGTAACAATAGCACTTCCGTCTTCATGCTGCTGTTGTTGTTTACATCCGTGGCGAGGTGCTCGAAGGCTACTAAAGTCTTTTTTTACATGTTATCAAATCCATACATGCAGATGAGGTTCCTCCCGGTTTCCCAAAGTCGTGTTCTAGCTGTCACACATTCAGTGCTTTAAATAAATAATTACCGAATGCACACAGCAACATGACTTATCTATTTTGCGATCGTATACAGGTGAGTTTATTAAGTTTATTGGTTTGGATGCAATCATCGGAAACCTTTTATGAATTCACGGATGCGTTTTTATAGGCCCAAGTGTGGCGGCCCTTCACATCAGAAACGGGCTAGCTGTTCTTAAGGTGTCGGTTTTTTTCTCTCTCAAACCTTTATGAACGGCCTGTGCTCATTCAGTGTTTTGTCGGCCATTGTGTTTCTTGGTGTGACCTTACTTAATGAGTCATCATTTATTTTGGTCGGTGTCCTCAGTCGGGGTTAGCGTTGAATCCAAGGCTGGAACACTGTGCAGGATTCCTGTGCTCGCGGCTTCTGGAAAATGACCTCTGTAGGCGTGTGTCCCAAATGCATTCCTTCTACATCCCCTAGTGGATGACGGCACAGGAATACTTTTACTAGTACTGCCTCCGTGTGACCCTCAGTTTAATCATCTCTGTCCCACTCTGGATAGATGTAGAGATACTCTGTGCCTCTTACTCTTTCCATTTAAAATTTGTTCTCAAAACAAAATTAGTTTTCATTCGTTGCGGTTTGTATGCCTCTGCCTATGGAACGGACTTCATTCGCTGGCCCTTTTCCCTCCGTCGCTACACCCTCCCCCTCCTGTAAGTGGAGACCAGTATCTGGGAGACGGCCAAGTACCGGGAGCTCCGATAAAAGCCTTCCTTGGAGGACGACTGATCTGAAGGAACAGCTTGTACCGTGTGCTCACACACACACGCTTGCATGCACGCGCAGCGCCACAGCGAACATGCAGGGGAGGGAGAGAGTAATGGAAAGGAATCCTTGCTGCCCCCCCCCCCCCCCCAAACCGGGCATTTGCATATTCCTAACACACCCGACGCCCGACAGTCCACCGCGTGGGAGGGGGAGCTGACGTCTTTCTGTTAATGCCAGTTCTCGCCATCTCAATTTCTTATTTAGTTTTGTTTGTATGGTGTCGTGCTTTGCTCCCTTATAAGGGTAACCAGCCGCCGCCTCCTGTGAGCTCTGCAGGGCCATGCCAGGGTTCCAGGGGAGGAAACATCTCTGTGTAGTTGCACAGCAACACTGGCTAAAACTTGTAAACGCCTTGTCGTGTACAATCTTATCCTTCTGACATTTTTTTTTTATCCAGAATTGAATGGATTCAATTTTATACTTTTTGTTCTTCTCAGATTTTTATTTTTTTTTTTCCCCTTCAGAAATTCTGACAACATTGAAGTTTCATTTCTGTCTTTGACGATTTCTTGTTAACTACAAATGCTAGCCATTGCTAGCCCTTAGCTCTCGGCTGAGCTACAGCTCTTGGTTCTGCATGCCATATACATTTCTGTTTGCTCTGGTTTGTTTGCTCAGTTATCTGGGGGGGGGGGGGGTGGCAGTAAACAGAGAGGTCGCTGTTTGAACGAGAAGTATAAAAATAGATGTGTGTGTCACTGCCGCAGCCAGAGCGAGCCAGCACTGCTAACCTGCTCCCTAAAAGGTCAGCCCCACACACACACACACACACTTAGATCTACTCCCTTTCTAACATACTAGCTTAATATCGCTCAACAATGTAGGTCTGCTCGTCAACCCTCTCGTCCCCCCCCTCGCGTGCTGACTCTTACCCACTGGCCTCCATGTCTTGGTGCTCCCCTCCCTTTCTATAAGCGGTTTTCGTTGCCATGGCATCCTAGGGCAGTCCCAGGGCAGTGTTACACAAGCCTCTTGTGTAACGCTAATCTAGTCTGCTCAACACTCACTGGCTCTACACACAAGTAAACCCCAAGAGAAAGGTATGGTGAGGAATGTCAGTCTGTGTGACCCCGCCTCTTCCTGCTCCTTGTCTCAGTGTAATCTACACTCAAACACTCATCTGCCCCCTCGACACTGCCAGTGGGTTAGTGTGTACTCGTTCACTGAAGAGGGAACTCTCGTTTTCCCCCTGAAGAGGAAATGCGTTCCGTCACTCCTGCCGCCTCTTTTGTTCGCTGTGGTTCACTCTGGTTCAACGTGTCAATACAGGCTGTTGTATTGACCGTGGGGTCTGGGAAGAATGGGCAAACTGGCAGACGGGATGTGTATGAACGGCATTGGAAAGGGACAGGACCTCGCCATCAGAATGTCCTTGCGGGGGCTGTGTGTGTTAGGACAGGAAATCAGCAGTGGGGGTGTTGGTATTTGCTGGACCCCCCCTGCATGGCTCACTGCTACATTAAAATGTCCACGCCCCCATCTCACAATGGTGCCTTGGTTTGGTTTTGGTCTTATGATGCGTCAGATGTCTTGCGCCTGCTGTTTGAGAAAACACAGCCCTGATCACTCCCAGCCTGACCCTATGACGAGATGACCGTGGCTTTGACCTTGACCCACGCACGAAGGATGGCTCTGGCAGCTGTTATAGGTTGATGAGATGTTGCAGCCGTTGAAGCATCATTTGATATTTCAACAATTGCCGTTGCTTCACTTAACAGATGATTTAAACATGTTTTTTTATTACATTTGTTTAGCAGACTCTTATGTCTAAAGCGATTTACGATAATTGCATTAAACCATAAAGATACAACCCAGAAATTGCAAGAATCTTGAGAGTACATACAATTAATCAAATTGTATAGTCACATGATTCCTGCAGTTACTGAAATTACATTTCAGAAACAAGAGATCAAGAACATTTTTTTTTTCTTTTCTTTTTAATGCTTTTTTTATAAATATACATATTTTCTTTTTTGAAATTTAAAAAAAATTGATTATGTATACGTTATGAAGTAGGAAGTTGTCTTAAAGTGTCATATTCACACAAGTCCAGCTAAGTGATGCAGTGTTTCTTGAAATGTTTAATAATTTTGTGTTTGTCAAAGACCCTACAAATTGTGGCTAAAATGTGACGACCAGAGAAACAATCTAACGGTCCACCCATCCTCTCCTCTGTTTCACAGTGCCAGATCATATCAAGTCCAGGCAGAGTTCCAATTCCCAACGACACCCCCCACCCTCCTGCGCACACACTTAACATACACATTCAAGGACGCACAAACACTCACACGCGCGCACACACTCAAACAACAACAATTCCTCAGCGATGCCAAGAGGGCCTGCTCAGCTTGCTGCCTGCTCTGACCAGCGCTGCCCCCTCGCCTCCAACCCCTGAGGCCAACCCTCTGAGCCGTGACCCTTTTAACCTAACCCCGTCGCCCTGGGAACGAGAGTTCCGTTGTCCTCCCAGCATCCAGGGGGCGTCGTCGCGCCAGCCCAGGAGCGAGCCGCTCTTAAAAGTAAGCACAACCAAGGAACTGCCGTCTAATGTACCATGTTGTGAAATTAAAATGGAAATGGCGACACAAGCTGCAACATTTTGGAAAAACCACTTCATATTTTAAAAGACAATTAAACCAGTAGACGCGTGTATTGAATAACCAATGAAAGTCCCTTCCATGCTTCTCTTGACTGACTAATCTTTCCTACCGTTTGCCTGCCAGATTTCAATAATCTGCCTCCCCTTGCCCCCTATTACTTATTTTTGCACGTAGCTCCTTTTTTTCATAATGGTTTACCCTACTCTTTTGCTATGTTCAGACTTCTGCTTATAGTGGCTCAGGTTTTTGTGCCCTAATTATTAATTTTTACCTAAATGTAATGTATTAGGAGTAGATCTTTTTGACATTGTTTTAAATGAAATCAGTCAATAATGATCATGCGTTTGCCCGACCAGGGCATTAAGTTAATCACATACTCGTTGACAAAGAAACAGTTTGGACGTTTAGTCTCAATTAAGTAATTAGATTTACATTCTGCATATGTATGTGCTCATACGCGGGTTTGGGACATTTGGCACATTGTGTATTTTAATGGTAACCAATGAAAACCTGGATCTGTTCTTAAACCCTGGAGTCTGGCTGCAGCCCGAGTCCCTCTCCGTCTCTCTGATCTCTCTCTCCCTCTGTTTCCAGACATGGCTCCCATTCGGGACTCGGTCAGCCACTCCCCTAATCAAACAGGTGACTGCACAACCCTTTCTTCCCTTCCAGTTTACTAGTTATTCTTTAACACGTCTGCCCTGCACTGCTTCTTATTCCTCCTTTTCTGATGCCAACCCCACTCTCAAACCACATCCACACCCCGCGTGCAACAAGCTGTCCTGCAATTTATTCTATCCTGCAACAAGCTGTCCTGCAAGCCGGCGACTTTATCAAATGTTGAATGCACCACAGTAGCGTAATGAGTTGATATTGTACTAAAGGATTAATGCAAAAATGTTCAAACGTTGGTGGAGCAGCGTGTTTCTGTCTGTGGCTCCATAGCGTGTCGTCCTTGGCTGAATGTCCTTTCCTACACAACATGACAGCGTGACATATGCAGGCCCACAGAGGGGGGAGACACTGATAGCAAGGGAGCGATTGAGTTAGACTGTTGGTGTGAAAGAGCGACTGGGGTAAACTTGGCAGGTAGGGGTTGGCAGCCATCTTGTGTGTGTGTCTGTGTGAAAGACGAATGGAATGCGATGTCCACAGTAGCAGATAATTGAAGTAACCTTAAGGGATGCACTGAAATCCTTCCCGTCTACTCTCTACACTTAGTTGATAAGAAAAGTAGCATACATGGTAAATATAAATGAAAGATAGCACAACTTGGAAAGACGTATATAATGGTAGAAGGAAAGGTGTCTGATAAGAACGCTTTGCAGACTAAGTTTGTCACTCATTTTTGTGGCTGCTTCTACTTATTTCTCCAATCAATATTTGCATAATAATTCACAATGCATTTATAAGACGTTTGATTTTTATCCAAATGCAACATGTAAGGGCTGGAACAATGTTTTAATTTAGAGGCATCGCTTTATGCAATGTTTCACAGACTGTTCCAGACTCTTAATTGATCCACAACGGCAGGTCTGAATGAGGGTCAATGTTGTCTCTCATGGGTTGCCTCCGCGCCTCCTGTGTCTCTTCCTCCTTTTCCTCGTCTTTATCCACTCGATCGCCCCCTCCCCCACACCCTTGGCTGCCAGTCTGTGGCCTTGGCAGGCTCTCCGGTCCAGCTGAGGTGACAAAATGGTGGCAGCTGTCTCCCGGCCAGAGCCAGGCTTCTACAGCACTAGATCAAGACGGGCCGCTTGCCACGCGCCGAAGAGACGCCTCTTCTTGTAGTTTCTCTACACGCTGTGGGACAATATGCCGTCTATCTGCCGTGTCAATCTGCCCAAAATTGTCGGTTGAATCTGTGCCACGTTCTGTTGTCATCCTTGTCTTCTTCTTTAACCGTGCGTCCCTCCCTCTTTGGTCGTCTGCCTTCCCTCACTCCCAGGCCTGGAGCACCCTGGCCTGGACTCTCAGTATGAGCCGTCCCCCTGGTCTACTGGCTCTCCTTGCAGCGGTGACGGCAACAGCAACTGGGACAAGGTTCTAGTGGAGGGAAGCACCGGCAAGCCCAACAACCTCTCCTCCACCAGCTCGTCCGTCTGGCCCTCCTCCTCCTCCTCCTCCTCCTCCTCCGGCTGCGGGTCAGGATCGGACCCAGAGTTGGCGTCGGAATGCATGGACGCCGACTCTAGCTCCCCGCCGGGCTCCGAGAGAAACCTTGCTGCCATTTCGACGACGGCGGCGGCGATGATGTCATTGGCGAATGCTTCGACTGCGTCATCCACCGCTTCCTCTGTGACCACCACCATGGCCGGCGCGTTGGTGAACGGCGACGGCAACGGGAACAGTCGGCAGATCTTGGGCGGAGCCAATAACGGAAATAATAACAACCTGTGTGCCCCGTCCCACTACTCCATGGCCGGTTCCGGCGGTATCGGCAGCAATAACGCCATCGCTAGCCAAGGCAATGGCGGCAACCGGCTTGTTGGGAACAGCGTGTGGGGGGCGCAGCCCGCTGGGAACTCTTCAGATGGCAGCAATGGCCCCTGCGTTAACGGCGGCTTGAACCCGAGCACTTTGAACCCAATTGCCAACCACGGTGCCTGGCCCCACAGCCCAACCCCAAACCTAGCATCGTGCCAGGGCCAGCGGCCACCGCAGGGCACAGCCTCCAAATTAGGTGCGGCTCCCCACGAAGGATGGGGCGGCATGCCAGCTCAAGGAAACTGCAGCCCGATGGATGAGGGGAAGGTGAATAATGGTACAGCAGGCAGCAAGGTGTTAGGTAGCGGCAGTGATGGCCAGCAGCCTTCCAACCTTAACACTGAATCCAATGGACCAAATAACACTATGATGTTGAATACTACTACGACGACTACTAACGCCACAGTAACCTCTAGTCTACCAAACTCTACCGGGGATGGCCCCTGGGGCTCCGTCCTAGGAGGGACCGGCGGTCCGCTAGCAAATGGAACCCCGACATCGGCCCCCCAGCATCCCCACGGAGAAATGGCACGGGGTCCTGGAGCCTTCGGTACGTCCTGGGGCGTCACTACTCACCCGGGAGACAAAGGTCCCGCCGGCCCAGACACTGTGAACCCCCAAAACCCTGCCTTACCGCAGGCCGGGTCCTCTGCTGCTCACAAGAGTTATAACCACGCCGCCGGGGCCCCCCGCTGGGACCAGGGGCTCGGCAACAACCCCGCCCCCGCCCAGAGCGGCACGCCCTGGGGCACGAGTTCAAATCCAGCCGCGGGCTCAGCGGGGCAAGCGCTGGGCAACGGCAACCCCAACGCGATGGGCCCTCGGCCTTGGGGCAGTAGCGCCTCTTCTTCCTCGTCGTCCTCGTCCACCTCTTCCGGCTCCAACAACAAGATGACCAACGGGGAATGGGGCACCATGCCTCCTGGGAACAACCACGCCACTGACAACGGAGTCCGCAAAGTAAGCTCCTCCAACAACGGCTGGAAGAGTCTGGAGGATGACGCCCTCGGTGTGGGGGTAGGAGGGCCCGGCGGCCGGGCCCCCGGCGGCTGGGGTCACTCCGGAGGCAGCGAGGGGAGCGGCGAGAGCTCCGGAGGTCGCTCCGGAAGCGAAAAGGACGGCCAACCGAGAGGCCCTAACCGCCGAAGACCCCCTCCTGTTGCGGCCCCGCCGGCTCCCGTGGCCCGCTCCGACGTGGACCCCAGGGTCCTGTCCAACACCGGGTGGGGGCAAACGCCCGTGCGTCAAAACACAACATGGGATGTAAATTCTCCCGGCAGCAACCCCCACCATGGCCCCCGAGGAGAAGACAGGAAGCCCGGCAACGGAGGCTCTGGATGGGTCGGGGGGCAGCCAGCGGCGCCTTCCCAGGCCAACTCTGGAGGTAGGCACACTCTGCTTCTGCGTGTGGACAGATAACCGTATGTAGGCGATTCCTCTTTATATTCATGCTTATCCATATTCTGCTTGTTTTCTTCCAGGTTGGAGGGACGGACCAGGAAACTCAGGCCCAGACAAGGGAGGCCCTGGCTGGGGAGATCCGAGGCCGAGCCCCGGGTGGGGGGACAACAAAGGTGCAGGGAGCGGAGGTCATGGAGGCAGGGATGATGCATCGAGCTACAAGGGGAGCAGCGCTAACACCTGGAGCAACAACACCAACCGAGATGACAGGTGACGAATGGATGTCCACCGAGGGATTGCTTCTTGGGTGCCTGCGTCTCCGGCTGTATCTAGCATGCTTCTGTGCGCTGTGTTTCAGGTCCAACACCTGGACCAACGCTCCCAAGCAGCCCCGACAGGGCTGGGGAGGTGGAGGGGAGGGCTGGGGGAGCGGAGGAGACTCCTCCTCCTCCTCCTCCTCCTATCGGGGAGGGAGCAACAACCACTGGGGAGACACCCAGAAGGGAGGCGGCTCCGGGGCCTGGGACAGGGACGGTGACGGCGACCGCTCCGGGTGCTGGAGCGAGCCCGGCCGCGCCCCCAACACCGGCGGCGGCGGCGGCAACACGTGGACCGGGAGCAGCGGCGCCAACACGCCGGACCAGGGCAACCAGAACCAGGGCTCCAACAGCTGGGGGGATTCCACGGCCCCCAAGCCCAACCCTCAGAGCAGGGGCCAGGGCTGGGGGGAGCCACAGCAGAAGCACCACCACGGAAACCAAAACTGGGGCGATCCGGCTCCCAAATCCTCCAACCCTTCCGGTGAATGGGGGAAGGGCCCCGACTCCATGACCAGAGGCAGCCAAGGCCCCAGTAAGCCCACAGGTGATGCATGTTTTTTCTTTGCTTGTTTGCCTATTTATATAAACATTAGTGCGGCCCCGTTCAAAACATGCGCTTCCTCAGGTCCTCAGCACTACACCCGCCGGGAGTGAAGTCAGTTTGGTTGAAAATGCGTCATTCAGTCATCATTCAAGTCATTCAGTCATTCAGTCATGCACACAGAGATTCATTCATGCATACCGAGACGCCTTCCATTTTTGTTAGATAGGAATACACAGGGGCTTTGAAAACTTTTTTTCTGTATTTTGAAAAATGGTTTGTCTTTTAATGTGATTTAATACTACTCTACTGACCCCATCTAGTCTGTTAAGTAGAAGCGCTGCTGACATAAGATAAGATGTTACTTTATTAATCCAAGACGGGAAATTTGGGAATATAAAATAACGGGCAATTGAACAAATCTAATAAGGTCCTTTCACATCAGGCTGAGGGGATTATGATAAGTGGGTGTGTTGGGTGCATTTGAAGCGTTCTCAAAACATCCATTTTTTTGAACAATTAGTTTTGAGGTGGTTTCCCTGTTTGATAACTAAAAGTAGGCTATCACTCATTCTGAGAAAGTTGGGATCTAAAATGGAGCTGTTGCCTCGTAATGTTATCAAAAGCAGCCTATATTCACGTACCGCAGTGCAAGTAAACACCGGCTTGTACCGACCGCTATCGAGATTAATAATTATAAATATTTGACATTTTTTAACCAACAATCACGATCAATGTAAAAGGACATTAAACCTCACTGTTTAACTGGGGAGCTGGTGATTCGTAAAAAAGGGGGGAAATAATCTGGTAATGATAGTTCTCGAGATGCGGGCTCTCCTCTGACTTGACGAGGGCTGTGTGCTGCAGGCTGGATGGGAGGTCCCATACCAGCGGGCTGCCAGAGGGAGAAGCAGGAGGCGGTCTCTGGGTCTGGCTGGGAAGAGCCGTCCCCAGAGTCCATCCGTCGCAGGATGGAGATAGACGACGGAACTGCTGCCTGGGGTGACCCAGGTAGAAATACAGGTGATTGATTTAACCCACCTGATTCACTTGTTCTTTTGATGCATACCTTATTCTTTAAAATAGTATAAAAAACCCTTTCAACCAACGTCATTTCAAAATGAGTAGCGCAGAAGTCCTGCTTCATGAACAATAGAAATGTTATCTCTTGTAGGAGAATTTCCGTACTCTCTTACTTTTAGGACAGGTTTCAACCTGGACCCTATTTTCCGATCATTTTGGGTCCAAGGGACCAGTGGTGGCAGAAGTACATACATCTTTTACTCAAGTAGAAGTAAAGATACTTTTGAAAAAAAGGACTCTTGTAAAAGTAGATGTACTGATTCAACTTGTTTACTTAAGTAAAATTTAAAAAGTACAGGCTCTGAAATGTACTCAAAGTATAAAAGTCAAAAGTAGCCCTCTGACTGTTTCTTTGCAAAGCTAACTGAACCTCACGTCATAGTTATATAATTCGAAGACTGTTAAAGTTGAAACATTCTTCAAATAAAATAATCAATATACAAAACATTATGAACATTAACTTCGCTCCAATGTGCAAATCTACACTACTGCATGGACGCCGTTTCTCCGTGGTGGAGACTCCCTCTCAGTCTTTCTGTGTGAACAAAGTCTGGCTCAGGGAGAAGTCTCTCGTTGAGTTGTTACAGGAAAGGAACGGTGGAAACCTGAGTAAGAGCTGGAAAGAGGGTAGTTTGTTGGCATACAGCAAGCGTACCTAATGTTATCTTAAAGATTCGGGTGAAATGAGTAAAAGACAGCAGGGACATTGCCTGCAACAACACGATTTCCGAGCGAGACTTACTCTCGCTCGGATCTAGGGATCCTTTCCATAATGTCAGAATATTATCTGAGCCTATCGGTGTCAAAAACAAGCCCTTTTAGAAGTGAACATAGAGGGGCGCTGTGCTCCAAAGGGTTGCATTGCAGTTTACTGCAGCGTTCTCGCTCAATACTGGACCGATTTCTAAAAAATGATAGTCTGCATTACTTCCTTACACCGAAAATGATCTGAAGTAGGCCTCCATCTTCACGTTCTCCTTTAAACAAATGTCTGTTTTAGAGAAAGATCTTGTTTTTGGGGGGGGGGGGGGGCATGTTTTTACATTTGTGGTGTGTTACATTTTACTACTACTTGTACTACAGTTTCAGATACCTGTCTAATGTTTGCCCAGCTATTAAGACGTGTTGTGCTTTTTCTGCATGAATAAACTTGACCTTTAAACCCTTTTATCTAGGCAAATACAATGGCGGAGCTGCAAACACGTGGAACAAGACCAGCCAATCTGAGCAAGAGCCCATGTCCCATGGCCCGCCCTCTGGCCACCAGTCCCACCAATCACAGGGGACAATTCATCCCCCTCAGCCAATGCAGACTCAAGCCCAGGAAAAGACCTCTGGTTAGTCTGCACACACGCACGTACATGCACACACATACACAAGACGTGTCCAATAACACATGCCACATATATACCCTCCCCCTCGTGGCCTACTTAGTACAAAGGTGAGGGTTACTTTTATTTGATTCTACAATTGTTTTGTTTCTATACATACAATATTTGTTCATAAAATGTTTACATAACATTGCATCAAGTAGTCGTAGCTGTTGGTTAAAAAAGGTTGACCATGCTACTATTGAAACAATTGGAGCCAGCAATAGTCACTAGTTGGAAGTTGAACCATTGCTCCCATATTTCACAAGCCGCATTTCTGTTCCAATTTGTCGATTTTATCACCAATCGGAACGCTCATGCTCAGAGGGACACAATGCGCAAGAGAGTGAGGAATGACAAATAATACAAGGATGGCCTTGGCTCCACCAGCGCCGTGTCCATTTCCTATTTTAGCTAGCTCAGCCAAATGCCTGACTGGGTTGGTCCACACACGTTATGTCCTCAACCGTGGTTCCTCCCTCGCCTCCATGAGGAACAGCCACCGTCCTCGTGGTGTCTGCTCAGCGCTGAGGATTAGGAAGACGAGGTCATCCGCAATTCGGGACACAATGCCCGAATGAGTGAAACAACGCGGCAAAATTCAGTTGTTTCAAGCCATCTCCAAAGCACACCGCTGGCTTCATATTTGAAGCCACCCAAATGTATATTATCATATTGTTTTTAACTGGACAACCACACTGAGAGGGAATGTAGCCGGGCTGTGTTTTTCTTTTGCTTTGTTAAGGAGTCTATTTTGGATGTGAATATTCGTAGACATGATTTGTTGTCTTTCCCCACACGGCCATGTGCTTTAGCCCTGCACCTGCTTTAAGTTGTAGATAAAATCCAGTTAAGAGATTTTCAAACACCTCAAACACTAAAATGTGTAAAAATCGAGGTAAAGTATGAGTCCTCACTCGGCTTGGTATCACAGTATACAGATATTATTCAATGCCATCAAAAATACAGACGCTGCTCTTTCGATTCAACTTTTTTCTGATGTCTCATGAATACATTTCTTTATTATGTTGATATATATTTGGTCCAAGTTTTGAATCAGGATATATAAATAAATAGCCCACAATAACGTCTTTGCCATTGCATTGTGGTTGAGACTGAAATAGGTTAGTTCGCCAACGATTAGCAGCTGATACAGGTGGGTGGAGTTCCTCCACATTCGACAAGTTTTAGAGTAATGACTGCCCACCCGGAACTTTCCGACAGCAAAACTGAAAGTGACATTTATAGCAGCATAGCGATGCTGTGGAGGTGTATTATAAGCACCACACATCTCAATAGCAGTTTACATAGTTTGAACGTATATATTTGTTTGATTTAGAAAGATATTGGACATTTAACAGATGATCACGCTCCGAATTACAGCGATCTGACGCAGGGAAGTGAAGACGCGATCAACAGTGAGATTTCAGTGTTTAGCGGTGTATGTCTGCCGAAGAGACGGGGCTTCCAAGCGAAGCCGTAGGGCAGCAGCACTCCTCTCTAAAGAGCCATCTTTTGGTCAATATTTCTACACAACAGGTGAATTACAAAGTACCCTGCCCTAAAGGATCGCCTAGCTAAAATGCAATTACCCGGATACGTCTCACGTTTCCAAATGTTCCCGATGGATATTGGATCAAAATCGCTGTTTTGAAGTGTATCCCACCAGCTCTTCATCAGTTAAAAGCAGGTAAAAAAAACTGTGTGGCCAGTGGTGCTCCGGTGCGGGTGTAATGCGATTGGACCGTATAAAATACAGGTTAAACTGACTTAACATAGACTGTATATAATACAGGTTAAACTGACTTAACATAGACTGTATATAATACAGGTTCAACTGACTTAACATAGACTGTATATAATACAGGTTCAACTGACTTATCATAGACTGTATATAATACAGGTTCAACTGACTTAACATAGACTGTATATAATACAGTTTGAACTGACTTTCCATATGTCTACATTGGTGGAAACTATCGCAGACTTTTAATTAAAACGAGTACACGAGTAGGGCTACTCGTTGACATTCGGAATGAATCTATGGAAGAAGGGCACTTATTTCCGATCTACTTATTATTCTATGATCCATTAGTAATTAAACCCAGCAGGACTTGTCTTAGTAGGCTAATTGATATTAGACACACAGCATTATAGGCTAGAAAATGTCACACATGCTAATGACTTCTATCCCCAACTCAGCCTTCACATTTCTTTATTTATTGTATTCATTTAACACAAATACCGTCATGCCGTACGCCCTGTTGAAATGACATGAAGGTATGAAGAAATACGCCCAAGCCTGGTCCTCACTGACCCTCTACTACTGACCCTTTTTTAATAACGTTCTTAATCTCTGCCATGTTTCTCTGCGTCTCCAGGGTGGGGCGAGTACCCCCCGCACAAGGAGCCCTCCTCCTGGGGCGAGCCCCCCACCGCGGCCCCCTCCGTGTCGGTGGACAACGGCACGTCCGCCTGGGGTAAGCCCGTGGACGGCGGCGTCACCAAGAACAGCGGCTCCACCTGGGACGAGCACGGCCGGGACCAGCCCGGCGGCAGGGAGCCCGGCTCGGGGTGGGGAGGCGGCCAGCAGAAGACGGGTAGGCCTGACGCCGCGGCTCGGACGCGGGCTTTTCCTTTCTGCCCGACCTTCGGCCTTCGCGCCGTTGGGCACGGGTCCCATAAGGCCCTTCAATAGATGGCACATGCACTCCCGGTTTGATCAAAGCATGCTGTGACGTCGTGCCGCTGATTATCGCTGGTCGATTTTAAACCGGATTTTGTTTTTGTCGTATTGTATTTGTTGCATTGATTTTGTCTACTCCCCACGCACAACGCTCAATTCCAGTTCCCTGTGTGTCGCTAGGCGTGAAGCCCATGGAGACGTGGGGAGGCGAGGACCAGTCCTCCAGCTGGGACCAGGAGGAGGAGGTGGAGATCGGCATGTGGAGCAACACGGGCGGCCAGCAGGAAAGCCGCTCCCACGACCACAACACCTGGAACTACAAGCAGAAGGGCCCCAGCAAGGTGAGCAGCCACGCCCTCTTCCAGAGTCGCAACAGCTTTGATTTGGAACCAGACATTTAGCTGGCCCTCAAGGCAATCAGTGCAGTCACACAGTCTTGATTCAGAGTCTTGGCAATAAATGTAAATCTATTTCTCTATAAGCTCAGTAATGACATGAAAAACCCGCTGAAACAGCCTTGATGTTCTTAACCGCAATTGCTTTTCACAATACGTGTATGAAGCATTACTGTGGTGTATTAGAAAGTGAAGGTTCCGCCCTCGAGTGTAGATATGGATACTGGATCTGATGTGTTTTGGTTTATTGCTAAAAACACCACTAAGGATGCAGAGAGATGGAGGTTAAATAGGTGTTCTGTCTTTCCAGATGAATAAGCCAGTGAACAAGCAGGACGAGCCATGGATGAAACCCTTCATCAACCAGTTTAACAACATGAACTTTCCCGTGAGTCACCCAGGACCGTTTGTAAATCACCCCCTTCCTTCCTTCAAAATCAAATTCCCAATTGAGAGAGGAAAGGGTCTTCTTTCAGACATATCTCTTAATTGGTGTTAGGCAATTCATTATTCTATTATTTTATATATAATAAAATAGATATAGAAATCGTTTTTTTACCAAGTTTTGTCATTTATGAAATAACAATACTGAATATTTGTACATAATGTATGCAAAGCTTTGATTGCTTTTCTCAGTTTCAAGTTTGTTAAATGTATTGTTTTGTTTGGCTGCTTGCGTGCAAAGCGAGCTCCTTCCATCCCTCTGGCTCTGATCCAGCCAGCGCTGCAGATTCATTGAGTAATGGATGGGTTGGTTCATGGCGTGAGTTGATGCGGTGTGGCTGTGCCGTGTCGCCCCTCCAGAGAGACTCTCCTGAAGACTCCATGAAGGCAGGCGGGGGCATGGGGCAGGACAAGCGCATGGACATGGGTACCATGGGCGACTACAACGGAATGATGGGCAAGAGCCACGGCCCCCGCCATCAGCTCCACAAGGATCCTCCCATGGACCGGGGCCCGTACTACGACAAGGTAGGCCCTGGAAGAATGATGCGCTGTGTGCCGGGGCAAGGGAATTTATAGCGCCGTGAAACCACTGGAAAGACGTCTGCATCTAAGGCCTGGTGAAACATTCATCAGGACACTGTTGGGTCCTCTGGCCGGAGCTTGATGCGCTCAGAGAAAACTTTGGTAATGAGTAACCGAGTAGATGAGGGCTGAATTGTTCGCAAACTATTGGTTTTCACTCTGGAATCGTGATGTAGTCGGGCTAGCTTCACAGCGCATCACTGAAGAGTTGTATGCTGATGCGTCACAAGGGCTAGGTATGGCCTAACTTGCTTCTGCTGGCTACGTCGCTACGTGCTTCCTGTGTTGTTTCTCAGGCCTGCACCGCCCCACAGTGGTAGACCATCACACTGCATTTGACCTATTTGCCATGGAAGGAAAGGCGGTTATATTTATTGAGTGGCATTACTGCCATGTGGCTACGGTTCAGAACAAAACAAATCGACATTAAGATGACCCAGACCCACATGCAAGTGACCGTGATTATCAATAGCCATTTTTTCTTTTGATGCCATTCTGGGCCATGTTGACTCCCCTTTGGTTTGGGGTTAATGTGTTTTCTTGGCGACTAGCTTCTGCTTTCCTTCTAACCCTCAACACTGTGCCAAAGACTTCTTTTAACTGGTGCTGACGTCCCCTTTTCTCTCTCCTCGTCAACCTCTTTTTGTTCTTCCACCCTTTTATTCTTTCTTCACCTACACTTTCTATTCTGTGCCATTTTTATTTGACTCTGATGCTGTGCCTCCTGTCCCTCTGTGCCATGGGCCGTCTGTCTGTCTTCTCTATCGCTTCTGCAGCTGTCAGTTTCCCCCTCTGCTTATGATAACTCCACCCGTGAGATGTTCTCCTCCAATCACAGCCAGAGCTTTTCCTCTTCAAACTGTGCACCGCCAATCAGCTTTCACCACTGTGGGCAGGCTGCTGCTCGCTCTAGCCCAGCTGGCTCCAGGCAGGGGAGTGTAGAAGGGGCTGGGAACGCAGGATTTTCCTGTGTTTTCTGTTTTTAACCGTGCAGTATGAACCTCAAATGGAAATGTTGCAGACCTCTTTCTTAAAGATGAATTTATAACACAAACAAACTTAACAAATGGCCTGACTCATTCCAATGTACCGTTCCTTTACAGTCGTGCATCTAAACTTGGCAAGGTCAGAAAACAGTGTGGCTATTCCAAACTGAGTCCGTAGGGCTCTCTGTTCACATGCCGTCTTTCCTTTGAGGGCCACAATGCACATCCGTCACCTCAACCAATAACTTATTATTTAAAGCAGCACTTTTATCGTGCAAACCAAGCACCCTTATATAATCGGCACACAAAGATTATCGTAAGAACGTCACATTAATATAGGGAACAAACATGTCAGATCGTGTTGTTTAGTTCATTTGTTAGTTAGAAAGAAAACTGACATGTTTTCAAAGTCATTGTTAGAACTGTAATGATATTATTAAGTACTGAAATACTGAATATAAGTATCTGAATATAAGTACTTGTATCTGCGCACGCACACACACATATATATTCAGGTACTTGGAATAGTGTGTGTGTATAT
>JAOPJO010000088.1:16869102-16882252 GCA_027123675.1 Molva macrophthalma
ATTTGCCCCACACACACACACATTCTTTTTTTTGCAGACCTACACAATTCACGTGGATGCCCTATTTTGTGTTAAAAACGGCGAATTTCGCCGAAAGGTGACGGGTTTGCACCCGTTATATCAGTTAAACAACAGATCCCCCGTCCTCACCCATAACATCCTGTATAACTTCAATTTAGAGCGGGAGTAGGCGTTTTCTGATTGGCTTCTACAAATAATGGCAACCCAATAGGAAATATGGGGTTTGCACCTTTTGGTATTTGTGAGATCATGGAGAGGGTGAAGCCTGCAGCAGGATGGGCGTATTGGGGTGTCCTGTTGAGAGCCCACTAATAAAGGATGAAACATTGCGTCTTCGCTCTATGGTCTTTTGGGGACAAAGGACTTGGAAACTGCATTTTGAATTGAATCATTCTCTTCATTTGGCAAACTACTGAGGTGTAAACAAGAGTGCTAAATCAAAAATGATCTTCCCCTACAGTGCTCTTGTCCGACCAAATTCTCATTGGTCCGACAATCGCTGGTGCAGAAAAGCGCCTCTTAATCCATTATTGAGGGGTGGGGGCGGGGTCAGAGCAGAGCTGATTTATTTTACTTTTGAGTGTTAGCATCAATAACATTGATTATATGAATAAAATACTATTCAAATAGGTTTTACTCAACCGTCAGTCAACTTTTGTGTTGAACGCTTGATAGGCTTTGAGTGTGAACATCAGTGCACTGTGTGTGTCATAGCGGACCAGGCAGGCAGTCAAATTGAGGCTGAGCAGGCGTTGGAGAAGAATTTTACAGGTTTATTTACAATGCTTCAGCAGATTACCCAGATTATACCTGAAGACACATGGAACTAACGTAACATAAAGGTTGTTACAGTTCTGCAGCTATGAGCATACCCACAAGACGTTTGGCTTGCCCATGGAGTAGCATGACCCAACACTACTGTGAATGGTGTACACAGAATACACCATGCTACAATGTCCAAACATACATATACACACACCATGCACAATAGTGTCTCTTGGCTTTCATTCGGTAGCACTGTCTGTAGCACTGTCTGTAGCGCTGTGTGTAGCACTGTGTGTAGCGCTGTGTGTAGCACTGTCTGTAGCACTGTCTGTAGCACTGTCTGTAGCGTTGTGTGTAGCACTGTGTGTAGCACTGTGTGTAGCGCTGTGTGTAGCGCTGTCTAGCACTGTCTGTAGCACTGTCTGTAGCGCTGTGTGTAGCACTGTGTGTAGCGCTGTGTGTAGCGCTGTGTAGCACTGTCTGTAGCACTGTGTGTAGCACTGTCTGTAGCGCTGTGTGTAGCACTGTCTGTAGCGCTGTTTAGCACTGTCTGTAGCGCTGTGTGTAGCACTGTCTGTAGCGCTGTGTAGCACTGTCTGTAGCACTGTGTGTAGCACTGTGTGTAGCACTGTCTGTAGCACTGTGTAGCACTGTCTGTAGCACTGTGTAGCACTTTCTGTAGCACTGTCTGTAGCGCTGTCTGTAGCACTGTGTAGCACTTTCTGTAGCACTGTCTGTAGCGCTGTGTAGCACTGTCTGTAGCACTGTGTGTAGCACTGTCTGTAGCACTGTCTGTAGCACTGTGTGTAGCACTGTCTGAGGACTGGCAGCCCACATATGCGAGCAACGTTGCTTTGTTACCGATTTTCCTTTTCACCATCGAAATTCAAAATCGAATAGTTTGAAGTCCACCAAGATCTTCTTTGGTTGACTACAGCCCTATTATTGTCATTATTAGTATTTTATTATGTTTTATTTTTCTATGTATTGATATTGTTATTATTATTATAAAAAAAAAAAATTGTGAGTCAGAAGGACACTGACATTTAAAGGTGAACAACTTCTCACAGGTTAGAACTGTAATTTATAGTTCAGGAAGGTGTTTATGGGGGTTATGCTAATGGGCAGACATTACGTTGTGTTTGTGTTTGTGGAAGCAGGGAGGGAGCACTTGCCTGTGCAAAACAACACTTTTTGTCACACCTTTGCACTTCTCTTAATTGTAGTAATTAGTAATTAGTGCTACATGTAAATAATTGTCAGGGCTTAGTGTATGCTGACAATTTGTCAACAGTTTTGTCACTTAATACTAGAGGTCTGAATTGGCCGTGAAAAAGACTCTTATTCTAGATTTGTATTCAGGAAACACGTAGATATAGCACCATTACAGGAGCCGATCTTCGAGTAGATTTCGTCAGATAACAGAATAAAATGTACAAGGCAGTGGCTGCCTCAGCAGATGGCTCGTGTACCAAGGGCGTTTTGGTTTTGATGAAACGCAAACTAAATAATAGTGTTGAGTCTGTAAGTGCAGATGACAGAGAGGCTGGCATATTGTGGTACATTTAAACAAGGTTAGAACATAGTTTTTTTGTGAATGTTTATGCAGCCACTGTTTATGAGCCAACTTTCTTCCCAAGGATCACCAAAGAACTGCTGTTGCTGAGAAATGACCTTTTTCTTATTGGTTCAGATACAAATACGTTTTTGTATAATAGCTTAGACGTGACAAATATCTCATGGTGTTTTTCCACTATACCTGAAGGTGAGTCTTTAACTGATGACGCAACTGTCTTGAGTCGATGACACAACAACACTCACACTTTTATTGCCTATTTAGTTTTATATTATAGCCTACCACAAAATCGTATTGATTAGTTTAAGATACATTTAATATATTTGGGTTGTTTCAGACGGACGGCGACACACACAATGATATCCGCGATGATGGATTCAGTTTGACGTTCAATATTTCACCTTTGTTGCTTCCTAATCTCAATAGCTCATTGAGATGATTTATTTCACATTAGTCCTGTTTTCATATTGGACAATGTTTCACAGATATTTCCTCGAGAGCCACACAATGTCCTTGATATTAGGAAAAAAATGCGCTGAATGTCGATATCAGCGATCCAATAGTGTGAAATATTGTCCGATGTCCAGTCTTTTTGTTTTTTTGTTTTGCGTGAGAATATTGTCAGACTAACATCACCGCGGTGCGCTTCTAAACCTTCATTACCCTTTTCAATCAGGCTTATATAGTTACAGGAACAAAGACATAATACAGACTCAAGCTGTGGAGAACTCTAGCCATAGTCTGCGTGCATGGCAATGCGTCTCACGCACCGGAACAGTTTATTGTATTTGTGTCGGTCTGTATTCCCACAATTTGAGAGACGACTTCTCACTCCGGACAGCAGCCAGGGCTGACGTCACCGCGGCCCGCTTGGAGGCGCGGCGGGCTCGGAGACGGTTCATCTTGGGCGCAGTACGGCACGGCGCGTTTTAACTTGAAGTGGAAACGGAAATCGGCGCGGCAGGGTACGGTTCGGTACGGCCAAAAGTGCCAATGGAAAAACACCATCAGTGTCCACAACTCAAACAGCCTCTTCCGAATCGTTACACCTCTTTAAAAAGTTGAACTTGGTAGATATTTGCTGACTGCAGAACCGCTAGGGACTATAGACACTCATCATAAAATGTCTTCCAGAATACATTACATTCTAACAGCTGCAGAATCTATGTCTTTTCTACTGAGGTAACTATCAGATCATCAGATCATCAAGAGGGAGCAGACAGAAGTCACCTCCTTGCTCTCACTCCTAAACATCAAGAGGGCAAGATATCTGTATCTTCAATAAGATGCCCCAAGAAGGGTCTGCTCTAAACCACTCCAGAGATGAATGAAACATATTTTGCTAAACTTTACACCTATGAAACGTCCCAGGAACAATATGATATTTAATTCACTGTTCTAGATCATCCTACTCTGTCATCAGAGGATTCAGAGAGACTAGACGCACCGGTTTCTTTGAAGGAACTATTCTTGGCTCTGAAATCTATCAATCAAGGCTGTTTCCCAGGTATTGATGGCTTACCAGCTGAGCTGTATCTATCGCTCTGTAACATTCTGGGCCCATTATGGCTATCTACATTGAATTCGGCTTTTGAAAAGGGCCACATTCATAGAGACCTGATTACAGCACTTATTACAGTGATACCAAAACAAGGTAAAGACCCATTAGAATGCTCCAGCCATGGACCAATTACATATGCTCAATGTTGACCTAAGATATACAGCAAGGTACTAGACCCTCGATTAGAAAAAGTTGTAGGTGGGTATGATAAATCCAGACCAAGCACGATATATGAAGGGGCGTTTAGCCTCAGACAATATTCAATGACTACTAAATGTCATAGGAGAAAAATCTGTAACCCAGTGGACTCTCAGTTGACGGCGAAAACGATTTCATAGTTTAGAGTGGCATCTCTGGTGAGCCCAGCTTTTATCAAGATGGTCCAAGTTTTAAAAATAGGTGCTTCCTACCACTTGATATCATTATATGTGGCTACACTCAAATTTGTATTCTCATTTGATTAGGTGTACAGAATTCTGTTCTTAATGCAATTAAAATGCTTGGGAATTGTGAGGTGTCATCCGATTTTAAGCTAACCTCTCTAAGTCTAAGTGTTGATGCTGCACTATGCTGTGCAAGATAAAGTGGTTATCCCAGCGGGAATCAACATTGCCCAACAAGTAACCTATTCAGGATTTCAGATAAGTAAGTCTGTTTCATCTGTGTCAAGGACAAATGATACAAATATATTCAAAAATAATAGAGTAACATCAAAAGGTCGATGCACCAGCATCAGTCCCATCACGTATTTCTGTGGTGAAAACGAATATTTGACCAAGAATGAACTTAATTAGCTCCATGCCACCGCTAGCACTGCCAGTTAATTACTGGTTGAAGGTAGAATTTGAGGTTGATTTCTTACTAAGCAAATTCCTTTAAAACGGAAAAGAACCTCACATTAAATTGTCTAGGCTGCAGCTGGATCAATCGCAAGGTGACTGGGCTTGCTCAAACTTTCAAATGTATCACTTCTCTTTCATATTGCCCGGTCATAGCCACTAGAAGAAACCTGGAATGGAAAGACATATAAAAGGAATTGATAGAATCAATAAGATTGCAAGACCTTTTCTTCTCTGGTATTACATAGAAGAAATGCATTTTATGCCTTGGACCTATAATAGCATATTATAGGATATAATAATGGCATATGTTACCAACCCAGAAACAGTTGCACGGTTTCTGGGACTCAAAGGGAAATGGCACAAAAATGGAACCTCAATCTACTCTCTGTTATATTATTTCAGGTTGAGATCAGCCTTTAAAACGTACTGATTTCCATGGGGTTCTGAATGAAAAGTTCACCCAATTTTAGATTTTGTTTTGGGTGCACCTAGGAGAATTGTATCATACATCTTTGCAAGTCTTAGATCACACTGGACCGTATCTATTTCTAGTGAGGAAGAGTGGGAGAAAGGCATGACTCATAGGAGAAGAATGGTAGACTGGGATACAGTATGGACAATGTTGCAGGGTCCTCAGAAAATCAAAAAAAAAAAAAAAAAAATCATCAGAAAATCAATCAGCAATTTATCCACCTGAAAATATGTTACATGACTGATAGGGCCCCAAGGAAAATGCATGTGATGGGTCTAGCACCCCATTCGTATTGTACATTTTGCCACAATGTACAATAATAATGTTCATTTAATTCAATGTACTTTTAGGGTTTTATTTTATTTTCCATGCATCCCATGTGTGGGGGTTCCTGTCGACAATCCATATGCTTTTTAATATCTTTATGTTAAATAATAAAAACATGTAATTACCAAGGCACTGTAGGTACGATTTGAGAGTTGTAAAAAGACGGAGCAGAACAGAGCAAGGTGTTGGAAAATAAGAACCAACAGCGTCCCCTCACTCTCTTCTCCCTTCCTACGTTTCTCCACACCGGGAAGTGTTGCTTTTATGCCCCTGCGGTGGAACCACATGTGTGCACATGGGATTCCCTGAACCTATCAGGGAAGAGATTACCAGATTGGTCAGAGATTAGCCGGGAGAGGTCTCAAATCGAAATGGTCTCATTCAGAGGCAGGCACACTCAAAACAGTTGACTGTGCAGAGCTTTTCACTTCCCAATAGCTTATGGATGGCAATTGCATGTCTTACAAATTACACTTACATTTTTGCTCCTAAATCTTACCTACACAACACCTTTTTAATACATTTTTGATTTGTGTATTTGTCTTTTGACAGCCCTTATCCAGACCAGGAGTACTGAGCCATGCAGCAAAGGATGCATCCAATGGATGCTGGCTGGGAAACAGCCCAGCTCTGAATGTGTCTAACGACATCGTTAGCATGGGCCCTACTGGCTGGCTGGCTGCATATTGCCAGACCAGCATCCAGAACAGAACGCTTCTCATCATAAAACCGCTGCGCTAAATAAACTAGCAGGCAAAAGTTGTCACTTGTCAATTTCAGGTGTTTTACCATGATATGACTTCCACACTTGAACCAGGTATATGCAGGCGCTGAACAAGGCTGTCCAAGAAACTGTTGGCCTTGTGAAGAAAAACAAATTGTTTTTGCGCAAATGGCATACATGGATAAGGTATATACGTACGGTTTTTACAACTCTTATTCTCATCGTGACGTGCTGCGGTCTTACTGCTGTCCTTGTGCCAGTTTGTTTTAAGCAGCCAAGCCACCAACATGTTGAAGTGATTATGTTTGGTGGTAATCTATTTACAGTATATTGGTGGCTTCTTAATGTCTAAATTACCTTCTTTTTTTTCACATCGTGTCACATTTTCCAATTTCATGGCGGTGCCCCTGGCTCCAGCTAAAGTGTTAATACTGTTTGCTTGCGGTGCCAGCCATATTCATCATACATATTATATTACATCCTCCGCCTTATGTACTCATTATGCCGGCCGCTGTATAATAAATGGTGCATAAGACATTCTGGCCCGGTCCAATTTATGGCTGAGACAATGACGAGGTAATGTGAAATTAGACGGAACTCATCGACCCCGTAATGAATACATTCATGTCCTTATGCTTTCATAGACTAGCAGGACATTAGGGAAAAAATAAAAACATTACATATCTATAAATGCGGCTGCTACAGGTTTCACTGGCCGAAAGGTGAACGCAGGCTGTTATTTGTGTTACTTTGTCTATAAAGGACAGTGGAAGAGATTGGAAACCAACCATGTATCTCTACTGTGGATATTACTTCCTTTGGAATATTTGTAGTAATTAAACCCAACAGAAACCCTGCTGTCCTTATGTGCTGCATATTCACATAAAAAAATAAATATTACAAAACAGTTTAGGTTGGATGGCTGGAGGTGTAGGAGAACGTGATTTGGCTACTGAGCCTGTGCATATAAACATGAACTGACGCAAGTTGTAAAAATGAATTAGCGGAATATCCAGAAGCATCACAGCCTTCTAGAATCTGCTGAATATTTATGTGCTTGACGAGCAGTGACAACAGACATGAATTAAAAAAAAAGGGTTTAACAGTCGATCCTGTTAAACCCTTAATGGGGGAATGGTATTTTTCTTGTTACTTCCTGATCAAAGATGCAACTCTTTTGTTCTTTCACCACAGCTCCCTAAAGCCTTTATTTCCTTTATTTTCTCAGCTTTTCCCTTTTCTTTACTGTTTCTGATGTCTTCCCCATGAGCCAAGACAGCCTGTGTCCTGTCCTACGCTTGTATGGATGATCGACACTTAAACGACTTCAGCGTCTGACAAACAAATGAAGAAACAGAAACAATAAGAATGCTTAGCGTGACACAGGCGGCGACACAGCGGGAGGGTTTTGGCGTGTTAAAAGCTTGTGAGTTCCTGAAGAGTAGACGGAAACAATGAGGGGAGAGAAGGGAAGTAGAGAAAAGATGGAGAGGATATAGGGGGCAGACACAGGAGGGCTGAAGGTAGATCTAAGTCTGCCTGTACTGGAGGAACACCAGCAAGTGCAGAAGCTGCGACGGCTGAGCGGTTAAGGTGTTGAACTCCAAATCCAATGGGGTTTCCCCGCGCAGGTTCGAACCCTGCTTGGCAAGGTACCAGTATTGGGAGTTTTAGCTTCGGAGAGTTGAATGAATGAATTCCACTAAATAGATAACTGCCGAACACCGTGGCAGATTTTGCCGACACATCACACCACACAATAACCGATTCAATCCATTACCCAACAACCCGAGTCCTGATTCTTAAAACTTAAACTCTCGAAATTGCAATTGCAATTTCGTGATCAATAACATGTCTTTAGCGTAAACAAACATGGCGTACGTCCTACAGGGCTATGGACAAAGTCATGGAGATGGCGTGAAGATGGACTGTACATGTTGCAGCAGGAGTTGGACTCTTTCGCACATCCATCACACTGTCACTTTTTTCGCCATGGATTATACTTTGATTACCGGTCAGCGTGGCTCCCAATTGGCTATCATCTTTCCCAAGTGACAATCCATACACCGTACTCGGCTGACCTTGGTGTTCTCCGGATTACAGGATGTCGGTTCGTAAATATTGATCATGTTTAATATTTGCGATTTCGAATCTGTGCGCCCCTGATCAGGTGTTGTGAAGTCAAATCCAATCTAAACATACCCCAAACCACAGGTTAATCTTACAAAAAATCGTGACAACCATCAAGCAATCAGGGCTTTGTTGATCAGAGTTGAAATGGGGAAATCAGGGCCAGAATTGGGTTAATCCCCTGTAGTGTGTCCCGCCCTTAAGCCTTGGTCCGTTTCATTTGGATGGCTCCCCAAGTCATCCAGGTAGGTGACATGCATGTTAACTAATGATAGCCATTGTTGTTAACCAAGGCGAGGTGTGTGTGGATGTGTGGAGCTCCGTGTGGCCAGTGGTTGATTTTGATGTCCGTGTCCAAGAGAGGGTTAAGCTTCTCAGACACTTATAGTATAACGCCACGGTGTGTGTGTGGATGTGTGGAGCTCCATCCGGGCAGCTGTTGATTTTGAAGTATGGGTTGGAGTGACGGTTAAGCTTCTCAGACACATGGTGAGAGTTGTAGTATATACAGTATATATTTATATATTGTATAACGCCACAGTTTGTGATGCATTTCATACACAACATCACTCATTATATTGACCCTATACAGCTACAGTACTAAGAAATATCACAAAAGGGTCGTAACCATGGGGATACCAGGCACCCCCCCCCCCTTCCTAGAACTCATAGCCCAAAACCGCTTTCATTTAATCTCATAGTGTTCAAATGAAAGCTGTAACAGCGGGTTGACTTACACTTTAAAAAGACCTGTGTACCAACACAAGACATACAATTTTGATGTTGTTCAAACCGCATTTTAAAAAAATGCATTTCTTTAAATGATAGATAAAATGAACATACGGTTAACGTGGCTAATGAAATAATAAGCAACGCCGTGTGAAGCACATCAGTAATGAGATGAGCGGCGGACGGATAGGAGGTCTTCCTCTCTTGGTGTCGTCTCCGTGAAGAAACATGACAGAAAGAAACAGTCTGGCAGAGAGAAAATAATAGGAGGGATTCAAGGATTCAAAGAAAAAGGGAACAGGAACGGCTTACAATCCCTGAAAAAGGAAATGTTCTTATTTAACGTAGGGAGAGAAAAACAAGCGGGCCCACCTGGGCCGTTATGAGCATTAATAGACGAGCTGCAATATGCATGCAACTCATTGAGTGTATGGAGGAAGCTGCACTTTTAATTTGAAGTCATCCTCCCTGTCAGTATCCATTAGGTCACTAGCTCCCGGGCCTCAGTCCTCTGTCAACACTTGGGTCTAATTACAACACTGGAGAGAGATGCTCCGCTTCACTGGCCCAATCCAAGGCAATAAGCAGCCCAGCAGCTGCCAGAAGACTCCGTCCTCCCCCCTCCGCCTCCCTCTCCCCAGCACCACCTCTCATTACCACTACCACCCAGCAGCCATGAAACCCAGCTGTAATAGAAGCCATATCAGCCAACGGCATAGCAGTCCATCTGGAAGGCAGACGCCACTGGGCTGGGGAGAGAGAACGGTGGTGGCTCATTTTTGTTTGTTCGTAAGTTCAACAGCAGCACATCCATAGATGCAGGTGTAGCCGGTCAGAATGATCTTGGTAAGCCACCGTAGGGCCAGCCGGCTCAGGCACTTCCGCATACTAATTTGTCGTTAGCTTTATAAGCCCTCCCGGGAGCTTCCAAGTTAGGCTTGGTACCTGTTTCGAACCCCTGGCTAAAAGTCCTGTCGCGTGTCGTGTCCCTGACAGTACTTGATGGTAGGTTCACTATTTTCTTGTTCCTTTACTCTGCGCCTTTAGGCAACCTATTCTCGCCATAGCTAGAGTTGTGTGGCGATGGTGTAGCGGCATTCACGGACGAGGAAAGGTATGGGTTTGTTTAACTCGCTGGTAACTTACCCCATACAGATCATCAGACGCTGCACGCCCTTCTCGTTAAGATCTTGCCTGCTGCTTTGGTGTGAGTTATTTGTTTAGGTTGTGTGTGTTCAGTACTGCTTTTTTAAAATGTGTTGCTTAATTGTGGGCGCACAGATTCGAAATCGCAAATATTAATTGTGTGCACTCTGTTTAAAGCCTGTTCCTCCCAGACCCTTCTGAGCCTCGAGAGCCGTGAGGTTCACCCCGTGAGCAGGGTGATCCGTTGGTGTGTAGACCCCATCTTCACGTCCCAAATATTTGTTTTCTTTGTCGTTTTGAGTGTGTGCACATCTTTTCAGGGTGCCACCTTCCCTGAAATGATCAGGGTGCCACCTTCCCCTTTTATTTTGCTGTGTGTGTTTTATGAGGTTGGGATTAAAGATGAGTCGCCTGTCCCATTATAACTCCCCCTGTGTGTAGCTGTTACCCACTGGCAACTGGTTTTGTCTCATTTGTTTTATATATTGGTGAGAGTATCTGATATTTTGACATGTCGTTGGCCTCCTTTTCAATTTGTAAAGTAATAAATGCATTGTTAATTTGGATGGAATTCACGTCTCTGCTCCTCATTGCCTTACCTTTGTTGTTATGTTCGTTTATTGTATATTTTGGTATAGATGGATGGATGGATAAATAGCTCATCTTTTAATTTGCTGTTGGAAAATCCATAGATGTAGGCATAGTTATATAGACAGACAGACAGCTAGATCTATCAACACCAAAAGCCACACAGAGACCACCAACTTCCCTCGATTCACCAAAACACCAGCGCAGCGTGATGGATTTCAACTGTCTGGGCTTTATCTATCTGTCCCATGAAAAAAATACCAAATCTTTGGCACACCTCGATGGCTGAGAGCCAAACCAATGCTGCTAATGGCAACATGAGGGATCACTGTGTTTACAAAGACTCTGTCGTTTCCTGGCCCTAGCTGTTTACAAGGTCACTTCGCTGCCCTGCAATACTAACATTTGTCCAGTGTACTTTTCCTACAAGCATGGGTTAACCCTGATCACCAACATTGCCAACATTGTATTGAATTCATAAGGCTCTCTGGATTTAAAGGTGCTGTAGGTAAGTTTTTGGATTTGTAAAGCGAGAGAGAGCAGAAAAGAGCCGAATGTGCAAGATTTTGAAACTAAATGACCAAAATAACATCCCCTCCCTCTCTGCTCCATCACTACCTACGTTTCTTCGCCACTCAGAAGTGTTACCTTTCACGCACCTTTGATTGACAGGCAAGATCGATTCCCCAAACTAATCAGGGACAAGATGCCCAGATTAGTCAGAAATGAGCCAGGAGCTACAATCTAAATACAGGTGTGATCCACTAAACAGATATTCTCATAGAGCATATTATACAAATGAAGTATAATAATATAAACTATAATTATTATGAATAACACTCAACTAATAGCACCTTAATAAATGAGTGTTCTTAATTAATTAGAACACAAAACCAATTGCATGGGCATTTAGTGTCGTAGAGTATGAATAAAAGAGATAAATCAAGCCACTATGGCCATCCTCTTTATGTAAAGACCTCACATGTGCATGTGTGTGCAATAGGTTATGCACACAGGAAACTCCTTCAGAAAACCCTACAGGGAAACTCACCAAATATTTGGTGAGTTTCTGTTCGTCTGGCATGCTTGAGTCAATCAGTGGCATATTCAAACAATTCAAGAATGATTCTTGTTGCTCCAAAATAATATTTGGTTCTATATGGGTGTGTGTGTCTGACTGAGGGCCCCAGGATATGAAGAATGAACAACAATGAGGTGTTCTTCTATCTCTGCTCCCACTTACTTTAAACCATTGCCCTGTTTTCTTTTGCTGTCTCTACCCTTGCTTGTGTTTTGTTTTTTCATGGTTTTCCCCTTTGTTTCTCTCCCCACGTTTCCGCTTGCTTCTCGTCCTTCCCTCTTCCTGCTTTGATGTGCTCTCCTCTCTTCACCCCTTGCTCCCTCCTGTCCCATCTCTTCACACATCCAATCAGTTTGAACTACACAGGGCCCATCCCTCTGTGGCTATCAACTCTAACCATCTTACAGTCTTATCTCCCCTGCTCTCTCGCTGCAGTATACTTCTGTCTAGCACCCTGTCCTGTCCTGTTGTCCTTTGTGGCAAAAACAGTTTTAACCGTAAGAGCCTTTTATCGCTTTCTTAACAACTGAAAGCATACATGTACTTAGGGAATAGTTATTGCATGGAACACCGACATGAAGGGCCTGCAGACCTTTTATAAGGCTTTTGGTGAGTGGAAGTTAGTTTTAAGTCAGTGTTTTATTGATTGAGTTCTCCTTGCATGTTCTGTTTAAGCCCTGTCCAGCACTTAGTTAATGAATTGCTTGAACGGAAGCGCTTTTTAAACTGTTCTTATTATTATGAAGTTAATGATGGATAATCCTCCAAGCTATAACGGTGACGTCCGGTCCCCCGCTATAACAGTGGAAACTAAGAACCGCAGTGAGCCCCAGCAGTAGCATGTTCTCTTTTAACAGAGACTGACTCTGGCTACGTCACCCTCCCAACACCAGTCTCCCTCATCAAACAATCTTCATCGTTTGGAACCAATCCCTACTGTGGTGGACCTACAGAGACAGAAGAAAATACATGCATTTGCCAATGATGAGTGTGATGATCACAGTCCGACGGTATGAATAATAAGCCTCCGCAGGTCAAGCCACAGCCGTGGACCCTCCCACTCCTCCACTTAGTTAATTAAGTGGTAATGCTGTGGGGGGGGGGCGCCCCCCCCCCCCCCCCCCCCCCCCCCCCCCCCCAACACCGCACCCACACCACCACCCACCGAAAACCCCCCAGCAACCCCGA
>JAOPJO010000088.1:16929086-16941200 GCA_027123675.1 Molva macrophthalma
CACACACACACACACACACACACACACACACACACACACACACACACACACACACACACACACACACACACACTGCCTGAGGCATTACAGACTACAACATATAGGCCCATCCCTTTAACTTGTTTGTCAGTAGATCATTTCATTAAAGGTTACTGGTCATGTTTTTGTGCATTTTTTTAAGCAATGCCGTTTTGCTATAAATCACGAGATGGGGTAAATTCACATGGAAGTTGAGCTACTACACACACATGCTAAGATTAAGAATTGATCAAACAGGCCTGAGAGGGGTGACCGAAGTAGAAGAAAAAAAAACAGAACGTTAGGCGGAGCATGCATAAAATAAATGTTGACGGTACCTTGTGAACTTTGACTGAGTCTCAGTGACGAACGAGTGAGTCGCGTGTTCCTCCGCCGGTACGCCGGGTCCTTCTCGGGACTCTCTGCCGGCTCATCAGAGTCCTCGGTCCCGTCGGAGCTACTCCCGGCTACCCGCTGGTAACAAAACCAGTTTAAACAGTTTAGGATTAGGGAGTTAAAAGTAGGCCTGGAGGCAAAAAAATATGGTGAAGCTTTTGCAAATGGAAAAAAAGGACTAACCACACGTGGTAAAAGTAGTTTTAATCAATATTTACCGACGGATAATTCATTAGAGATCCCATCATGGGGGAGGAGCATGCATATTGCCCCATGTATAGGCCTACTGTACACTTGGAACAATGTATCCAGCCATTTGCTCTAGTTAAATATGCTTATTCTTCTGCAAATGTTTTCTTAAAAACACATGAGGTTCGCTTATAGGAAGGCTGCGTCCCAAGCTGAAGGGCCATGGATGACTCCCAAACACCTGGGGTTGCGTTGGGGGCTGTGCAAATCGGAGGGGCACAGTTCGGTTCACACCCACCCACTCAACTGACTTATAATATCCGGGGTACCTTTAATAAGAAAGACTAGGTTCATACTTTCTATAGGACCAAGTTGTAACCGTCTATTACTATCAATAACACCACTTCTATTGGAAATTCCTAAACAAAAACATTTTTTTGTCTCTCATAACTCGTAAACAACATAAGAGACAGGCTCTTAATTTAAATACGTCCAATCATATCAGAGAAGGCGCGGTTAAAAACGGAAAGCCAATTGGCTCACAGCTAATTTTCGTGCTATCCAATCAGAGGGATGTTATGGCATTTGTGCTTCTTGACAAAACAACAACAACGGTTTATTTCGTTTAAACGTGCATGCAATAGGCCTCCCTGTGATACACGCACGCATTTATTGGATATATCTGCGATCTGTACCTAGTTTACCCAGAAAAATATGAGCTAGCCAACGTCCCACTCATGTTACTGATTCAAACGTGTGCAGCGTTGCTATATACATTAAGCAACGTTATGGTTTGCTGACTCACTTCATTCAACAATAACTCAATGGCTGCTGTCTGGAGTTGGGTTAGATACAGCCACGATAAAACTCCGTCTAACGATCCGTAGGATTTGTTGCTGGTTAGGACAGCTAACCAAACGTCAAGAGTCTTGTGTCAGGTCTAGGTAGACCACACCAGCAATTTCAACGTTTACTTTATTACAATGTGGTATAAGGGTGTAATGGTATCTTAAATATGTGCACATTTCCTCCAGCGAGCGCCTTTGTATCTGAACACTGATCGCCTCTGACGTTATGTTTTTGGGTCTGCACAGTTGGTATTTTTCATGTAGCCTCAAATAATCGTTTGACTTACCTTTCTCCTGGGCATTTTTAATAATGGGGTGTCACGCGTTTGGAAGATCCTTTAAATCCGATGTACGTAACTTTACCCCAAGCAATGGATAATAACTGCGCTAACCATAGGACTTAAAACATTATCTAACCCGTGTTGGAAAAAGAGCAACAAATTCTCCGCACTTGGTTTCGGTGCAGAGCGCATGCGCAGAAGTTGTGTGTGTCCAGTGGTAAAATGCAGCCGTGTGGAAACCAAGCGCGTCCGCCGAAGATACAGACGGTTAGCAGCACTGCGCTTAGGACTAGCATGTGAAGTATACGTAAGACCTGACTAGAACAAGTTTGTGAGAAATATTGACACCTCTGTTCGCTATTTCTTGTAGGAGACAACTTTAAATCTAGTTTAGCTAGCAAAGGTGGAATTCTCCTGTTGATAACTGCACATTGCACTTGAACTTAGGATCACAGGCAATTTCCAAGTTGTCTCTATTCTGTTGTCACTGCATGACAATTGATCATCTTAGTTGCAACACTATTATGGCTGGCAGCACTTCCAAGACAGTTCACGATATTTTTCATAGCATGGAATTCGGGCCGACTTCTTCTAGCTCCGCCACTGCACAGGTTGAGTACTTTTGTATATATTGTAATGGACAATAACATGAAAGTAGAATTACAAAGTCGTTTATATTTATGGAACGTATATACATTCGATTTACATTTAAAGGAATGTTATTCTGACATGGATTTCACTTTATCCAGAAGACACATCGAGATCATAGGTTGAGGAGATTCACGTTCATGATTTACATGTGAAGTCAGTTAGTACACTTTAACTCACAAGATAGACATGTGACTTACGGTCAGTGCCGATTCTTACGTCCTTCGGTTGAAGTCCAATACAAGTTGAGGTCTCAATGCAAAGTTCACTTCAGTGGATGCCGATCGTAGTTGGATGTTTGGGTGTTGGGCCCCCGTGCAAACACAACCCTCATCAGTATAGATCAGTTTATGTTGTGCTTTGTAGGCTGAATAACATATTGTAAGCTATAAAGAAAACATCAAAATCTTATACCTTTTTCTTCCATTTGGTTACAACCAAGGTGCATTTTCAGCATTTAAAAAAGAAAGAGGATATAGTGCCAATCCCTATCCCGACAGCTTCATTGTTACGTATATTTACGCACCATAACAATCTGCCTATCACTTCTGGGTTCTTCCAAAGTAAGCAATGTTTGCCTGGCCCATGCTTGGACGGGCCTGGTTGAGGTGTTGGAGGGACAGTAGGGGGTGCTCATCTTTCTGACTTATGTAATATCCCCATTGCCCCAGAACAGAGACTGGGCTGTATAAATGCAATGAGGTTATTAATTTATTTAAGCATATTGGGCTGGTTTATATTAAAACAATTATCATGTTAATGCTAGTGGATTTGTAAATAGATTTGTAAATTTGTAAAATAATCTTTGATTGAAATGCGTCTTATTTTCAAACATGTGTACAACAATGTTTTTTTGTTGGTTTGTCTCTATGCCTCTGGGTCCAGCTCCTCCATGTGTTTGAGGGCTGTTGAGCAGGGCATTGCCTGTGGATGTGTCGGTGCAGCAGTCTGGCAGCAGACCGTATGGGAGGATTCATGTTCAAATTATAAGCATGTGACATTGATTTCCTGACAGGCTATTCCTGTCCGGAAGAAAGTACGGCAGTACATTGACTGCACAATGGCACCCTCTCTTCTTTTGACTGATGTGGTGAAGAACGGGTAATGTTTGCAACGATGCATCCATGGCAGCTTCTGATTGGTTTTGAGGTTATATTTCAATCAAAGTGGCTGTAGTGCTTCCGGAAGAAAGGCCTGTGGTTGGGAAGAACGGGAACCCTTGTGTCGGCCCCTCTGCGTCTTCTGTCGGCCCCTCTGCGTCTTCTGTCGGCCCCTAGGCATCTTGTGTCGGCCCCTAGGCATCTTGTGTTGCCCCTCGGCATCTTGTGTCGGCCCCTAGGCATCTTGTGTCGGCCCCTCTGCGTCTTGTGTCGGCCCCTCTGCGTCTTGTGTCGGCCCCTAGGCATCTTGTGTCGGCCCCTAGGCATCTTGTGTTGGCCCCTCTGCGTCTTGTGTCGGCCCCTATGCATCTTGTGTGGGCCCCTAGGCATCTTGTGTCGGCCCCTAGGCATCTTGTGTAGGCCCCTCGGCGTCTTGTGTCGGCCCCTCTGCGTCTTGTGTCGGCCCCTAGGCATCTTGTGTCGGCCCCTAGGCATCTTGTGTCGGCCCCTCTGCGTTTTGTGTCGGCCCCTCAGCGTCTGTTGGGCCACAGGTACAGCTAAAGCCCATGGCCAGGAATCATTGATGCTAGTATCTTCAGATATCCAAAGCATGGTTTTAAAATGGTTGATTGTTGTATGTCTGCCAAGTCACGCGATGGAAGTACGTCCACACATTGTTACGATGATCACTGAACGCGGGGCCCGGGTCACATTTCCTCTCTCACTGCAGCCAGTAGATCACGCCGGGGAAGTATCCCGCAGGGAACAATGTAATAGAAGTCCTGTTTAAATGAAGCAGTAAAGCATCACCTGCCCCTCCTCAGTGGACCTCTAGAGTCGTGGTGCGTTGAGCTGAAGCAGCAGAACTGCAGCCCGTGTGTATATATCTATTAACTGATGTCGGAAGGATGAAATGAGACATCAAACTACTATTAAATGCTGTAGGATGAAACGATCAAATAGGTTTAAGAAGTCTGAGCTTCTCCAGATACTTACAAAGCAGCGTTGGCCATAATTAGAATATAGTCCCCAAATATGGCTATGGCGTGTTTTCCTCTAGCTCCATGAATACTGTGCATACTGGCGCATTAAATGATCATATATTATCATTAGGACCTCTTTGTATATACGTATACATTAATGTATAATTGATCCATCTATATCTATATCTGATGTATCTTTCAGCTCATGACGCTCTTTAATATTGTTAATATTTGATCATTTTATAGTTAATCATGGATTGTATTATTATTATTGTTAATAATAATATTTTAGTGAATGTACACCTCCTATGATACATTTTTTGAACACTATGATCATTACTGCGGGGCAGTCTGACACATTATCTGACAAAAAGGATTTTGTTCCGTGCTCCCACCTCTGAAGTGACAACACTTGTCCAGTCCTGGTAGTTCATTGTCATCCCTGGTCCTGCTCCCAACACACAGGCCTGGCTGGACAGCCACTCCCGCGCCCTGGGCCTGTTCATCGATGGCAGCTTCCTGAACCCGGCTGACAGACAAACACGCGCCCTGACAGACGCTAAAGGTAGTGATCAGCAGGGATCTACTCTTTTTTGCTTTGGCCTTTCAAGACTTTCTAGTGCTTGGAAACAAATGATGATACAAACTGTGTTTATAATTAAAAACGTATTACTTTATTACTACTAATCTTGGGGCAAGGTAAAGTTGTTCTGTGCATTGGCCTTGTTTTGTTTGCATCACGTTACTCCATGTCATGCAACCACACATATTCAAGTCTCACAACAGCTTGCCTCTGAGTAATTCCCACTGCCTTGAGGTTCCTACATTGCAGAACATATCATTAGGGATATCAGCTAGCAGGATACACCGCATACATGATATTCACTAAGCAAACGACTCACTTGTTGCAAGCTACAGTGCTAAATGTGTGAGGTTGCTAAGCAGGGAACCAAAATGTCTTGTTCCACCAGTTCATAACTCATATTATTGAGGTCTATGTACTTTTATCTTGTCGTCTTAAGAGACATGTATTATTTCCATATATTTCCTTTCCTAGATCTCTTTATATTTTTCTTTCAAACTGCATGTATTGTTCCTAACTTTGTGTGTGTGTGTGTGTGTGTGTGTGTGTGTGTGTGTAGGTGACCGTGTGTGCAGCGTGGTGTGTGCTGCGGAGGAGGACGTCTCCCAGGGTGTGAGATCCTCAGCAGGCGGCGTGCGGTCCTGGAGCGCGCTGTCCTGCCCCCAGAGGGCCCAAGTGCTGCTAAAGTAAACACACCATTCAACTGGCACTAGGGCCTGGGGCCGATAGGATCTGGGATTCACCAGAATCACAGGGTGTTTTGCGCAATGTCAGCAGGCGTTTTTGGACCGAGCAGAACTACCCCCTGGGGAGCTCCCCCTGAGAACTACATGCCTTCAAGGGCTTATTTCTGTTCGCATTCGGACCGCAAATGGTAACACTGAGAAGACGTCAGCGGTTACTATAGCAACGTAAATCCTCCGTGCGACATGGCGCTCCGTGACGCAACAAAGGTGGAGGAGGCTGTTATCCGATCTGTGTGTTTGTTATGTGTCGTGGGTTTCATGTTAATAAATAATAAGGTGGGAAAAAGAAAAAATGTCAACTATGCAATGTACTTCACTCACAGTTCCTTCTTGTGCTGGGAGAGTACCTACCCTGAAGTAGCCGCTAAAACACTCAAAACAGCCTGCTAAGAACTATAATGGTTCCCAGTTCCTGTAGTGCAGACACCAAACGTTCCTCCACAGGTCCTTAGGACTGTGACAAGGTCCCTCAGGTCTGAAAGCGCCTAATCTGATTTTGGATTCTAGCCAGATCATGCGTCTTACAGAATGAATCTCAGGTTTATCTAGATTTCATTGAGAATGGGGAAACAAAACAAAATCCCTATCTCTGATGCAATGAGATAATTGTTAGGTCATTGGTGATATTACTTTGGACTACAAAAGCAAATTATTTCATACCAAGAAAGTGACAATCTAATACAAATATTTTGTACCCCAGCAATTCCGCATTTGTTTTGGTAAAAATAAAGCTTAAACAATGGGGTGTCGGTGTGTCTGTGTGTTCCCCAGATGGGCGAGTGCCCTGGGTCAGCACGGCCAGTGTGTGGCGGAGCTGAGCGACCTGTCCCAGGCTTCCTGCTCCCCAGCCTCCCTGGTGCGACTGGCCCAGTACTACTCCAGCTGGGCCCAGCTCCGAGACGCACGCCTCCCCCACTGGAGCCCGCTGGGTGAGAGACAGGGAGGGTGTCAGCGCCAGTAGCTCCATGTTGATTAGTAGGTGTCGTGAGAGCGACGGAGGGGATCTGTACCCAAAAGAGGACGATTTATTTGTCTTATCCTCCGATCTTGTATGTCTGCTTTCAGCAAATCAGTGCATGCATAAAAAGTCGTGCATGTGTGCATGCTCGTGGGCTGTTGCGCACAACCCCGGGTTCTGGGTTGTGTGTTTGCTGTGCTCATGGTTTCTATGTGAAAGTTGAGTCTCATGGTCTCCCGTGTGTGTCGTCTAGGTGTGGTGGAAGTGGTGGTCTCGGATGACTGCCCCCTCTATTCCCTGATGCTCAAGGTCCTACCAGCGCTAGCCATGGGTAACACACACACGTGCGCACACGCAACAACAGACATATGCAAGGAAGACTGACATAATTAACTATTTCTTACTCACACACACACACACGCATACATTCCCAACTGAAACAGTCTATATCAAGATGGACTGTACATACAGTATAATAGTGGGTCTGGTATAGGCTAGGTCTCATCCAGGCCTATTACTAACTATATGAACTATTGACCACTTACTAAAATATAAGTACGTTCCTGAACATTTAAGACGGACTCTGGCAATAATGATGAGATAAACCTTTATTACTCCTGTGAGGGATGTTGCTGTTACAGCGGCAAAGGGGGAGGGGTTCAAATGCAGAGGTAGATAAGACAGTTTATACGTGAATAAGTAATTCACTCATAAATATAATTGGCTCCGTCCGTATCTTTTCGTTATGATCAGAGTGCACACTAACATGTGTGGCATGTGTCGATGTCACGATTATGACAAAAATCGAATTGCAATTATTATGCCCGATATTGTGATTGCGATTATTCATTGCGATTAACAGATTATCAATTCCATTAATATTCTGTGGCGCCTACTGTGTATATATAAAACAATGAGAATAAAGCAATTGCTATACAATGAACCTCTTCTGCTTTGCAGGAAACTCTGTGATTGTTGTGCCTGGCCTTAGCACCGCCCCTTCAGCTCTCCTATTGGCCCAGCTTTTCACAGAGGCGGGACTTCCTGCCGGGGTCTTGAACGTTCTGACTGGGAGCGCTGTGTCCCTGTGGGCCACTGTGGCTCTCAACCCCGCCGTCAGCTCTGTGACCTACAGCGGCAACAAGCAGGTCTGTGTGCGTGCGTTTGTCCAGCGTGATGACAGACCGCTGGCAAAACTGCAGTTTATCATTTTGGCGCCGGCCACCGGCAGGAGACAAGAAACATGCGATGTGACGGGGGAAAAAAAAATGTCGTTGAGGCGCTTGCTTACCCTTTTAAAAGTTTGTCATTAGCTGTCTCAGCGGGTCACCCTCTCCTCGTCCCCGGTGTCTCCGCAGGACGGAGCAGCGTTGTGTAAGGCCACGGCGGGCATGGGCGTGGCGGTCTCCGTCTCCCCCGCCCTCGGCGCCACCTGCCCCTTCATCGTCTTCGAGTCGGCCGACCTGGACAGCGCCGTGGACGCAGCCGTCGAGGCCGCGTTCAGGAGGAGGAGGGAGGTGGGAACGCTCTTTTTTATAGATGAGTGCATAACAACCGAGTTTATGTTGCCTCATTATTATTCATAGAATGTGGGTTGGACTTGAAATACAATTTTGATTTGGTGTGTGAATAGCATTTACATCTTTTTATATTGTCTTGAGCGTCTGGTATTCGTTCGGCTTATTCAGTGGTCTGCATTGCAGACGCAGGAAATCAACCCCTGCAGTGTTTTGCCATTTTCGTTAGGCACCAGAAACAAATTAACATTCAGTACTTGGAGATAAATGCCGGGCAAGAACCCTTGCATACCCAGGTTTGGCCTCAAAACGTTATGAAATCGTTGCTCAAAGTGACAGGCAGCCAGTGCACAGAACCTGTATGAGTGATTATTATCATTATTAGAGTCTCATTTCAGGGTACAAGAAATATGACTCGAGCTTCTTCTACGTTAGGTAGTTTTATATCTTTTCATCGGTGTCTCTGTGCTCCCAGATCCGGTGGGTGCTGTGCGTGCAGGAGAGTGTGCTGGAGGCCGTGGTGGCCCGTCTGAGGGGGCGCATGGCCGGGCTCAAGTGTGTGGCCCTGGCCAGCGAGGCCGACCGCTCCCTGGTGGAGGCCGTAGTGCAGGGGGCCCAGCAGCAGGGGGCCACGGTCAGTCAACTCACTGCACTTTTATATCAATGAAATAATGAATAAAAACCTCAACCAACGATACACATTTTTGGCATTGAGCAACTTCTGCTAATATTGTGTTCTTTATCCTGCAAATACAGAACTGTAGACTTGTTTATAGCTGTCGTATTAGTGGTGTCCCATAATCCTACTGTAATGCTGCTTTGCCATAATATTAAGCAATGCCACCCACCCCTAGTGGTCTGCTGGGTTACTGCATGTTTGACCACATCTTTTTTTCTATCTTTTGTTATTAAGACAACGTTATTGGTAAGGTCATAATATATATAAAATGCATTATTACTGTCATTTTTATAGCTAGCCCAAGTAACCATGGCGTCTTTTTGAAAACCAGCTGCAGGCACGTATTGTTGAGATGTTGAAAGTCAGAAATGTATGGAAAAATAAGGTTGGGAACCCTATGGTTGGATGATGCACCGTTAAATGAATGTAAGTGTGTACCAGTGTGTTGTTTGATTGTGCGCTCCTGTATAGCTGATCCAGTCGTGCGGGGCCCCCGCCACGGGGCTCCAGTACCCGGCCACTGTGCTGTGTGGCGTGGCCCCCTCCTCGCCATGCGTGACCGGCCCCTCGCCCTGGCCCCTGCTGCCCCTCATGTCGTTCAGGAGCCACACAGAAGGAGTGACGCTGGGTAACACCTCAATAAACAATACATCATAAGGAGTGTTGATTATTTTGGGAAGAGCTCAAAATAAATACACACAAATCTAAACACACACGACATTTAAGCAAAAGGACGGAGCGCGTCTTCACTGGCTATGTGAGGCGCGTCCGAGAGAGGGATTGGCTTCTCGGGACACAGAGCTCCTACACACATTCGGACACCTAAAAAGGTTTCCAAATGGTTGGAAGCCATGGGGATAATTCAGCCCACCTCCATCCTCGAACCCTCGGCCCAAAACACTTTGTTTTTTTTAACGTGTTCTATTTAGAGAGCCCTTTGTCCGTGCTGGTCTACTGTAGAACCATGGCAGGGCCACATGGCGGGCTCCGTGGAAGAGGGCACGCTTCCTATGTAGCCAGAAGGGCTCATTCGAACTAAGTTGCACAAAAAATTATACACGGCCCCTTAACGTTTTTTTGTGATTGTGTGTGTGTGCGTCTGAATCTCCCTGAAATTGATTTATTTTTAAAGGAAAATCAAACCCTAAAACAACTTATTTTATATTTCAAAGTGATGTAGCACCACTAAAAGTGATAGTAGTGCTATGAATTGGGCTATTGCTTGTCTTGAATCTTACTGGCAGTGTTTGGTTACCAGGTAACATCAATCAAGCGATCTGGCTATACCTCCTCCTATCTGATTGTAGAGAGTACTGAACAACAATATTGCCCCGCTCCTGAATCGGAAACAAATCTCTACCAGTAGTGCGCTAGCAGCCTTTTTTACATTTTGGTAGTGGGTGGGACTGAAACAGGGTGTTTGGCATTCCTTAAATGTTTTCTGTGGTTTTCCCCGTTCTCCAGCGAACCACAGTCCTCACGGACACGCAGCCTCCGTCTGGACCGAAGACCTCACCCTGGCTCTAGAGGCGGCCAAGAGGTGCTCACACACTCTTACACTTTTTGCTTTCCATCAGCCTATCCTCGTCCACTTCGTTCACCCCTTAGTGCCTGTCTGTCTGAGGTACAGCATGTCATAAGATGGGATGACAGTTTCTTGGTGTAAAACACGTCATTTTATGCTGTCATGGTATTAATCCTGTGAGACAAACTCGGGTTTTAGGGACGCAAATTACAGAAACAGAAAAGGTGCAAGTCAAAAGCAGAATAACAATAACGATCAGATAACAAGATGTGTTTCCAGGGTAGCTTTTCAATGTTTTAGTACTGATCAAACATTGGAAAGAGCCCTCCCTGTCTCAGTCTTTGTCTCTGTTTCTGTCTCTGTGTCTGTGTCTTTATCTGACTCTCTCCATCTCTGTCCTAACCTCAGCCTGTCTGTGGGCTCGGTGTGGGTCAACTCCCACTCTGTCTGTGACCCCTCCCTGCCCACCAGTGGACACAAGGACAGCGGCACCTGTACGGACGGGGGACAGGAGGTGAGACGGGGATGGGGGTGAGACGGGGGACAGGAGGTGAGACAGGGATGGGGGTGAGACGGGGGACCGGAGGTGAGACAGGGATGGGGGTGAACAGCAGAACAATAGTACAGAACAGTTCAACTATGTTTTGGGTCGTGACCCTTGTCTGACCCGACGCGTTGCTTTTACCGGTCTGCCTCCCTCACTAACCGTTTGCCGTGAGATTCGTGGCTGCAGCCAGCCATTGGTTCATTTAGCTGCCCTTAATGGCTCCTGACCAATCCCCCCCCAATCACAGCTCGAGCACCACCCCTGACTTGTGATTGGCCGGCCCAAACTGTTAGGGTCTTCCCCCATGCTCTTTAGTGGGGGCAGCCTCTCACAAGCGAGACTGAGGATCGATAATAGGGTTACCCTAACCCTAATCTGGGATCAGCAGTCCTGCTGTGTTACAGCAGGACTGCTGGGAGGAGGCGGCACAGAGCCTGGGCCGGAACACATCGACTGAAAGGGGCGGAGTTGCGCCTCGTTTCCTGTTTTGTAACGCATATATTCTACCGAAGAGAAACAGATTTGCGCAAGTGGATTAAGATTTCAGAAGGGGATTTGAATAAGGCTATCTCTACAGTCCACACGTTGGTTTGAAACCTTTACAGACACTTCTTTACAGTTTGTGTTTCCTGTTGATAGCCACGCAATTACAGATCCTCGCCCCTAGCAACATGATTAGTCGAAAAACAAATATGAAGCGAAAGAAAGTGAAACATCCCGTTCACCCAGATGTGAGCCCGGCTGCCGTCAGACTCTGGATTATCAACCTAGAGTCTGCTGTGTGACCCGAACCCACGCCTGACCTGCTCTACCTGAACCTGCGTCACGAAGATGAGTGGCGCTCTGCATGTCATTTCACGCTGTCAGTTTCATTTGACCTCCTGTTGCCCCCCTCCTCCAGGGTTTGTACCAGTTCCTCCGACCCTCCTCCTCGTCCCCCTCCCTCCCCCGCTCCTCCCCCGCCCCCCTGGACTACGACAAGTTTGGATCGGCTGCGTCGCCCGCCATCGTTCCCACGGCTAGGTGTGTGTGTGTGTGTGTGTGTGTGTGTGTGTGTGTGTGTGTGTGTGTGTGTGTGTGTGTGTGTGTGTGTGTG
>JAOPJO010000088.1:17088231-17104017 GCA_027123675.1 Molva macrophthalma
CCCCCTCCCACACATGCAGACCCGCCCCCTCTCCCAGGGGGATCTGTAATGGCTGTTAACTGTACATCCGTTCTCACTGCTGAAATACCAACAGCAAAGTGTGAGATAGGGTTGGATCGTAACATTAGATGAAGTCGATGCCACCGCCAAAACAAAGCTGTTGCTGTAGGCCCAGAAACACACGAAGCAGTCGTACAGCTAACTCAGAGGGCATGCAAGTGTGTTACATATCGGGAGAGAAAACAAAAGCTTAAAAGTGTTGCGCATACACACACAATCTATCTCTGTCACACCCACACACACACACACACACACACACACACACACACACACACAGTTACAATCTGCAGACGATTTCAGTCCCTGGGTGGCTGCTTAGTCCTCTGAATTAAAACACACACTTAAAACCTCTCTGATGTCCCAGCTTTATTGGATGGCTGGTGAGACCAAGACAATACGAATTCCAACCTCTGGGATTTAAAGGTTGAAACATCAAAGAGAGGCTGTTGGCAGAGGCAGACTCTTCCAGGACCAGAAAGTGGATATTAAGATATAGCAGTATGGATTGTTGCATCAACAACAAATTAATTGTACAATGGATAGGTGATATGATTTGTTGTAGAATAAGCGATTGATGATATCAATGACATCATGATTCAGCTGAACTCGGACGACGGATGGATGCAAAGAAAACCACAATAAAAAGCCCACGGCTACAATTTTTCAATTTCTGAGCCTGGAAGTGAGTCTATACTGCTAGTATTAGGAGGACTGCAGCCCACCAGGACGTAAGCTATAGGAAGGCAGACCCCCAGAGCTAAGCCACGTCACAGTGGGTGTGTCCCGCACAGAAGACACACAGGCTGGACCTATATATTACGTCAACCAGCAATTGCAAATAATTCAATGGCAATTGTTTTACACCGCCAGGGCCGGGGTGGATGACAGCGGTCAGGATTGGCTGCGGGTCCGATTGGTTGTGCAGATGACTGGACTGAGTTGGGATTGGGGCCCCGAACACAAGACGCACAAGACCCCCGGTGTCGTGCGCGGCCTGGTGTTCTGGGGCCAGACAGTATAGAACAAAGGTGTAGGAGTATAGTTGCAACTGCTATTTGACCCCCCCGGGGGGAGAGTGCTGCACACAGAGGCTCAGATGGAAGAGAGAATGAGTAAAATACACAGCGTGGCACACAGCACAGCTCAGAGAACACACACACAGGGAGGGACGCGGTGAACACAGAACCACGAGCAGCGGGGAAACGACACAACACAGGAAGCTACGACACAGCGAGGCGCATGTTCTTACATGGAGTGAGAAGCACTTTGCCTCCTCCTCCTCCTCCTCCTCCTTCTCCTTCCTCCTCCTCACCAAACTTTTACTTTCTTTCTTGCCACAATTTTCCTCCTTCATTTCATGCCCCTGTTGATGTTCCTCAGTTGACCAATCAGAACACATCATTTCATAGCCCCCCCCCCCTATTCCCACAAGATCCAGCACCCAATCCCAGTACAGCACCACACGTCAGCTGATCAATGGGCTCTCATTAAGAACAAAAACAATACAATAATTCCTGTCTTCCTCCCGGGTAGTCTGACTGAATCAGCTCTATGGATATTTACAGGAAGTGATGGGGGATGGTGACACCCATCCCCCATTGTATGTGTTTCCCATTGTAGATTCTGCTGTAAGAGTTAGGTGTGTGTGTGTTGGTTTGTGTGCGTGTGTGTGAATCGATCGATGGGTGTGTCAGGTCGATCAACGTTTACCTATTTCAAATCTATTAAATATGAATTTGGGAAAGGGTTAGAATTGAGTTGTGGCTTTGGAGCTGAAAAGGGGAAAAGGGGAAGTGACATCAGAGAGGAAGTCAGGACGTGCAGTTGCACACAGGGCATATCTGAAGTTGTACACACACGTCGTACAGACACATAGGGGCAAAGCAATGCAAAGCAAAACAGAACACTGTTCAGTCTCTTCCATTTCTATACATACAGTACATTGTTTCAACAGCTCAGATGAACACACTTTGCTATGAGGGTGAGAAAGGAGAGAGAGAGGGAGATAGGGAGACAGAAAGAGAGTGAGAGAGAGAGAGATATGAGAGGTGAGAAATAGAAAGCTATACCTGAGTTGTGTAAATGGAAAGCAGTGAAAGAAAGAGGAAGGTTTAACATTCAACGATGTTTGATTGTTTCATATCATTATTTCAATTCTACTACGATCCATGTTTGTTTCACGTTGGCCCTGCACTGCAGTGAGAGGATTTTATGTGGAAATTCTGCCCACATTTTTTTTGTTATTGCAAGGGTTGAAATAGGTCATGTGAATGTGTCATGGGTGCAAACTGCAACTCTATGCTACTATAAGAGCAAAACCGATGACAGAGAGAGAGAGAGAGCAAGAGGGATAGAGAGAGAGAGACAGAGAGAGAGAGGGAGAGAGAGGGAGAGAGGGAGAGAGAGGGAGAGAGAGAGAGAGAGAGAGCGAGAGGGAGGGAGAGAGAGAGAGGGAGAGAGAGAGAGAGAAGAATGTGGGACAGAAGTGGACAAAGCATCGAAGCCATCTTTGTGGGAGGATAAATATTCTAAAAAGGAAATAATTAGTATGGTGGAAGAAGCTGGATTTGTTTGTTGTCTTTTTTGAGTTCATTTCTTTTCGTTAGTTCACAGTAACTGCTTCTTTTTGCATATATCGGACAAGTGCGGGGCTCTCAGATCACTTCTCTGTGAAAAGAGAATGGGGGTGGGGGGGGGATGAAACCATAAGATGAGAGCGGGTCAATACTTTTGCTCTTGTCATAAGTCTCTGACATAAGTCACTTTACAAAGCAGCTCTACAAGACTGGCTTCTACAAATGTAACCCCTCCCCCTCCTGAAAAAATAAATCTCTCCCCCCCCCCCCCGTTACAGTACCTAAGCGGCCAGGGGGTCCTGGCCTATAACATCGTAGCATTTTCTTTTTGCATGCATAATAACGCGCCCACCGGCACCCCGCCCTCGAGCGGAGCGGGCGAAGATGTGTGTTTTGTTGTTATTGGATACATTTTTTCCCTTTCTTTTCTGCATGCTGTTAGTGCATATATATGCGTAGAAACACACCATTCGCACTCTGAGTAGTCGTCTAAACGCTATGTACACATTCATAAAGCTGGAGACGCAAACCGTATGGGGAATCGCAAGAGACATTTTGTTTTTATCAGTAACCTTATTGCTCGCAATGGGAACCCCATGCAAATTCATTTACAACACGCAACACTTTACATATATACAACGGACAACACGGGCGGTGATGTGGACACGCATCATGTGACGAGAGGACAGACAGCAGGAGGGGAGAGGAGGGGAAGGAAGGACCGCAGTGACCGAAGAAGAGAACCAGGAGAAGTGGAGTCAGAAGGGGAATTCATGACGACCATTACGGAGGTGATCTGGTAAGATAGACACACGTACACACAGTGTGCGTAGGTATGCGTGCGTGCGTGTGTTGAATCCTCTGGAGCGTTAATAGGAACATGCTTGGACACCCGGTTTCGTTACGCAAACGGGTGAACTACTTTAAGACCTGAGCGCAAGGTTGAGTTACCACACAAACTACGTTCAAACAGATTCGTATTTCCTTCCTCCACCGATCCCTATCCATACTGCTGATTCACGATCACCCATTTCTAAATGTTCTGCGTTGAGAAATGAACAAGTTGGGTATTTCAACAATAAATACACTAAGGAATTGACTTTGGGTAAGGGGGTTACCGTCTACTGTAAAGGTACAACTTTGCCGGCGGTAAGATAGAGGGGCGTGTTGGAAGACACCAAGAGGGAGGAATTGGGGAAAGGATGCAGAACCGCTACTCATCTTAACCTGGAAGCAGGTGGAATGAACTCATCTTAACCTGGAAGCAGGTGGAATGAACTCATCTTAACCTGGAAGCAGGTGGAATGAGTCGTTTTACAAGGAATGCACACTAAGGGTCTAAACACATACATGTTTCAGTTGGTTAAATGTAAAGAAACAAACCCGGTAGTACATAGATAAAAAGGAATAGAGAACACTCCTTAAAAAAATACAATTTCAAATAAAAAGTTTGCGTAGAATGACAACATAAACAGTTTTTTACATTTTCACTCTGCTGCACAGAGCCTAAAGATATAAATAAGATGGATGTTGGCTACAAGTTCCAAATCAAAAGACTGCTGCCCATGTCTTCACCACTGCAGTCTTTTGTTTGAGTATGAAGACAAAAAACGCACACACATCCTCATGTGTCCCCCGAAATCTCAAATGCAACACAATGCAACAATCCATCAATAATATTGCATATTTCTATTCTCTTGTGTTGCAATAGTTGTTGTATTTTCTGTTGTCCTTGTGTTTTCTGTTCTGGCATGAAAGTGTGGCTGCTGTGGTGGCGCTGGGGCGTCTTCGCAGGGATTGGTCCGACACTCTACCACGGGCTGTCACTCCAGTAGCCGTTGACTGTCCCGCCTACTGTCCCCACAACAAGGAAGGTAAGGGGTTCAAGAAAGGGAAAAAAGGGAGAAAAGAATAGAAAAGAAAACAAACAAAAGAGGGTTGCCATTGGCTGCACTGAAGGAAAGTCTGGTACAAGTCTGTCGTAATGGTGGCGGAGATGGAACAAGGGACCAGTACGAAAAAACAACAAACCAAAAATAAACCAACAAACGAAATAAAACCGTTTTTTGGGTTCTGGCCGAGCTGCGACGTCTCACGTACCTTTCTTTACTGCACCTTAATGCACTCTCCAAATATTTCCCTCCAAATACAAAGTGAACAAAAATATCCTTAAAGTGGTCCAAACGCTACGATGCTGCAGCCCAGCCTCGTCTCATTTGAACTCGGTAATTGGGGTGGGGGTTGGGGTGTGTGTGTGTGTGTGTGTGTGTGTGTGTGTGTGTGTGTGAGTACTGGTAGCTTTTTCAGTTGTGGGGGAATTTTCTCCACAATACTCGATAATGAAGACACACAGTCCCGTCCATGTGACAATGTCACTGGACACTGGGGGCAAGCAGGAGGTCATAAGTTCATAGTTTGGGCTCGGCGTGAATCTTCTTCTATCTACACATTGGCTATTTCTCCACTAGCTTTAGACTGCTTTTTTTTCCTATGTTGCTTTTGGGTGAAACTTGCTATAGCTGGCCACTGCTGGACCACACGATTGGTACATGTGATCGATTGCACCTGGCCAACTGGCATGCCCCCCTCCCCTTCCTCCCCTCCAGCAACATCACCATCATCATCATCTTCTTCACCACCAGCATGTACATACGTGATGCATAACCACGCGTTGGCAATGGAGACACATCCAGAGCAACCACTAGGACTCAACCGTTCAGTGTATCGCTAACAACGTCCTATCTTATCTTATCCTATGTGTCCTACTTGTACTGGTAAAAAGTGTTAGTACTAGCTAGCTAGATTCATAGTTGAAGGTTTCGCTACATTTCGCTAATTATTCCCCTAAGAGGATTTTTGAAGCTGTGACTTTTGGTCTTATATCACACTAAAAGCCTGAGGAGGAAGAGGGAGGAAGAGGAAGGGGTGGAGGAGTGAAGCAGAGGTGGGGGCCCGGGGCTTTCCTACATTCATCGTGACCATAATAATGGAGGTTAGACCCTCTCTTCTTTTCCCATATATATGTTTACATATATGCATATCTAACATTTATAGGTAAGAATTCACACTGTGGAGATTAGTGTTGTTCATGTTTGTCTGTGTGTGTGTGTGTGTGTGTGTGTGTGTGTGTGTGTCCATGAACACGTTAGTTTGGAATGGTTCCTAACTGTGGGTAAGAATGTATGATGGTACAGTATGCTCTACTTTGAGACAATTCTAACGGGCGCCATGTTGAAAAAAGAGAATATTCCTTATACCGTCTAAATCTACATGGCTTTTACTTTTAAAGGTGCACAGGTGCTATAGGTTTGGGAATTTCCTTTGAAATATATATTCATATATCAGATTCCTAAGCTTATAAAATGTCTGTCTATTTTTTTTGTTTCAGTATTTCCATGTGTAATCCATGCGTGCTACAGGTTCAGCATGTATGTGTGAGCATGTGTGTAAACATGCAGATCTTTCTTCTTCATTCTTTTGAATGTGTGAGACAAGCAGTGGGATTTTCTATTTGACCTCTAATCTTAAATATGAGTCTTTTAACCCAAGTGCAAGTGCAGACACACAGGCAAGAAATAGCCGCGGGAGACGTAGTCATCAATAAACTGAACATCTAGTCTTACATATCTAAATGTCATGATTGTTCTCCACTAATTATAATTATGTGTTCATATTATTCCCTAGTAGTAAAGTCTGGGCTGGTGAATGTGTCCTTGTGTCAAATGAAGGAAAGTACGTCCTTGCTTGTGTGCACGTTTTTTAAAGTCTTTTTTTAAAGGAGACGAAGGGCATCAGACTCTTGCTAAAGCTTCGACATTGGATCAGCACAGAGCTTCATTCTGTCAACACAGCACCCTCTACTCCTCCATTCTCACCACCACCACCACCTCCGTCCTCTTCATTGCTTCCTCGGAGAACATGCCATTTAGTGGCTAAGTGAACAATGGCTATTCTAACGAAGCGGATAGTTTTATGTTAGTCGTTCTGTCCATGCTCCTGTCTTCATTTGAACTACCGTTAGGATCCGCTGCTCTTCTAAAACATATGGTTGATTAGTATTTTGTTGTTGCTGATGCTGCCGCTGAACTGCTGCTGCTGTTGTTGATATTCACTCGTTGACACGGTTACAGTCACTTCCTGGTTAGCTTAGTTACGGTGAGTGTGTGGGGGAGGTCAAGACGGTGGGTGGTGGTGGGGGGAGCAGTGGGTGGGTGGGTGGTGTTTTGGGGCGGGGTTGGCTGCTGTTATCTACAAGATGGAGGGGATGGGGGAGCGGCAGCGGCGCAGGCCAGGGGGCTGGAAGGGTTCGAAGGTGGAGTTGATGATGGGGGTCAGGCGCAGCGGAGGGGCCGTCATGCCTGATATATTATTGAGACTGCGTGACTTCTCGTAGCCTGTGGCTGGAGGAGCAGCAGGTCCGGGGGGGCACGGGTTAAAGGGCGGAGGTCATGGGGATGGGTTACGGGGTTGATGTGGGACGTTTTGGTTTGGTTTTGATTGTAATGGAGCGGTGGAGGGTTGTTGGGACGTAAGGGTAAAAGCAAAAATGTCATGACGTGATTTGACAAATTAGGATGGGTATGATGTTTTGTTATGTGATGTCACAACAGCATTGTAAATTCAGAAATTGCAATCGCCCCATTTGTTTACAGTTACAAACATTTGTGTGATAAAGTAAGAAAAACAAAAGCACAATATAAATAGACAATATAGAAAGACCAGAAGAAAAACAATTGAGACCCAGGAGGAAAAGGACAGGCAAACAGGCAGACAAATGGACAGACAGACACAGAGTAGACAGACACGGACAGACAGACAGACAGACAGACAGACAGGAGACAGGACAAAACAGGAATAATGGTTATGAAAATCAATTGTCGGTTAGACAGTAGCCATAAGATTCACCTGTACGAGGTGATTTGCAACACCAACAAAACACTGTGTAGAGAGGGAAGAGAGGCCTAGGTCCAATGGATATACACAAACAAAAACATACATGCATGCTACAATTCCAGCATGTTTTACATCATTTGCTTGCTATCACAAGTCATGGTAGAGCAATTCCACCAAATATCAGCAAATAGTGCCAAAAATCGAAATATAAATAAAGGATATAATGATAAATATTACTAAATGTTAGTTTGTCCACATCCACTGGACTAGCCACTCTCTGTGGTTCCCAAAGGGACGTTAGCTAGAACACTGTTAGCCAGAACATGTTGAGAAGCACAGAGACTATGGTTGGTAAATTATCTGGACACGAGTGCCTGGTCAGCAGTAACATGGATACCGTTACCATGGACACTAGTGCACAAACACAAACATCAAAAAGGGTAATAAGCTTGAATTTCACAATCAACTTTTCATTTTTTTCCTCTCTCTCTCTCTCTCTCTCTTTCAAGCTGTTAACAACTAAGAATCCAGTTGTTTTATCCAGCCAACACATTTGAAGAAAAAAACAGTTACCTATCAAATAGATGTCGGTTAGACAAGAGAGACTGACAGACAGACAAGCAGGCAAGGCAGACAGACAGACAGACAGACAAACAGACAGACAGACAGACAGACAGACAGACAGACAGACAGACCGACAGACAGACGAGACTTTCTGAAAATACAAAATGATTGGGACCTGTTGAAGTGGTCATGGTCATACTTTTGTTTATAGAAGTTACTTTTTTTAACCAATAAAAATGACTACTTTGGTTTAGCGGCACGCGTGATTTGTCGATATGGTGTCAAGTAATCTGCCAAACTGACTTCATGAGGCCCAAAAGTAGGCCGACTGCGCCCCTTCCGTATCCACTCTTTAACGCAGCCGTTCCCCAGGCTCGCACTAAGGACGGGGCTTCGCGCTGGGTGGGTCATGGCGTTTTGGGCTGCCCCACTCCTCACCATTTATGTGTTGGAGGAGGAAAACCAGTGTATGAGCTTTCTGTATTAACGGTGACATTCATTATTAATAGCCCATACTTGACCAAGAGTTTTGAAAGCACTCTGTGTCCTACATAGTACAATACATATATAAATAGACCAAAAATCCTCTAGCACTCACTACGCTGGTAGTGAGGCAGACATATGAATAGCACTCTATGTAATGGCTTGGCAGGAATGGGGCTCTTTCCTTCTCAATATGGAGCCACATGGCGCGGTTTCACACTGACCTACCTGCACTTTAAACAGTCAATGGCCACTGGATGTAAACTGAGATGGCAGTCGCTGTTCTTTTTGTGTGAATGTAAGTAAGCTGTAAGCAAGGCTAATTAAGATCATGGGATGGTGAATGGCATGAGCCAAAGTGAGCCCCATAAAAAGAGTGAATGCAGTATGGAAGGCAGTCAGCCACACAGACAACCAAGAGCTGATACTTCTTCAAGCATTTTAGCAATGATTCAATGCGCCATTGAATGACATTGAAGACAATGAAGTTCCTCTCCAAGGTAACCTTTTGTGTGGTTTTCTGCCATTAAATTTAAGTTCATAAATCATCATCATCATCATCTGATTTCGAATTACGGTTGCTTGCATGATCTCAGTGCTAAAGGAGCTTTCAGGTTGCCAAACAGACCTGACACAAACGTACGGGTGTCTCAAGAATAGGATCGAGAATAGAGGACTTGACGTCTCGTCGCGGTGGTTGTTGTTGAGGATAAATGAATCGAAAGCCAAGGCTATTCCACAGTCCTACTTTGAGACACTGCCAGGCCGGAGGACGTGGCGTGTTCCACCAATGTACTGTTTAGTCTGGCTCAATGGAATCCCTCTCGGCCCCTGCTCGCTGTTTGGATAAAGCTTCTCCTCTCCAATTGGTGCGCAAATACATGCAGGCGGCCACGCTGGATTCAGGGTTGAGCCGGACTACATAAACGTAACGTTTTGAGGGTTAACAGAACCTTTCTGTGTGGTGCGCCTAGGTCTCCTCCCGCTGTCACGTGCAAAGACACACACGCAATTACTATGACATCGCTATCGGGTGAAGCTGCCCTCATATTGGCTGAGCCAAAAAGTAGTACATGTACACTCACTCTTCCTCATGTTGGGAAACAAGGCAAGCTTTGGCACTACTGTTATTCCGTCTACAAAGTATAAAATAGTTACAATGTGAATCTCTTTCTAAAAAACGCTTTTTTCAGTCCGACAAAACGTATAAAATGTATAATTTATCTGACACCATCATTATCTAATAATAATAATAATTATTATCATCACAACAACCATGCAATACTTACAATCAACACACACCAAAAGTGGCATTATTTCTCAAAGACCAACATCTCAGAGGAAATGAGTTAGTGGTCAGAGGTCAGTTTCTACTTTGCCTTCGCTCAACATCAGCGTAAGTCAATTTGCTTTCCGAGGATTTGCATGAGTAAGACACTCGCAGGTCTTTATCTACTTCCTGCACCCTCCTGTCGCTGGTTTGAGGAAAAAGCTGAGGACTCTTCCTCATCATAAAAAGTTCTGTGTTTTGGGATTCTGCGTTTCTAATCAATATTACTCACTATGTATTGAAAGCGCCTTTATGTTATTACATGCAGTTATATTAAAGAGACACTGTGTAAGATTTAGGAATAACATTCGATGACTTCGTTTTACATTCAATTAGCAAAATAAGGCTGTACAGATAATTGATAATAATAACAGATAATACAGCAAGAGAGGTACAATTAATAACAATTCATTAAAAATGTTTGGCCGGCACTTTTTCCAGGCCAGTCAAGAAAATCAAAGTGCGACATTTAATATTTAACTTGATATGGGTTCTGGTCTGAGTAAAGATACATGTTATTATATAAAAAACATCTTGTACAATTTGAACTTTGTGTGTGTACTCAAAAGTGTCTGCTAAATACACTCCTCATAAATCAGGTAAGCTTACACAGTACTAATTTCATTATCAAAAACGTGTGTGTCGTGTATGTGGGGACAGTAATATTTATCTTTATCATTATTAAACTTTCCATGTGCACTCTCCCTACCCTGAGCATGTATAGGAGCTTGTGTTTTTTGATTGTGTTAGGGATACTGCAGAAGGCCTTGGGCTCTCTTGTCTGTCCAAATAAAACTTTATGGGATGTCAATCCTTGTAAGTGTTTCAATCAATCAGCCATGTTACGGCTCTTAGTAGATTGGGACATATCCATCGTACTGCCAAGATGACTTCCACGTCAACTCACACACACACGCAAAGCCCAACAACAAGGTCTACATAACGGCCTACAGCAGCAGTGGAAGGGATTAAATTGATTAGGATCAATATCCTACAGCGTTGGGGTCCTTGTCCTACAGTGTTGTAGCATGTCGTCAACAAGGGCGACATCACTAGACCCTCTTTCAAGTGGCTCATTTTCTTTTGTTACCGCACTTATTTTGTTATTTCTCAAAGCTTAAAACACACTGTCGCTGTTCCGTGTTTTGTTGTGTATTATGTGCACTTAAAGTATATATATATATATATATACAAAAAATGTATATAAATAAAATAAATAAATAAAAATATATATGTGTTTGTTTTATTTGCTATTTTATAATGTTTTTAAGAATAAGGAACTAAAAGTAGAAAATACTCAATGTATAATAACAAATACTAATGTTAAACCAAGATGGAGGCTTCTGTCTGAGCAGCTCTACCCTATGAACAATGAGTCGCATATTTTCCTGTCTGCAACTTTTTATCAAACAAATGGGTCATTGATAGCTAGACTTTGGTGAATTGCAGCCTCAAAGCTGAAGAATTGGAGCTATGGATTTGTGGTAAGTGCGCAGTTAGAATATCATATTATTGCTTTGTTGTTCAGGGAAAAAGATTCTGCTGAAAGCCGGTAAGGAGTGACTTTATAACAGAGTTATCAGTGTTTGATTGATCAGTTAAAACATGGGTACAGACACAAAACTGTGCTGATGCCGTTAAGGCCAATATGCATGGGAATTGTGGGAAATGTAGTTATACAGAGAGCAGCTGTGCCTCTTTGCCCATAGTAAGATTTATGGCACCAAGTATTTCCATGTCACACTTTGTATTTCCCCTGAGCTTTGGTAGACATAAACCTGAGGGACCTTGTGAAGCTTAAAAAAAAAAGGATTCTACCTGACAGTAATGCCAAAATGGAGTCGGCGCTACAGTCACACATGAGCCATTTAACACTACCTGCCTATTCAAAAAGAAACACACTGAAAGGAAAACAAATGTGAACTGACGGCTATAAAGACAAATCTAAGTGTAAGACATAAGCCAATAGTTTTGTCATCAGATACATGCTCTACAATCACGACGAAGAAGAAGAATTAGAAGAACAAGCAGAAGAAGAAGAATTAGAAGAAGAAGAAGAAAATGATGATGATTATGATGATGATGAAGGGTAAAAAACAGTTGGTATTTGATTATTAGTCACATGCAATTTGAATCAGGTTTGGTTCACTCTACTTATTTTCTTTGTCAAAATGACCAAGGGAATTGGGTTTATAAATGTATTCCCTCGCCATAAATCCACCGTGTTTACATTACGACATTATTTTCATCGCCAGCCGTTATTCAAGAAGCTAAGCTAACTCAATGGCAAGCAGCATTAGCAGTTGGAAGTATCAAACAAGCTCACTCGAGGTGCACTGTTCCTTTTCTTTGTAACTCGCAAGTAGGTTCAAAGTGCCTGCTGCCTACTCTGTGTGTCAGTCAGACTCTTGTCGATGAAGGGTTTGCGTAAGGTGTGCAGTGCAGCTCTGACATCAGTTTTGAATTGTAGGTCAGCTCTCGTTAAGCCATGCACCGAGTCCATTTGTGTCAAAGCGCTTGAACCATTTCAACATTCGAAAAACATTTGGCCTAAGATCAATGAATGCTCAACAGGTTTACCTATGAGGTCATCAGCCTCCTCGGATGAACTGGAGAAAAAAATGTATGATCGCATACGGCTTAATTCAGCTTGAATTAAGTATTTCAAAAAGGGGCGAAAATAAAAGAGGTTATGTTACGTGAAGAGTAACGGTTGGAACCTCTCTACACCCGTCCCCTCAACTAATGCAAAGTAAATAAAGCTAAAGTAATATAAAACATAAAATAAGTAATGCAAAACAATTATAATAAGTTTTTGCCGGGCCTTGAACGTTGCCGATCGTAGCAATAGCGGGTTTGCTGCTGCTGCTTTGCTGTGATGCTGACTCAAAGTACGTACCTCCGAATGGATCAGACTTTAGTAACGCTACGCAGTGGGAGAGACTGGGGAGGGTAGCCTGAAGATGGGATGGAACAAACCAATGTTAGAGGAATGTGATGGAATACAACACAAGGGGAGTTGTTAGCGGGTAGGAGGGGAGGCTAGGAGGAAAGGGAGAGGGGAGTTATTAGGGGTGAGAAAGTAGCAGTGGGGATTAGCAGCAGTGTGAGAGTATAAGAATAGAAACAAACGCCCAGACCCTCCACTGGAATGGTCTAAGAAAATTAAATATAAAAATCCTTTATTAGCATGGGCGTCATTTTGTGCAGGGATGAGTTCCTGATGCAATGATTTTGGACAATTACAGTATTATCCAAAAAATAGCTTAAAGGAATCTTGACTAAAATGGCAGTTTATGTGTTACTGTAAACCCAGTTACATATAAGGCTTATTACCTTCCTGTTGCACTAACCAAAAGTGCAGCTGTAGCACTAGCACTAAAACTAGTAGTAAAATTGGGGCTCTTTGCATCAGGAGTACAGGAGACTAGCCAACCACTTTGCTAGAGCTGGTCCAATAGATTGGCAATTGGCCTTTGGCCTTTTTAAGGAGCCCACTAACTATATTATAGAGTGCTCTTGTCTTAACGGACCCAGGAATGAGGAGGGGGAAAATGGCCGACTTTGGTCAGTGGGTCTTGTAGCCAGAGGTGTGAGGGGGAGAGGGGAGGGGGTCAAGGGTTAGGGGATAAAGACAGGGGACAGCTGATGAGGGAAGACAGATAGGAAGTCAGCAGGGTGGTGGTTTGGGTCAAACCAGGAATCAGACACAACATGGGTATGACAAAGGAAAATGTTACCCCAAAAACAAATCTACATACACGGAAATGTTTGGAAAAGAAAGCTTAAAAAAAGACACATGATACTGTATTGCAATAGATTCATATATTGCATAGAAATACGTTAATACATGTTTGATAAATTGCAATTTGACATGTGTTCAGTTAACTATGACTAGATTTGTCATTATTGAGCATATTTCCATCCAATATCACCCTTGATGAGGGTTACACGACAACACCAAAAGACAGTGGACACATCAAAGTATATATACACACACTGTACATACATTGTACACACATACATACACACTTCTGTTCAGAGCGAGTATGTATGTGACATAGCTTATTCCAGTTTTAAAAGCAGAGATCAGAGACGGGAGAAGAGAGTTAGACATGACATGTGATACGGCAAGACAGAAAGAGAGGGGGGATTGGAAATGTTTTAAGGTCCGCTGTGTGTACACACACTTTGTCTCGTACACACACAGTGTCCCCTACACACAGTGTCCCATACAAACAGTGTCCTGTACATGAGTGAATCTTTCCAAGACCAAACCCATTAAGACAGAATAACACAAGCAAGCATTTCCAAGAAGAGAGAGGGAGAGAGAGAGAGAGAGAGAGAGAGAGAGAGAGAGGAGCAAAGAGGAGAGGAGGGAGAGAGAGAGGAGGGGAGGGAGAGAGAGGAGCAAAGAGGAGAGGAGGGAGAGAGAGAGATGAGAAAAGAGGGAAAGCGATGAGAAAAGATGAGAGAGAGGGATATAAAGGACATGAAAGGAAATAATAATGAGGGATAATAAGACAAGACTCAGAGTCAAGGGAATTAGCCGTTGAGAAAAGAGTGTTAAATAAATATACAAGGAAAGATGGAGGAGGTGGAGGAGGTGAAGGAGGAGAAGAAATACCAACATGTGGGGAGAAAGAGTTGCAAAGAAGTCAGCCAAAAACATGGAAGAAAAAAAGCAAACAATGCACAGGTGGAATTTAAATGTTAAACCCCTCATGGGTCGGGAATGCGCTATGTTGCGATGTCCAAACAAACATAGGTAAAGTCTTTCCAATGAGAAGACAATGTTATGTTACAAGACATGTTACAACAAGACCCTGACACACGGACACAGGAGAGACATACATGCCCATGAGTCATGAGCTACTATGGAGAGGTGCCCTACCTTCTTCTGACTCTTTACCACAACTCTTGAGATCTCATTTCATCTCCACCCGGCTTCTGGCTAAACGCAACACATTTATGGGCCGATGAGGGAAGAAAAGAACAGATGATGAGAAAGAAAAAATTGGCCAAGAATGAGTGAACTGAGAGTCATTTGTTTTTAAACTCCTTTTCCCAGTTTCCTAGTCCTTGCTCGCTTCCCCCTGTTCCCTACCCCATACCCATTGCTCCCTACTTCCTTCCTCCTGTTCCCTACACCCTACCCTACACAATACCCTCTTTTCCCTCCTCCCTGCCTAGTCTTCCTTACATCCTGGTCCCTAAAAGCTGTTCCCTTCAAACTGTTCCCTACTCCCTATCCCCTGTTCCCTATTCTTGTTCCCTAACACAATTTTCTAACCCTTTTCCCTCACCCACTGTTCCCTACACAATCTCCCCTCCCCCATGTGACCTACCCGGGTCTGTTAGATACAAATCAGGGTAGAACCTATAGGTTGAAGGTACAGTGAATGCTGCTGCCCAAAGCAGAAAGAGTGGAAAGAGATATTCACACGTCTAAATGGCATTGGATTCATAGGTTTATCTGCCGTGACTTCACTCAACCTGATGCTGGCTGCTCTGTTGTGGCTCAATTGTTATTATAGCTGTACTCATAGAGTGGTGGAGGGGCTGCTGCTGCAGGAGCCATCCAATAGGACCCCCCCACCACTCCCGGGACCCCTCACAGGGTGTAATTATCCAGTGGTGTTCTGCAGAACATCAATCACAAAACGAGGGGGGGGGGAGGTTGGAACTAGGAGCAGTGCGGGGGAGGGAATAGTGGATCGGACCAGAGAGGAACGCCGGCCACAAAAACAGAAACAGAGAGATGCTGGGATTTGAACATGTGGGGCGCGTGTCTGAGGAGGTAAGACACTGTGTGTGTGTGTGTGTGTGTGTGTGTGTGTGTGTGTGTGTGTGTGTGTGTGTGTGTGTGTGTGTGTGTGT
>JAOPJO010000088.1:17126784-17150071 GCA_027123675.1 Molva macrophthalma
GAGAGAGAGAGAGAGAGAGAGAGAGAGAGAGAGAGAGAGAGAGAGAGAGAGAGAGAGAGAGAGAGAGAGAGAATAACGGCCAGAAAGAGATTAGGGAATAGGGATATAATTATGTTAAGCCAGAATTACATATGAAGTTGATATGAGCCTATTCTTAGCTATGATGGGAATGTAAGAGAAGTGGAAAAAGGAGTGTGCATGAACTTTTTTTGTATGACATTTAAAGGACTGGAGGACAGCAGTATTATTACTGCGTCGTATGGCAGAGCTCCTCAATGAAACCATCAAAAGGAGTTTGGCTGAGCATTGTTTTGTTTTTTTTGCGGTTTTTGTCACTTCAATAGTCCATAATAGGGCTGGTTCATCAGAATGCATCATGGGATTTTTTGTTGGCGATGCTCCACCATTTTGAGAGTACTTGAAGGACAGTTAATGTACAATCCTAAATATACTTAAATATACTGTATCCTAAGCTAATCAAAACTTTGTTTTGCCAGGTCTCACATTAGAAACACTGTGGCACTTTCAAACACAACAATGTCACCCCATATTGACAAATAATTTCACCATTAATTACTAAACAATGACTAAAACACTACCATTTACATTCTTATGCTCCTATACTTTCAAAATGGAGGCGGTCTTTGCGATGTGACATCACAATGTACAAGCCCTATTGGAATGCCCTGTTGCTTTAATATGATTACATTGATTTATAAGGGCCTTTTAACAAAATTGAACTAAACAGGTTAGTTCTGTGTTTGTGTTACAAAATAATAAAGTAGTGCAATTATCCTTGTGCTCAAACCAATGTGCATTTATTCCCATTCATAGTATGGGAAATGGGAACCTCAGTAAGATCCCAGTGATAAAAGTTGCTTTTTAGTTGCCTTAGAAATGCTGCACAGTTGTGGGCTACGTGTCTTACTTGACTTAAAAAAACATATTTGCACATTTGCAATTAAATGTTCAATACAGTTCACATTAAATGTTTGATGGCTTTTTGTAAAAGTTTACACCTTTAGATACAATATTTCTGATTTAAGTGGCACTGCTTATAAACAATTGGGACACATTCACAATTGTAGATATCTGATATGCACTAAAAATGCATCCCTTCAAATTGTTGAGTTTGAAGGAGTGTATTTGAGGGTATTTTGCCAATCATTTGGAACAAATATAACGTCTTAGAATGGAATTTAGACATGCACTTTAATTTACAACCAAGACCTCCTCGAAGCAAAGTGATAGGGTAAAGAAATAGGGTCACTTAGAAACATAGTAAAGGTCATATAGTAAAACCTGAATGTTCCTGGAGATTAGGGAGATAACTGGATTAGCTTATAACTGGAGCATCATCACTCTTAAAAGTAATTAAGAGGACCTATCACCACTTAATTAAATGCGTTGTTGCAACATACACCTTCTGATTTATGAATTTATAATATTTATATAACACCGACATGTGTATGTAGTTACATCAATGTTTTTTTTTAAGTAAAATTCACTAATATTTGATTAGTTAACAGCACAGTTATAAGCCAGCACATGCGTATTGAGAGTGAGTTCCTGGCGCGAACGAAGAACAAGAACAGAACGCAACAGAAACGTTAACAAATAGAAAGATAGCGTTACAGTTAAGGTTAAATATTGAATTGTTTTAGCACCCGCCGAAGAGGCACAAGGTCAGTGTACATGTAATAATATACGGTTAACATGTGCCAATGTCATTTGAAATGATTTTGTACTGTAATAAGACATTTCTTACATGTGTTAAGTTCATATACCACGTAATTGTACCCAATGTTATGCTAGGTTAATACATGACACTCGCTAGGTAGTTCATGCATTGTGTTTGTGCTCTGCTCTGCCTGTAGCTCATACGGTGGTTTATTGGTTGACTACGGAAGGATTTCAATAAATCAAGAAAACCATCAGTTTAAGTCTTGACCGTTCATCGGTGGGGATGCTACACTAACGCTTCTGGTGTGTGGCACACACTTTCACCTTCAGCCTCTCGCTCTCACGCTGCCCAAACAATATGGAAAGACAATTTGGAAAAACAATATGATCAACTGTTCATCCGATCGTCTACACACTTGGCCAATGTACTGCCGATGACCCGAGGAAGTGATTGTTTAAGAATGGTAGGCAACCCCTAGGCTTACAGAAATGGTTAAACCCTATTGCTCAGCAGCCAATGGGAACTTACGACAGTCACCCGTTCAAACTGGACAAGTGGCCAAATGGCTTAGAATTATGTGCAATTCACGTCTAAGATCCAACGTTGTTAACGTGTCGTCAACGCATTGTAACGTGTTTACAACACTCAGACAACACGTTGTTAATCGTTATGTGTAAATTGGTGAAAAATATCCCCGATTTTTTCACACGACAAAAAGCCGTTCACAGATTAACTCCGGAGAATCAGCTTTGGAGATGATCAGGAGTAGCCCTTTCACACATGCAACACACAACAGGTGATAAGCCGCATCAGACGTGCTCACACACATCGGAGATTCTCCGTATACTTTAGGTGTGGGGTGGCCCCTGGGTAGAGCTTGTAGGAGGCAGGACGTGACGCAAAAGGTATGCAGCGGCCCAAATGGGGGGAGGGCTTTTCGAGGGCCCTCGAAAAGCCTGGGAAAAGCCTTTTGCACTTTTTTTTTCTAAGTAATTAATGTTGTAAGTTACTTGAAATAAAAAATTTAAAGAATAAAACGTTTGAGTGACTGAAGTTTGCATATAAAAAAATGTAATCAACCTTTACAGAAGGTGCAAAACAGTAACGCAGCTTATCGCTAGTTGAGTGAATGCTGTAGCACTAATTTGCATCACGATATTCATGTCTTGAATATCGTGAAAGGGAATGGGAAATCGGGGTCGCAGAAAATAAAATAAAAAAGGAAAGAGAAAAAAAGCAAGCTGAGGGAAAACAACTCCTAACTGATTTCTTTCAAAAGAAAGGTGAGCACAACGGTTTAAGAATGGTTTAAGAACCATGGTTTAAGGATGGTTCAAGAACCATGGTTTAAGGATGGTTCAAGAACCATGGCTTAAGGATGGTTTAAGCTAATATCAGCAGTTGATAAGATTGAAGGCAGTCAGCGAGGAATCTAGCCTGGAGCATAATTGTATATCATAAATTATTCAGCATTATACCTACAATGTCATGACATATCTATCAAATAAATAAAATACTTGGCAAAGCTTAACATCATGAAACACATGGCCCTTAGTTTCAGAAACAGCCACAGAGAGTGGAGATCTCCTGATTTTACTGAAGATATGAGACAAGGTGAGCTCATATAGTGGCAAGTTATTCCAAGCAATCATTTGTAGCACTTAAAACTGAAAAGAGCTTAAGAACACTAACATCAAGTAGCCTGTTGTATTGTATGTTAAGCTATAAGCAGGTTAAGAGGCTAACATCAATCCTGTATGCTTCATGCTTATAGAGGGGTCTATCCTTGTAGAAGAGAGTGAGCAAGAAGATGTGATAGAGGATGATGGATGTGAAGAAAGTGAGGGAAATGAAGGCTGCTCTAAGGGTGAGGAGAAGGATGAGGAGAGGACAGAAGAGGAAGGGGAAAAAAGTCAGAGCACTGCAGAACAGCATTTGGCAGAGGACCCAGGACTATGGCCAGGGAAGCTTACTGATAATCAGAGAGACACAATTGTTTGCAGACTGGCTAATCAAGGTGCAGAAAAAACACATAACCAAAATGACTCCCAAATATATGGAAGGTAAACCATTCCCAAATTATCTTCAATTTGGAAAGTCATGTGTGAGAAAATTAGAAGATATTGTCTTATTTATATTGCGAGTGCAGAGGCTCTGTACTGCATCCCATGCCTTCTGTTCTCTCATGAGCAGACAAAGCCATCCAGAAGCACTGAACAGCAAGGATGGACTTAAGTTAGTGAACATCAAATGGCAAAAAATGTACAGCAAATTACCAGAACATGACACACACACGCCCCATAAGCAGTGCTATGTGGAATGGAAAAGCCTTCAGCATTCATTATTGGCAGCAACTGGAGTTGATGGTCACCTTCAACCTTCAGCTTTTGGATGTGACCCTTAATTTGTCTTCAAGAAATCTTGCATTCAGAGCCAAAACCTCGAAATTTAGATGATGTCCATAATGGCAATTTTCTTGGCACTCTTGAGTGCCAAATTACTACTGTGATATGTAACTCAAGATATGTGTACATCAAGACAAAGACAGTTGTGTTTGGAAGATAACCAAGAGTTTCATTCAATTCAAAGACTTCCACAAAAAGATGAGCAGGGAAATTTCTGAAATGATTCAGGCAGCATTGCAAGACGGTGGCATACCGTTAGAGGATTGTAGAGGACAAGGTTAGGATAATGGTGCCAATATGTCAGGAAAGGTGAAAGGAGGTCAAGCTCAGATTTTTAAAAGTCAATCCAGTTGCTACATACTATTGCTAAATGCAATCTGATTGAAGCCAAGTCTGAGCAAATCTGAAGAATTAATCTGAAGAATTATTTCAAGACCGTTGATGGTAGTTATTCTTCTCACTGTGTTGGTAAAGGTCCTACAGTGCATTGAGAACCGAAACCTGATTCGTCAGGCAGGAGATATTTCTCTTGATATTGAGGCTGCAAACATCAAGGCACTACAAGAAGAAATACAGGCTATTCGTGATGAATGGGACTCCCTGCTCGCTGAGGCCTCCCATGTATCACAAGCAATGGAGATCCCTGCTCAATTCCAGAGTGAAGAGAGACGGAAGCAGAAAAAGAAATGCATGCCTGATGAGACGACACAAGAAGATGCAAAGGAAGAGAGCGCAGAAGATGAAATGGATTTCTTTTTTGAAATGGATAGCATTATCAGTTACTTGAGTACAAGGTTCCAGACCATAGCAACCATATGTGAAACATTTGCACCCATTCTGAAGCTGCCAGATATGAATGAAGAGCAGATAAAGACACAATGCCGGGCACTTAAAAATACCACAAGGATCTCACAGCAGAATTTGAAAATGAAATGCTGCACCTGAGCACAATATATATAGTGCCACATTGCCACATACTCTGTCCCCTCTTGAGCTCCTTACTGCCATCTATAAGATGCAGCTACAGGGCATTTTTGGAGAAATTTGTATTGGATTGAGGAATTTCTGCACACTGTCTGTTGCTGGGGGTCAACGGGCTTTCAGCAAGATGAAACTGGTGAAATACTACTTGAGTTCAACAATCTCCCAGGACAGACTGAACAGCCTTGCACTTCTCTCCATTGAGAGTCAATTAGCAAATGAATTGGACTCAAGACCTTATCAGGGATTTTGCTGACAAGAAGACCCTCCTGTTTGCATTTACTGGGAAATAAACTCAAGTATCATGTCTATCAGCATCAGTACCCTAAGATGCATCAAAGTTTGAAGTTTGAAGTCTAACTTAAACGTTTTTAATCACGGCAAGATCAATCTTATTTTAATAAACATACATACGTTTTTCAGCTTTCTAAAGTTGTAATTTATTTAAGTTTTTATTTATTTTGTTCTTTGTACATTTTGTACAAACTGCAATGTATAGGCTAGCAGTTATTGCAAAGCTGATTCTTGTCTGTAAAGGCTTGTCCTTTATTCTTTGTCTTGTTTCTATTCTATAGAAACAAGTAACAAATAATTCTATAATTATTAGTATGTATTTTTTTTAAAGATGCGTGAGATACATGGATCAAGAGAGGAAGAGGGCCCAGAATTTAGTGCCAAACTCCTGCGTGTTGATCACGTTTCTATCATGCCTCTGGCGCGAAACGGTCAGGGTGGGGCTACCTGGGCCTCAGGGTCAGGGTGGGGCTACCTGGGCCTCAGGGTCAGGGTGGGCCTGTGTGGTGTTGTGGATATGGCGGGAGTTCCCGGACACCAGGGGCGTGTGCACTGGGTTAAGAATGGCCCTTTGACTGAAGCAGGATTTGTAGTCTAGTTTATTAAAAGGTCACTACCTACATTTGTCATATGTTGTTGTGTTTCAATTGTTGTACTTCCAGTGTAATGTTATTTACCTGGCGCTGCGTATACATGGGGATCAGACCGCCGCTTTATTGAAGCGGGAAACTAAGGCAGCAATTACATCCCTCTTTGTTGGCATTTCGTACGGAATTGCTCCATAAGCTTCAACATGGATGCGAATCCGGATGGGAACTGGCCCTCGTTGAGGAAGCTATACAACGTGAAGTATCACACATGTAGCTAGAGATCCTTCAACAGAACATCTGTTTGGCTTCATTAGACATGTTGTAGCTCCAATCCTTGCTAAGTAAGCTAATGGCGGCTGCAGGGACGGAGCTGCATTTTGAGAGAAAGTGAATGGGAGTGGTTATTCACCTGAGAGGGGTTGAATTATGCTAATTTGGGATTTTGAAAATGGCCTGTTCTATCAAACCTGTTCGGAACAAAACTTCAGAACGACACTCCAAAAAAAAAAAACAGGGGGACTTCCAGATTTCAGATTTTTTCCTGTACCAAAGTCATGGATAACATATGTAACAAATGTAAGTGTAAGTGAAAGGCCAGGAATAAGCAAATTCAATGAAACGTCATCTTTAAAATAAAATAATTGCTTCATTGATCAACTGACAGAGTGGCAGTCCCAAAAGTCAGTAATCATCCAATTCATTATCTATAGTAATACGTCCTACTGCCTTATAATTAGGGGCCGGAAATGTAAGAGCGCATGTGTACATAAACTGCCTTACAACATTATCACCTTTTGTAAACAACAAAACTATGTCTATTCTTACACTTTAAAACGGAATCATAGCAAAGAGAAACCTTAACCTTTACATAGTCCACTTTTTAACAACATACATAACTATATATATATATAACCATACATAACCTAATATTAGACCATAAATAACATGCTGTACCAACATAAACATTGTACCAAATAAGATTCAAGATTTGAGATTATTTATTTATTGTCACATGTCATATACAAGTATACAACAGTAAAAATATTTTGTAATTTGAAGAAACCTATCCTAACACTACACCACTGAATAACTGAATGTGACAGATCTGACATGACAAATGAACCAGCATTCAGAGATTGATAACTGGCTGTGTAAAACCGTTTTTTTTGTCAGGATGAGAATAAGATCGAAATCTGCAGGTGAAATCAGGTCATAACTACCATTGGTTAATTATTGAGAAGACATTTTTTTTCTTTTTTTGTATATATAAGTTTGTAGGCTATGTAAATTGATCTATCATGGATTACAATGTTTTGATCAAGGAATTTAAGGTCTTGAGTTGCAACCTATTCATTGTATTCTAATTTGTAGTATGCATGTAAATGTAAATTATGTTTTTCTAATCATATCAGATTTGAATGATTACAGCTTACATAATTATGTGATTGTATTGTATTATGTATTTATACTAATATTTGTTCCATTTAGTTTTTAAACTTTTAAACTATCTTTCTTAATGCCCAGTTCATTCCTGAAGTTTGAGTGTCTTCTTCATGTATATGCTAATTAATTGACCTTGTATTTCTAAATAAATTCAGGGTCAATGCTGAAATTACTCACTAATTGATCAGTTATGTTTATCTTATTTGTATTTATTCATATATATTTATTAAATTTGACAGTAGCAACATTGATAATTAAATATAAATATATACTTACTTATTTAAGTAAGTATATAATTAAGTATATCAATATTTACTTATTTATTGAGTAAGATTGCACTTTCAAATACCTGTGCAATGTATACTGTATTGCATGGTGTACCACTAAGCAATCACACACCCAGACGGCTAGCTTGGTCTCAGGTCCCCCGGGTCAGCTTCCAGGTGATGATGCTGAGGAAAGCCAGGCCGGCGATGATGATAAGTGTCTGCTTGGTGGTGAGTGGCAGGCCCTGCATACGGCCACCCAGCTCTGACAGACAGTTGCTCTGTTGGTCAGAGAGAGAGAGAGAAAGAGAGAGAGAAAGAGAGAGAATAACGGCCAGAAAGAGATTAGGGAATAGGGATATAATTATGTTAAGCCAGAACTAAATATGAATTTGATATGAGCCTATTCTTAGCTATGATGGGAATGTAAGAGAAGTGGAAAAGAGCGATGTACAATAAAAATACACAATTGTGTTTTCAGGTGAATTGCCATTTTCAATTGAACAATTTGACATAGCTTCTTAGAGGGAATGAAATGAAAAATGCTTCATCAGTCAGACCCTGCGTATTCTAGGGAAACTAGATTAAACCGACAAAAAGGGTTTTATTTAGAAAGCGGATAGCCCCACAATATATCTATCTATATATATTTATATATATTTGTATTATAGGCTTCTCCCTTTGTGTTTGACTTTTCCTCATATAAGGTTGGGTGAACCGACCGTCCGACCCAGTCTACTAGCAATGACTTGGTGTGGCCGCAAGAGGTCACCTGCCTTACTGGAGAAGCAGTTGGTAATAACAAGCTCTATGATTGGCCATGTCGCTTTGGCCTTCACCCATTCGCTTGAATAAGGTGCATTACATCTTTAATAACTAAACAGTTTTCCGTGAATAACAGAGGCTGGCCACCTAAGTCGCAATGGTTTAGTAGTCAATATTATTCATATTGACTACAAAATAGTATATGGACTACTAAACCATTGGTAGAAGTACTCAGATCTTTTACTTAAGTAAAAGTAGCAAATCATGTACAAATACTGATACAAGTAAAAGTCCTGTACTTATTTAAGTATTTAAGTATTAGAATCAAATATGCCAAAGTACCTAGCGAAAGCACTAATTAAGAAGGGCCCATTTCAGAATCATATATAATCACTGGATAATAAGTAGGGATGCATTAATATGTACATCTGATGTTGCAGCTGGTAAAGGTGGACCTCATTGTCATTTCTTAATAACCTGTAATAATATATAATAATGTATAAGTTGATTTATATTTTGTATTCATAATCTAAATCTGCAAAGTAACTGGTAACCTAATATCGCAAATAAATGTATTGTTAAAAGTAAAATAGTAAAAAGTACCTAAAATGTAGTGGAGTAGAAGTATAAAGTAATTCTGTACACAGCATGAGTACATAATTAAGTCTTGTGTACAGACTTAATTCTGTACACTGGCTGTCTACAAAATTACTTTATACTTCTACTTACATCCTGTTGTCCATCCCTTTAAGCGGACTCCCTGTTTACGCAGGAGAAGCTCCGCCTCAGGAGATAAAACAATTGTTGTCTGAGGCAAATAACAAAGCTACTACTCTTGTTACTACGACTACTAGAAACAAACAGACCGGTGGGTTTCATCGGCACAGGTGTGAGGGGCGTAGTCAAGCTTTGTGTCTGGCAGCATTTTGGATTATTGATTCCAAAATGCTAATAATCCATAATCCATTTTGGATTATGGAATCGTTATCGTTTATCGTTATCGTCAGATCGAATTGGGACCTTGTGAATCAAAATGCATTCTGGAAATCATGCTGATACCCAGCACTATAAATAAACAATATAGAGACCGACGCACTCAACAATCAACATCTCTGAAAGGAGGAAGCCCTCTCTGTGTGTCTTCCAAGCGGCAGCCATGATCTTCTGTTTGTGAAGCCCGAGCTCAAGCCCATGGATTTAATATTAATGAGTTCTGGCCATAGATTACTGCAGGGCGGCCATTCAGTTCCCACCGTCAATGGGACAAATATGAATCGTTTCTGCTGTTAGTTGCAAAACATCTCAAGCAATGGCAGTGGCCTTAACGTGAAATCTATGGCTTCATTACGGTTGTAGGTAAACAAATGGGTGATGCCACGGATGCTATGTCCATATTTTTTTACAGTCTATGGTGTCTTCTCAATGGCTCCTCCTGTTCAACCAGGTTCTGGGGAGCTTCTACTTGACCTTATGGCTAAGGGGTACCACCTCAAAATAGACCGTATATATTATGAAATATCCTTCCTGTTCCTTATTCCACCAGTGTAACTTAGCTGTTGGGTTCTGCAACGTGAGCGATTCTGAACACAGGCGTAAATGTATGTTTGTTTTTGCTGCATAGCACATCACAGGTCAGTAAGACTCGAGCGTCTAGTGAGTGTGTGTTGTGAGGTGGACAGGTCTAAACCTACCCATCCTCCATGACTACGGACCCAGTCCAGTAGACTCTCCTTGAAGTAATTCATCGTTAACCTGAAGATCTCAATCACCAGTTCAGGCATATGGGCTTCCATCACCTGGAAGCCAATGTGACACACACATACACACGCACATGTACATGCACACACACACAAACGCACACACATGCACGTGTACACCCACATACAAATCACACGTACACACACATTTTAATAATTGTGCACCATATAGTGTGGGCACAGGTTGGTGTTGGTTTGTTGCTCTGTGTATAGCAGTGGGTGGATCAGTGTGGTTTGCACACACACACACACACCTTTACTGCCATCTTTCCGGCGACATAGAACAGCAATATGATTTTCTCCCAGGTCACCCCATTCTCAAACACTTTGCGTGCCAGCCGCAAGAACTTCTCAGTCATGGAGCCCGGGTTTTCAATAAACCCATCAATGGCGCTGGGAGAGGGGAAGACAGGAGCCGCAGGCATTATTAATGGATTATGGAACGCATGATTCTAGTGAAAGTGGAAGCTTTGAAGTGCACTGAAAATCATCAAAAAAGAACGAGCCAAAATAAACAACATACTCTTGCATCTCTTTGTTGCCTTTGAGAATGGAGCTCAGTTGGCGAAGCCTTAGGCCCAACTCATCCACCAAATGTATCTCCATCTCAGTCGGCCTCTCGGGGCTCAGCGGCAGGGCCGGAGCGTCGTTGTCCTGGTGACCCTCCGTCAGCTGCAACTCCATGACCCTAAGACATACAGTGGGGTTATCCATCGCCTCAACACAGAACAATTAGCTATGATCACACCGCTTATAAATCCTTCCACCTCACGAGACCTCTGATCCTGACCATACAGGACAATCCCGTTCTGGGTGATCAAACTTTGTTCTGCCAGAAGACCAAAGATGAATTTGCATGAATGCACCTGTCACAAATGGAAATAGCAATATAGCACTTTGTTCTTTGTGATAAGACATTTTGTCAAGTAGTTGTATAGCGATTCAAGGCTATTTTGTGCACAAATTCCGTACTAACTGACATTGATACGAAATGTGCTATATTTCCTTTGTTCATTCGCGGCTGACACACGCATGCTAAATGCTCTTCGGCGGAATCGTTGGTACGACATCGCCAAACTTGCCATTGTTGTCAACTCTTGCCCTTATAGTTCTAATATAGTTTTTATAGTTCTTCTTCTTATAGTTCTTCAATTAATCAATTAATCAATTCTAATTAAATTATCAACGTCACCATGCTGGAAACATTTTGGCTTGGATTGGCTTGAAACAACTAGTTAACGTTACCCTTATCCGCATGGGACACAGTTTAGTTTTACACATGCGATGGTCCGTTTCATACAAATAAGACCGCGGTGAACATATGAAAAACATTAAACGACACAGAAGCCGTGCAGACCATAAAGTATGCATTATAGAGTTAAAGTGTGTCAACATTTGGCCATATAACGTTACGCCTGTCATAATGATCATGATTGGATGAATTTACATTTAATGCAGTATTGAACAAAATAAACACATTTACAAAAGTAGCCTGGAAAGACGTGATAACAAGTTTAGAATGTGGGCGGATTTTAGCGAATCTGCCTACAAGCCCTGGCTCGCTTAAGTAAAGACGATCAGAACAGCCACATGCACGCGCTCGAGAAGCAGGTAGCTTGGAAACCACTTGCCACATAACACCGGTGTTGTCCGTTAAGTCCATAGTCAAAAGTTGCTTCTCTGCTTTTGCGGTTTACGCAAAAAGTGAAACAAACTATTATGCTAAAAATACCACACACAACGATGAAAACAGATGAGTAGACTTGGAAAATATTTATGATTATCAGATGATGTACCACTTGATGTTTGTTCAAATAACATAAACAAAGGTACTTTTACATTGAAAGCGATGTTCTTTTCGATTTTTCCCACTTCAATAAAATAGTAACAAATCATGGAGCTGAATGGGACTGTGAAAAGGCGACATTAATTTTAAGCGCACAAGGTCGATTTTTTGCAGCAATTAAACCAGTTCAACAAAAACAACCATGTATCTTTGTCTAGTCACCGTATATGTTGTAGGACATGGCGGAGACAATTTACTTTTCTCAACACACATTAGTTTAATTGCATCCATAGGTGTGGTATATCTTACCGTCCTATAGCGATCGCTACGGTATGATAATGAGTTGGATATGACATGTGTAAGAATGAAGATGTTATGAAGAAGTCAAGTAAAGAATAGTTCAAGACTACGTCTGCTTCGTGCTTATACTTGATACTATACATGTTAGTTTCGTTTGGGATACCAACTTTCTCTGAAAGAGTGATAGCCTACTTTTAGTTATCAAACAGGTAAACAACGTTAACGTTCATTACATTATTTTACACTTGGATTAAAAAGTTAAACTCCAGCATAATTGAATCCTCTGATATTTCGGTGGAACGACGGAGCATGATCGTCTTCCCGAGGCTTAATCTAGAAAACGAGCCAGCCGGGGGCCAAAATAAATGATATTAAATGAGATGCGTCTCTCTTGTGTTGTCTTCGCTGGAAAACAAGGAGTCTTATTGGAAAGCCCCTTTGCCATTCATTTGTATGTAGGCCTACAAGCGGAATGTTTCTTATTTTAGTCAACATTAGAATGGATTTATGTTGTACACATAACACAACATAACTACGCTCTGTATATTAGACTTCCAGTGGAATCATGATCGTGTATCTACATTTGTAACTTGTCTACATATTAACCCATAGGCCTAGGCTACTATATCATACAGGTTTTGGTGCTGCTGCAGTTACTTACTGTCTGAGATAAGCCTCCCCTATCCGTGCCTCTGTTGAGAAAAGGAATAACATAATCAAACAAAAAATAATCGAAGTTAGTGTGTAGGAAGTGAAGTGGCAAAACTCGCGCAAACTATTAAAGTTGATTGTAACTCATGTAACTTAAAGTAATGCAATTCGCCGAATCGCCAAATGTCACTATTATCATATTTTATTCGTTTTACGGACACACTTACCCGATATTTCATTTCTGCCACCGTCCATTGTATTCTTTCTCCTTTATTATCTCCACAAGTGGGCAAACAAATTGGCTCGTTCGAGGGACGAATGATGAAGCATCACCACGTTACACAGACACAGACATGACGTCTTCAGGTAGGTCCAGGAAGTGCTTGGCGGGCTCTTTGGATCTGATTGAAAGAGCAAATATAGAGACAGAATTAAAATTTCCGGTAATTACGTAAGTATGTATGATATGTTATTATCAATACGTTGTTGTTTTAAATTAAAATGTGCTCATATTTGAGGATTAGTGTGAACAGCCAAAAGGTCAATGAATAATGTTATCTTTATGATTTCCCGATAGGGAAGGAGACCGATAGGTGACAATACTGATTGCCAACTGACAGCACAATGGGTTATGGGACCAGCAACAGCAGTAGCATGATGATGATGTTAAGTGTGTTGTAAATGGAATTAAATTCATCTTTCAGATTACAATTTGTGTGCACCCTGCACTGATACATATTATATATTCAAATTCAAAACAACTTTATTCTTCACTTTTTGCTTGCAAAAGGCAGAAATGTCTCTCTGACTTGCATGTGCATAGATCTGCTATCAAAAATGGTACATTAAATAGCATCTATAAAGGACACATTAAAACATTTAAATATTTGACCTTTTACCTTTTAAACTCTTTATGTATCTTTTGTCTTTACTATGCAGTTGTTTACCGCAATGATGGTTTTCTGTGCTGCATGGGGATGCTCCAATCGCTCGGAGAAAGGCGTGTGGATGTTTCCCCACTGACATAGAGAGGAGAAAAAAATGCTTGGCTCAATCAGCAGGAGCAATGATTATACAAAGATTATACTAACGACAAAATAACATGAGGTAATCCTATTCAAACACTGCATTTAAAATATAAGAACAGGCAAAAAGTTGGAAAATCCAGGGACATGACTATTTTGTTGCAGTGTGAGGCTGCTTGCACTGAAAGAAAGGGAGTGAGAAAAAGACAGGGTTAGAAAGAAAGGGAGAAAGGGAGAAAGGGTTAACCATATCTATATGGGCTTGGCTGTAAAATTGCCTTGGGAGATGAGGTGTGGTCTTTGTTCTCCAATTGAAGTTATGGAACTGCTGCTGGTGTTAAACAAAGTATAACAAGTGGCATCAGAAACGGATGTGACATGAATGGGCATAAAGTTGTTCATGTGGTTGGTTGTTACTTATATACACAAACGAGATCAGTTATATAATGCACTATGATTAAGTAGTATAATACTTTTAGTATTTAGTATGAATATCCCCATATAAATCCCCATATGAGTATGATTCATTTATATATTTTATTATTTCCAAACATATCTATTTTAAACTCACCTTGTGTTTTCCATCACACATGGGTCCTCCCAACTTCTCACCCTTTGCCATCAATTCAAAATCCTCTGCGCTGCAACATAATATTTACAGTTAATAGCAACATAATCACAAAGCCTCAACCCAGAACTTACGTTTTTGTTTAGGGTTTAGAAGTCTCAAATATACACTCTAAATCAACAATAGCGATGTATCACAAAAACCGCTAAATGAGATATCGGACAGAGCTCGCTTGGGTCTACCCTCTAACTCAGGAGATTGCTAACCAGTGACTGAAATCCATCGTGGGAGGGAACAAGAGTTATAGTCTTATAGAAAACTCTTGGATCACACAACAACACACACCGTACCCAGTGATCACATACCCAAATATCAACGTGGAAATCTGGGTGAAATCATGGCGAAATATGGAAACCAACCAAGCCCTATTTTAGCCCGGCGAAAATGGGTCTACTAATTTAATTTAATTTATTTAATTCTAATTTTTGTCTTAACTGAGACAACATGTAGTTGCGCCTGCAGTGTCCGATTTTCATTCATGCAAGATGAGGTTGGCAACTCTGGAGTGTTTTGAAAGAATTGCTGGAAGTTTTGCATCCTGTGGCATGGCCAATCTGTCCAGCCGTCCTGAGAAAGTGGGATCAACCTTGTACAGCTGACTCTTTCTCTTGACAGACAGATTACTACATTCCTTCAGGAAACCATTGCTCTTATCCTGTTTTCTTTTCCATTGCAGATTTGTACTTTTCCAAGTACCGTCTGTCTCTCTGAATCTTTTTTTCGGACAGACTGATGGAGCGTTGTAACTCATTTTGTTTGTCTTTCAGGTGGATCAATGTTTCCTTGGCTCTAAAAATCCATGCAACCGCTCTTTTTAGTCAGTCCCAACTAGAGTAGTACTGAAACAATTTTTTCACTGAGTCAGACTTTTCTGCGACTGTGATGGTATTCACTGTGATGTTCTTGACCTCAGTCACATTATCTGTTCTCTCTTTCTGACTGTAGCAGAAACTCTGGTCCGTTTAGCCATGTTTCACCTTGCATCCAGCTCTTAACTTTCATGCCTCTGGTGGCCAGATTTTGCGATGTTCTGACGTACCGCCACTGTACTGGTTTTGTAGCCTCTCGTATTAGGTTAATCCTGTTTGCCACAAATGTGTGTTTCACTTTCAATGTATCGGAAAACCGACGTACTGTCGGTCCAGAAAACAGACTGCTGAAGTGGGACATGCATTTCTTCAAGCAGCATCTTGTCCACCTTCACTGCGACTGCTGCAGTGACCTCAAGCCTTGGAATGGTGACTTGTTTAAGCGGGGCTACTCTAGACTTCCCCATCACGAAGGAAAAATTGGTCAACACACGATAAGACGATAGGCCATGGGCGTGCTCACTTGCATCAGCAAAGTGATGCAACCGTGCTTAAGTCTTTATGTTTATGCTGATGTCTGAGAGGTGAGTGAGATCTTCCAGCCACTTACACCATTGATCAGCTTGCCAGCCACTGATTTCTTCCCAGCCTTGCCTTTCCTTGCACAGGTCCCTCAAAAGAAGTTTGGCAGGAAGTACAACTGGCCCCAGGAAGCCAAGAGGGTCATAGATGGAATTTACAACAGAAAGGATACCTCTTCTGGTTGTTGGCTTGTCGTTGGCTTGATACTGTATGCAAATGTATCAACCTCTGGGCACCACTGTACACCAAGGGCTCATTCAGTGGGTAGGGCATCGTGAGTTAGATCAAGATATTTGAGCTCGGTGCTCTGCATAGATGGATGACAAGACTGCTGTTGCTCACCCATTTTGTGAGGTTAAAACCCCCTTCGGTGCACAAGTCTCAAAGGTTCTTCACCAAGGCAACAGCTTCTTCTGTAGATGCAGATTTTAAACAGTCGTCCACATAGAAGTTGCGCAGAACTGTTTCAACAGCATTTGGAGCTGCAGTTTTCTATCCTCTGCTGTTCTCGGCAAAGCATAAGAAGCAACTCTAGGAGATTAAGTTGCTCCAAAAAGGTTCACTGCCATCCAGTACTCTTTAATCGGTGCCCGAAGGTTGCCATCAAGGCCACCACAACAATCGCAATAGGTCAGTATCTGCTTCCGGAACTCTTACCTGGTAGAACATAGATACAATGTACCCTGCTATCGACGCGGTCAAGCTGTTCTTCAGGAATTTCAACAGCGTAGCCTTTATCAAGTAGGTTCTCCATGGAGGCTTTGTTGTCTTCAAGAAACACTTAATTCTTTTTCAGTTTTCTCTTCAGACTAGCAGCTCGCTGTTTTGCCACACATCGGTCCTATGCAGTAAAGCCCATAGCATCAAACGTTTGTCTTCCTGAGACATCTCTTCTTTGTCATCATAAAGACGCTCTGGAAAGTTTGTGTTGTACTGCTGGACCAGTAGCTGTTCTATTTCCACAACTGAGATTCGGTTGACACTGTAAGGATCTGTCTTACCTGTGGACTTTACGTTCTCTACAGGTCCACACACCATCCAGCCCAGGACAGTCCTCACGTCGTTTTGCCATCAACTTGACTATTAATTACGTGCCAAGGCTCCATTGCCGTTGAGTTTTTAGCTCCTATGAGAAGGCCCACATCAGTGTCAATGTGGGGTAAACTTACTTTGCTCAGGTATGGCCACATTTGCAAATATTGTTGACGGGTTGTTTTCTGTCTGAACAGGGATGTTGCTGTGTGTGAGGACCTTTGGTAACTGAATGTATGTCTCCTCCAGGCCACACTCTTCCAGGTCTGAGAGCATGTAACTGTTAATCAACTTCTGTCCACCAGGTTCCTCTTGGCCCATTGTGCTCAACAAGATCTGAGTCAGCTTTCCTTTCACGTTCAGTTTCTTTCAGAGCTCCTCAGTACAGTACGTGGCTGTACTTCCAGGGTCCATAAAAGCATGTCTCTATAGACCTTCTACCTTTACAGGATCTCACTTTCACTGCCACGATCTATAATATACACTCCGTCTCTCCAACTATTTCCTACGAAACAGACTTCTGAGCGCCTGAGACCTTTTAATTTAGAGGGCAATAGAGATGTCATCATTCGTCGACAGATGTATTCTTATTGGTTTCTTTCTCCACATGAAGAATGTCTGGGTCTCTCTCTGAGCACTGTTTGCACACCATTCTCCTCTTGCAGGTCTTGCTAAGATGGCCTTTTGTTAAACACCCAAAACATAGCCCCTTTGTCTTTATGAATTCAACACGCTCCTTGTGTGCTAGCTCTTTGATCTTGCTCCAACTTGTGATTATTTTGACAGAAAATACACTGTGTTTCTGGTTTGAATATGCAAGCCTGCTGTGCCATTACATCTGACGTTTTCCTCTCCAACGACACGTTGGTTGCAAAGCCGCTTCCATGCACTCCACTTTTGAAAGGTTTCTTTTTCTTTGCTTTTCCCTGTTTTTTGGAGGTCTCCAAAGAGTGGATCCACAGCTAATTTTATTAGACGGTCAATGAAGATAACAAGGTCAGCAAATCTTGCTCTGTGTCCTCTCCTTTCCTTAATTTCGAATGCTACATTGTGCCAGCTTTCCCTTATTTGTCATGGCAATTTGGATACCACTAACTTCATATTTGTAGGGTTATCCATTTCCTCCATATACTCCACATCTTCCATTGTATTACAACAGCCAGTAAAAAAATCAGCATGCGCTTTTAACGCGTTTCCATCTTCAGACTTGATTTGTGGCCATTTCAAGGCTGTTTCAATGTAAGCGCTAGCTATCATTATCTCATCTCCATAATGCTTCTGAAGCAGTAATTTTGCTTCCTTAAATCCTCTGTGCGGTAGCATGTGTTCGCAGCTATGCACAAGCTCTTGTGGTTCTCCTTGAGTGTACTGTTGCAAGTAGTCCAACTTGTCCTGATCATTGTCAGCTCTCTGTTCAATGGCTTGTTCCAAAGCTCTAATAAACGATCTGTAGCAAAGTCGACCACCCTTGAACACTGCAACGTCTTTAACTGGCAGTTACGCCTGTTTCTGTTGATTAACCAGCATCTCTGTGATCATATCTTGCTTCTGCAATACTTGAAGAATGCCATTGCTGCTTCTGTCACACTGTTGCCTATCAGTACGTTCAACTAATCCAGCTTGCTTCTTCGTTAACACAAACTGATGTTCTGGCGGACATGACAGATGAGCGTCCAAGTGCTGAACTTTTTTCTCTTGCTGGTTTGATATTACCAACTGCCACTTGTCATGTGCTATCTTCCGGGCATACATACGTAAATTGCATGCAAATTATTAAAAGGTATTTCCCCTTTTATCCTCCGACAGGTGCATCACAACTTCTGAAACACGCAGCCTTAATGGTTTTACTGAGGCAAGCTTTCATATCATCATATCATACACGCAGAGAAATCCACTGAGAGGCTATAACATCGTGCATCTTGACTCAAATAAGCAGATCGGAGTATTTTATGAGGTTCTCAAACCTTTCTGTACCTTTTCTGAAGTGTTCGTTCAGTCAAAGGCATACCACAATGTTGCGTTGAGGACTTCTTCCAAGTGACGCTCCGTGGTTCGTTCGTAATTTCCTCCGAGCAGTTTTTCTATTTGTAGTGGCATTCCCTCTGGATATAAAAAATAAGCCACTAACGAACTGTAGGCACGGTAACTTCAGTCTGACACGAATGACAGGACATAGTGTGTAGTGCAGTTTAAAATGACATTGTGTAACACGGTAGAGAACTTATGTGCTCTCGTGCCAAACGTAGTTCTCTGCACGACTGTGCCCTGCCCTGCGGTAACTTATTAAATTAAAAGGAGCACCAATGGTAAATGTTCCATATGTCTCACACACATACAAACATGAGCTAACTGTAGCCGGAACGTTGCCATTAAATAATTAATGAATCCACTCTGTCCTGTACTTTTCGGGTTTTGGGAGAATGTCCTTCAACATAACATCTGCTGTGTTTGGCTTCATTAGACATGTTCCAATCATGCAAACATCATGCTCCAATCCTTGCTAAGTAAACTAATGGCGGCTGCAGGGACAGAGCTGAATTTTGAGAGAAAGTGAATGGGAGTGGTTATTCACCTGAGAGGGGTTGGAGTATGCTAATTTGGATTTTCAAAACGGCCTGTTCTATCAAACCTGTTCGGAACAAAACTTCAGAACGACAACCATCGTGGTTGAGAGAACCAAAATCCTGCAGTGAAAGGATATCCCAAGGTACTGTGATGGGCAGAATATATGCTCTGAATCTGAGCCATCGCAAGGAACTTAAATGTACTTATGTTTATCAAAAGCTGTTCCTTGAACTTGAGGGAATGAAAGCCAGTGCAAAAGTACTGAGTCTCAAGAACAGTACTATTTGAAGATTCCACTTGTTTCACAGCAATATCAGATTTTATTCAGATTACGTTGTTTGGAAGTCAACTGAACAGGCTACAAACAGATAACGTAACAGAAAAGGGAACACAAGACACAATTTGAGATTGTTTCTATATGATGGGGATATTCTGTATGTGGACCAAATCTTGTCAGTTGACAAATAAATATGACATTTAGAGAACTTTTAGCCCACAGTGGGACTGCCACAGGGTAAGTTACAGAGAACGCAGTTTTTGTGTTTTGGAAGTTAATTGTATAGGCTTACTTACATATGTAATTACATATGCAGCTTAGGTATAGCAACTTTAGGACAGTTCTATTGCAGGTTACTTGGCTTTGGCTATTATCTCCATGGAGACTCAGGTTATGCATCAGTCACGATTGTTTAAGATGTTTTTAGATGTGATCCAAAAACTGTTATACTACTCTTGGCTCAGTCTATTATACCACACCAGCATTAAATTAAAGTTTTGTAATTGCAGTAAAAAAATAAATAATTGCCTAACAATTGTTTGGTTTAATTAATCCATTCATCTTCGTCCGCTTATCCGGGTTTCGGGTCGCGGGGGCAGCACAATTCATTAATGTATTGCTTAAAAGCAACAACATGAAGAAAAACATTAAAACGCTAAAAACAACTGAAGTAGTAGACAACCGTTAAAAACGGTTGTCTACTGAATTATTAGTGTTAATAGTGATGGAAATAAAGTACTTTTTTATATTTTTGGTTAAGCCAAAACATTTGTTTTCAGAGTTCCCCCCACCAACCCAAATAAATAAATAAAGTTGAACTATGAGTTAACTATAGTTAATTTAACTATAGTTACTATGAGTAACTATGAAACACCTTTCTTGTAAACACACGTGCGTGTGTCTCAGGTCCCCCGTGTCAGCTTCCAGGTGATAATGCTTAGGAAAGCCAGGCTCCATTGCGGCACCCGGACACGACGATCACGGCTGTGATCGCCACAATATTTTATTTCAATTGCAAAAAACTCTCCCTTTGGCATCAATTCAAAATCATCTGAGCTGCAACATAACATTTACAGTTAATAGCAACATAATCATAAAGCCTCAACCCATAAATTACGTTTTTTGTTTACGGTTTAGAAGTCTCAAATATTCACTCTAAATCCTATAAATAGCGATGTGTCACAAAAATAGCTATATTATTGTGTAACTTTGTATTATATTAGTGGATATCCTCATTTGACACCCTCCACCACTGTACAATCACACAATGTTATATTTAACTAATGTAATACATAGAAGCCTTTTTCTCTAACTCTGGCCTTGGCCTTAAGAGAACGGAATTTACAATTAAAGGCTGCGGGAGGTTGATGTGTTGCTAAGTGTATCCCGCATCTTAACGTTAACCTAATTTTGGCACAGCTCGGCACGTTTAAACTGGTAAAGTAGTCGAAACGCATATCAACGCGGATGTGCCACTGCTGGCAATATACAAGATACATATATACACAATATTTGATTGACCGATCGTGTTAACTTTTAAAAGTGCATCACAAACGGTCAATTTTGCTGCAACTCCAATGCTTTGCTATTAGGAACGACTAACGTCCGGCAACTATTGACAGTTTCCACGATGCGCTATTGCTGTACAACAGATGGGTGTAACGGAGATGACGCGACTACAAAAGAAGAAAAATTGGGCTGCGGAAATCGGTACGTCTATTAGGTATGTCCGTGTAGAAACACTGATTTGTATTTTGGGTTTTCTAAAGATGAATCCTACATTAATCATATGATTGTGAGCAACTCAGAATCACAAAGAATAAAGCAAAAATGTATTGCTGAAAGCAATTAAAGTATTACAACAGAACAAACTAAACTGCCGAACAAAATAAACGGAGAAATGGCCTAAACGTTACAGTAAGAACACAATACTTTTGTGCTGTGACCTCTAAGATGTTATGCATATGAAGCTTTCCTGGTCTCATTTAAGAAGACCGAGTTTAAACCATAGGGTCTAAGGTTTGAAACTAGAATAGTGCCCTCCACATTGGTCCCACGAGAAACATATCGGTGCACATGTCAGAACCACGTGGTGTCGCTTTCCGTGTACGTCACATCATAACTTTGGAAGCGGCGTCTTGCTTGAAAGCAGTGTGGTTCCAACAAAAGTATCTGTAATCAGGATTTCTTATACGCGTTGTGTTTATCGTGTTGTTGACTTTCTCTATTCATACGCGATGTCATCCCTACTTAAGGTAGACAATGAGCTAAAGTCGAAGGTAAGGACTCGCACATTTTGGATGTTAGACATTCCTGAAATCGGACAGCGAAACCCTGGGTCTCGGCCTATTCTACACAATCTATGTCCAGGGCCACAATGAGAAATATAATGCTTAGCGAATGGTAATGACTGATGATAGTAGTGCCATTCATAATAGTCGCTTTCAATTTATTTTTCCTTGATGGTGACTGTGGAGTCGACTATTCTTCAGTATTTTGTTGAGGCCTTTACATGTGGATAAGAGTTATTAAAAACCACGAACCTAATATTTCACGTCAGTTTAGGCAATTGGCATATGTTTCCCCTGTATAAAGTGTGATTCCCTGATTGAATGCTAATCTGATCTGCATAGGTTTCCGATCAGTGCAAATAAGTGTTTCAGTACCGTTGAACTTGTCTTTTGTTTGCTTTTATTGTTCGTTTTTACAGGTGGATGCATTCCGAGAACAGATCACAAGCGAGGTATGCATGTTTCAACACCTTCTTAAATAGTAATGCATACTTTCAGTCAAATCATGCATGATTTACGTAATAAAAAAATAGCAATTGGCTCAAGAAGGCTGGCAGGTAACGTAACAGCGATCAGGAGGTTGTGGAGATATAACGGCAACTCCCAGGTTGCCACCTGTTCTCTAGGGTCAGTAGGACCTTAAAACCTTAAATCTAGCACAAGTAGAGGTCGAAAGTTGGTTCGTTTTTGTTTATTACTATTTTTCAGGTACAAAAAGCATTAGTCACAATGAGAGGGGGTTTTTATTTAGGCTTTTTTTTTTTTGGCAGGTATTTGATACTTAATGATAAAGTGAGTTTAGGGGTTGTTCTTCCATAAGCGCAGAATTCACCGATAAATTGTATGCAAGAATTGATTTATTAATCCTTTTACTCTTACCAGGCAGAGCACCTGGTTGCTAGCTTTTTCCCGTTGAAGCTTCTGGAATTGGATAGCTTTTTAAAGGTAAGTCATCTTCCAGTTGAGGGAAAGATGCCACTGAAGTACTAGGTTGAGTCAAAACAAATGCACTTCCTCAGGTCCTCAGGATACACACGCCAAGTGTGAAGTAGATCAGATGAACGGTTGTAGAGATATGCGAAGGACACACACACACACACACACACACACACACACACACACACACACACACACACACACACACACACACACACAC
>JAOPJO010000088.1:17159478-17183790 GCA_027123675.1 Molva macrophthalma
TATATATATAGTTTTAGGACTGCAGTCCTAGGACTTTGTGTAATAAGCTCATTACAAAAACACAATCCCTCCTTTGCCCATCAGCTCAACACGGAGGTTCATTGTAGTCACAGTTTCACCCCTTCATCCAGACCCTCCACCACATTCACCTCTGCATCCCTCCATCCTCCACATTCACCTCTGCATCCTCCATCCCCCCACCAAATCCATCCACCCCTCCACCTCCTCATCCTTCCCTCCACATTATAATCTCTGTCTCAATGTCCGTACTGACACGAGTACTCCATTTTCGCCTGGTTACAAAGAGACGTTTCAAACGGACAACGGGTTAGCCCTAACCCTAACCCTAACCCTAACCCTAACCCTATCTCTCCTCACCCACCTGTGTTATTCCGTTTGGAACTTGGAACTTGGAACGAATGCATGACACAGGGACAGACTGCCTCCCTGTGTTGTACAGTGAAGGACAACAGAACTGCTAAACGCCTTAAAGACTCCTGAAAGAGAGAGAGAGAGACAGAGAGACAGAAAAACTACAAACAAAACAAAAATAAATAAACATGTTAATGACATTTAAGCTTAATCTGTGTCCATGAAATCCCTTCAGGCTGCACTGTGCATGACAGAATCGAACACGTGGTAACATGTCGTAGGCCTGCAGAAGAGGCCTACATAATAACTGACTATTATAAATGCCAAATGTCTCATCCATCATTGCAAAACGCTATGTATGAGACCCTTTAACAAAGGGTCTCATACATTTCAATTAAATGGTATTTGTATAGCCCTTAATCACAATTACAGCCTCAAAGGGCTTAACAGGCCATATATTTACACCCCCCTAGCCCTAGCCCCCCAGAGGGCAAGAAAAGAAAAACTACACAAAACTGTAAAATAGGACCTGGGGTGTGTTGTACATCACTTCTGAAGTTAAAGTTGGCACGGTATAGTTTAGAGCAGGCACTAGGTTTTGTAGATAAGTGGCCCTCCCTGTGGGGCCGCCCTGGCGTGCTGATGAGTGACCCTTCACCCTACTGGGTGAGGCGCCTCAATTATATCAGAAAACATAGATGTCTTAGCCAGGCGTGACACATTCACGCACAGCACGCTGGGATGGAGGAGATACTACTAGCCTACATTGCAGAGTCTAGAACACTAGGTGGGTTAACTGAGCTAGTTAGCCATGGTGATGTAGCATGTAATGCTCACACTGAGCTTCCTCTTTTAACACTGGTCAACGCAGCGACTGCAAACTGGAGTTTTATACTCAACTTTTTACAAAATCCAAATATTTAGGCAACAGCCATTTTTAGCAGGAAACTGGAAATTGTTGCTTAAGGCCATGGTGTGATTATTTCTGGAGGGTACGTTTCAGCCTGCTGCTGCTGACAGAAGTGATCACGCACATGTCGTTTAGCCTGAACCTGGCGTCTGAGTCAGATTCACGCTGAACGAAGAAGAGAAGGACGGAAGAAAAGAAAGAGAGAAATCCAGGATATAAGTCTTTAGATGGACCTTTAATTTGATGTTAGAAAATGATGCTGGAAAGTTTAATTTAGAACTAGCTAATATTTAGATGTAGCCCTATCTATATGTAATTAGCAATGAGCAAAATGTACTTATTTTTTGGGTTGAGGCCCCTGATGGGTCCTCACTGCTCTTTAGCTTTGTTATGAGCCAAATGACTTGACATAACCACGTTGATTTTAACATTATAATACTGTTATAGCATTATAACTGATTTTAAATTATATTTTCTTCACTTGGATTTTCTGTTATAGATTTTAGTTTAGTTGCTCTCCTTAACCATTATTAACACATTCATATGTTTCATAGTGCCTTCTCCGAATCATCAAAGTTTATCGGGGACTATTATAGGTCCCCTATAGGCCAGGTGTGGTGGCCAGGTGTCCAGTCATGATCACAGCAACTAAACCAAAGACAGCATTATGGTTACAAGGGGCAGGGTGGACACTATATTACAACTTTAAACGTTCATTTAGTTCAGCTATTCCATATTTATATGTTACTCTCTAACTCTTATACATCATTACACTTATATTCACACTTGTTGATACACTTCATTCAAACTCTCACTCTTTGTTCAAACTTAATTTTATTTCAGCTATTTGTTTTAACTCTTATACTATACCAATTTCTTTTCAACTATTTGTAATTTGGAAAATGGTTTGTGTGTTTACATTGTTATGCTTACTCCATTCAGACCGTAAAGTTTGGAACTCTGTTAAAATCATTTCACTTGGGTTCAGCTATTCAACATTTCTATACATCTCAAACCATAAAGCTATATTTAACAAATATTTAAGCTCATTTTACACTACAGCACTCCCCGCATTTTCTACAGGAAATGAATTTTCGAGTTATTCATGTTCTCTGCACTGAGAGGCAGACATATTGTCATGTCCTAGACCTGTTTGAAACATGACATGTTTACAAACACGACATGTTTGAAAAAGATTAGGTCTTAAACAGTTTTGGGCAATTTCATGGCTATATCTGACTGATGAAAAATAATATAAAATAATCAAAATATGATATTAGCAAGTACTCATCAAATGTTGCTGTAAATCATGACTTGTCATTTTTGAAGCTAATGATCTTGTGATGTTCATGTTGCAGCAGAGTTCTACACCCAGACATTGGAAGACACACACCCTCTGAGTCGGGCCCGATAGAGTGGTTGGAGTTATCAGATCTCTCAAGTAGAACCGTTTTGTTGTTCTTTTATTTGCCTTCACAAATTTACTTTTTCCTCCTTCCACTTCTTTTCAATCCTCCAACTTTATCATCTCCTCCTCTCACTCTTTCGGTTCACAAACTTGTTGATTGTTTTTAACTCATTGTGGTTTGTGGTTGAGGTTTAATTTCTAGGTTATATTCAAAACCGTAAATTGCATTTTCTTTTCTTTTTTTCGACAGGGGCTATTGCTAAAATATCCAAGAAGCTGATTAAAAAAGGTATATGATTAATCTAATACGTTCACAGATCTAGCAAGTACCAAGTACAAGGGATCGCTAGATGTTGGAAGATGACTTCATAGCTGTGTTAAGCAGTTTTTCCTGCAATGTTGATGGTGCTTTACCCACTAGCATAGAATGCTTAATTTGCCTCGCGAGACCATCCCGATCTCCAGGGAGTGTGAGTCCATGAGGAACAAGCAGCACCACATCCCGATCTCCAGGGAGTGTGAGTTCATGAGGAACAAGCAGCACCACATCCCGATCTCCAGGGAGTGTGAGTTCATGAGGAACAAGCAGCACCACAGTCTGCCAAAACAAAAACAAAACAATGGCAGCACCCAAGGAAAATGCAGCATTCCACAGAGCACTCAAAACTATTTTTTTCTGAAATAGACTGAATAACAATGTCAAAAGATTAATAGAAATAGAAGGCTTTTCTCACAATATAATTGTTTTTGCTTTATTTGCAACAGTATTCGGCAACATCGAAGAGAGCACGGGCATCACTCTGATTAGCTGGAATTTTTTAAACATAAGGCTGCAGCCATATTTAGAAATCCATTGCTCGCCAGCCAGGGACAGACTGATATTCATCCCCAAACGCAAAACGTAAATATCTGGAAGGCCTCATGAGGCTAAATAGGTGCTGCACATCTGCACAACAGTATCATTTCAGTGTGCTGACCTGTTTAGATCATGGCTAGAACAGGGCCATGGTGAACATTGCAGCCCACTTCTGAATTGCATATAAATAATTGTTAACTGATGCATTGTCCTGAGGCAAAGCACTGGTAGTGTTGTTGAGAGAAAGCACAGAAATACTTTAAAAAAAACATGCAGCATAAAAAACATGCAGATTGCAGCAAACAAAATGTGGCCCTCTGATAGCTGTTTCTTAAAAAACAGAAATCGTAAATAATGAATAATAATGATTAGTAATAATGAATAGTGAATATCATGACACATTCCTTTATACTCTGTGGTTATTTTATAGTATCCGGTGAACAGAGTCATATTTCACGACCCTACGGCCTCCAGGAAAAGCACCATTGGGAATGCCATCTTGGGAAAAAGCGTCTCCCTGTGCAGTCCCACGAGCCTTCCTCACACAGGGATGTTTTGGACTCTTCTCCAAATGTGAAAATGTTTGGAAAGAGCGTCACGGTGGTGGACACTCAGGGACTAAGTGGCAGCGGCGTCCTGGTTGTCAGCATGCTTCCCGGGACCACATGTCTTTGTGTTTGTGATGAACCTGTTTGCCTACCACCAAAGGATGTGCCAGGATGCGGACCACGTGCACTGGTTGGTGTGAGCGATGGCGGGGGTGGGCTTAGGTGTGAATGAAAATCAGTACACACGGCTGCAGACGGCCAAGAGGGCACCTGGTTTTGACATGGAAGAAGGCAGGACAGAGCATACGGTGAGCAAACAACCAGTGGGAGAGCAGGACCACGGTCGGAAATCGGAGTTTACAGTATCCAATCAGCAGAGCCAACAACAAGAAACTGAAGAAAGTTATTGAAAGATATTGCTAAGAAATGGTGGGGTGCACTACTGTCCAAAGAGCCTCAAGAAAGGGCAAAAACAGGTCAATGTAGCCAAGCTACTACCTTTCCCAATTCCTCCGGCCCTGACTACTTTAGATTTGGCCCCGGCGGGCATAACAAGGATAAAAGAGCAAATACAGAAGATGGCGATGGGGGCGTTCACAGGATCAATGGCGGGGGGGCACTTGGGCCCACCCTGAAAGTGGCTACGTTTGGATTGGGTCAGTTAGGCCCGAGGATGATCTGCTATCTGGCGTTGCTGGTGACATCAGTCATTCAGCAGCGTCTATTACAGATCAATAACCTCTGGTTTCAATAACTGGCGGACTCATCTATGGGTTCTTAATCACTAAGGCCATCTTTGGGCCGTCACTGGGTTGCATTGTAGGGGGCAGAGCAGCCGCAGATGCACTTTCAAAGAGGCAGCACAAATTGGTGCAAAGGCAGTCCTGAAAAATTAGAAGAACAATTTAACCGATTAGGTGCGGGTCCTTGTGCAACGAGTCGTTGGTGGAAGGGAAGAGTCACCACCTGAAGCTGTCGCAACCCAAAATAGAGGACCTGAAAGTGGAGAACCCTCTGAAATCAGGACAGTAAACAGAAACGCCAAAGAGGTTACAAAGGGACAGAAGGAAGAAACAGCTAACAGCGAGCAGTCCTCTTCCTCAATCGGTCAGCCAGCCTGGCCAACAGGGGCACAATAACCCCCAAGACTTCTCCCTCAGAAAAGAGTAAAGATAAAAATAAAAACGTCAAAGTGAACGCAATAACTGTAAAAAGAATTGTGGAAACCAGGGCAACCCCTCAATACCGTAATCAGTCTCCCACCTCAGAGGCAGGCCTACAGCAGCGAAGCAGCCACTCTAACACTGACAACCCTAAAGAATTCTGCTTTAGAACGGAGCAAAGAGCATCTTGAAAATGGACACATAATAACCATTGAAAGAAATTTGGAAACCAAGACAACCTTTCCGATAAATGTGAAAACAAATAAGAAACGTGGTGTAAAAAAGCAGCATTCTATAACACTTGTTTGAAACAGGGCCACGACGTCACACAATGTACGTACCTGACCTCCTTGCGATTTGTGTAAATGTGTGATAGGCGGGCAAGATTGTTTCAATCCAATCAGGGAACAGATGCTATGGTGGGTCAGAAATGAGCCAAGAGGAGTTTGAAATCGAAATGATCTCCCACAGGCGTGCGTGCAGTAAACCACAACAGATATTCTCAGAGCATTTCAGATTGTACATCTTACCTACAGCACCTTAGTAACAGTATTGCTGTTGGAGCTGGACAGGACCACAGCTACGCTTAACACAGATCCGTATCATATCAGTTGGTATATCAGACATTTCTATTGCTTGTTATCATGTTGGTTTCCAACCAGTCCTGAGCTAGTGTTCGTTGGGTACACACATTACACAAACGTAATAGCAATAATTCATAGGCGATATAAACTAATGCTGTTGTGTAAATACAATGTGGGGTATTGATGAAGATATGAGGTATGTGGAAAAATATGTTGCTTTAACATTTAAGTTATTCAAGTAGAACTTGAGAATTGTAGGTGAGAGTTGAGAAAAATGGATTGTCCTTGGCATTTCCTACTCCTGTGTAATATGTTACTAAGTTAGGTACATTTGAAAACTGGGTAACACTTTACAATAAGTAACTTGTGTTCAATAGATTCTGGTTACATGGATAAACTAGGTAGGCTTTTGAAGAAAAGGATTCAAATCCAGGGGAAGCGTCCATGTCCTTTGTCCCAAATAGACGAGAGCCACGACACAGTGCTCAACGCTTTATTGGTGGCCTCTCAGTTACCCAACAGCCAGCCCCGTCCTGCTAGATGGTTGAGTCAGTTTTTAATGAATCAAACCGTTTAAGAAAACACATGACAAGGGTGATCCTTCCAATCATTACCTGTTCACTAGGTTATTAAATACAAAAAGGTGCAACCCCGTATTTTCTATTGGGTTGCCGTTATTTGAAGCCAATCAGAAAATGCCTACTCCCTCCCCAAGTTAATCGACAGGCGGGATGTGATATCTGGGTAAAATTGGCACAGGACAGTTGGTCTATGGATGATCTATTGTCGTAGGGATACATGAAATACCATTTAACGCTAATCCAGACTGCCAAGATGCTTCCTGATCAAATGCTTAAGAAAAGTGGGGGAGAACGAAGGCTACATTAGTACACCCTTCACTGTCCTTGTTTGAGTAGGTTTAATGAAACATTTAAATGAAAGCTCAAAGACAGCGCCATCTCCTGTGAATTTTTTTGATTTGCAGCTGGTAGTGTCAGTTTAATTGTATCCATGTTTAACAAGTGTACAAGACCAAATATGCCAAGAGACCGATTACAAAATATCTTTGCATTGATTGACTCTTAAACATTGTCATACATGGAAAACAAGTCTCTTTGTTTTGAAAATACCAAATCATTTGGGATGATTCGACACGTTGAGGCTCCCGTTAGTGCCACCAATGACACATCCTGCGGAGACCACTTTAACAATCTTTTTAAATAAATAAAAAAAGCACCATTTGCAGAGAGACAGCCCCTGGGCATTTTGCAGCCACGGTATTGCTTGCGAAACTTAAAGGCCAACATGGCGAGGGCACCAGGTACACAGGGACCAGGTACACAGGTACTGGAGACAAGTGAACAACTCTCCCTCTGTTGCCTTGGTTAATTCGTAGGCAGCCATCTACACCCACGAAACAGCGTGGCCTGCACAATGCTTGGGGACGGACTACTGGCACATCATACTGCCGTTTGTGTCATTTATAAAAATGAAGGTCAAGTAAGTAAAAATGAATGTCAATCAAATCTTTGTTCTGCCCACCAACACGTCGAAAAGTGACAATTGTAAACTCAATCTACCGGTAATTACAGATAACATTGGAAAGTTGCACACAATTATTTCAAACTTTCCCACTACCCTTATGTGAGAATCAATGTGTTTAGCTCGAGGGAATGCCTTTAATGTGATTCTAATTGGTATCAGTGTCCCAAATATTGAATCACACTTGAGAACAATTGATCCTTAATTTAACAGGAAAATGTAATTATTTATTTTGGATCAAAAATGATAATTTCTAAAACTAGCATTTGAAAATGTACTGTTACACCATTAGAAATGCCCTGGATACCCAGAGCTATTGTGAAATACTAAGATTGCAGATATGAAGTTTGAAGACCAAGTCCAAACCAGCATATTGGAACACAATAAAATGAAAATGTTCACATTGAAAAGTTATTACAGTGCATGTTACAGAAACACTCATTCCATTTTACTTAATAGTTTTATTATAAAAGCAGCCAAAAAAACAACAACCGTATTACAGTCTGGTCCTACAAACCTTTGTCATGTACAGGTAAACAACATTACCCAAGCCATCGCTTGACACAATCAAAGTGCTCTGCTTTGTTTGGAAACGGACTCATGGTCAAAGACTCAACAATGGTAAAAAGGTGTTTTAAGGAAACGTTTAGATTGAGTCTGAGGAAGCAAGATTTGGGATCCAAAGTTGACAGTCATGGATAACCATGAACATCTGCTAGCAACAACTAACTCCCTCCAGGATCTGACCTAAAAATTCACTAGGCACCCGACAAAACTCCCAATTTGTTTTTTTAATTACCAAAAGGAATGTCCTTTGTTGTATCTAATCAATTCAAATTTGGATAGAAAAAAAAAACAAGGTAATATGACGGTCCAGATGGGGTGCCCCCTTAACTGCACATAAAGAATTCCAAAAAAACACCTGTGGCTGATTTCCCACACCCAACAGAAGGCAATCTTATTGTCCTTACTTCAGACAGCCACAGGAGGCGCTACGACATACAATAAAAACTGAGGAAGGCAGGGACACTGTTAGATTATAGGTTGTTTAGGATCAATGACCTGACAAGGAGAGCGAAAGTGACTCAACAGTTATGCTATGTACAGGCAAGTCTGCCAAGGTCAGAGTGTGCTGTTCTGTATGGGGCAAGTGTGCAAGCTAAAAACCAATAGAAAAACTCTAAAGACACCAAGGATGGCATACGCTGGACCGACTTTAAGGACTATTGCACAATGAATCGCTGAGGGCGGTTCATCTCCTTCACAAAGCGAACTACCTTAAATAGTCACATCACTTTAACGAGAACTGCGACACAAAAGCCTGTCTTGAAAAAAATAAAATGAAAGAAATAACTTGGGAGACACTTAGCCCCAACACTAACACAATGACCTTTCTGCCTATTCCTCATCCTCAAAACACACAAGTAGACAAACAGGGAGTGGGAGGGGGGTGGTGGGGGTACTAGCGCATTCTGTACTCGGAGGTCTTGGACACCTCACACAGCTGACCCTTGAAGTCTATCTCTACGGTGAAGTCCAGGTCCCTCTGTGTTGGAGAAAACAAACACGTGGTTAACTTCAGTTCAATATCAGCCCAGTCCAATGTGTGCAATTTTTTGCACCAATGCTAAAAATACATAAGTAGCAAAAAACAAACATTTACAAAATCGTAATTAGTATTTTGACTGCCATGATAAAACAAAGTCCATACAGACACCTGACTCTTTGTGATTGCCCTAAATGACCATTCCCATATAGGAACCAAACAGCGCTTTAGTGAACAGTGAGTATATGGCATGTCCACGTTACTTCAACTGTAAGGATTTCATGTCATTGAGACTAGGCCAAGTTCAGTCTTTTATGAAAGAACATGCAAACATGATTTATATTGGAAGTAGGCAATAACCCACTACTAGCCCATTGTCCAATGTGTAGAATATCGTCGTACGAGAGCGACAACAGGGAAATAGTCCCAGTTCAATAGAACCCTATTGCAGATATATGCATATTTGGAACGGAGTCAAACTCTGTACTTTTACAGTTAACAGCAAAATACATGGCCTTACATTGTTCTTGCTGTTTGGTTTCATGTTGATGGTGCCAAAGATCTCCTCCCCAGTCTTCACAGTCAGGTAGTCATCCAGATAGAAGACCGTCTGCTTCCAGTGGGTGTAGGGAGACTCGGGACCTGAAAACAAAGAAATTGAAAGGAATTGGAGGTTGGCGAATCAAGTCAAAGAACCCAAAACAAGCGTCCAGAGAACATTGTGAAAACAAAGTTGGGGAGTAAAAGAAAAGCTCACTAGTGGAGAAGCCGGTCCTCTTGTGGCAGCGAGTGAACTCAATGTTGAAGTAGGTGACCAGGGCGTGGATGTAGTCGTTCCTCTTCACCTGCAGACAGAACGGCGAGGCGAACGACAGGTCGTCTATCTTCACCGTGTAGATGTCCACCTCCTGTGGGTGTTCAACAGACAATCAGACAAACTAGCCCACAACATATTCATGCTACAACATATTCATGCTAGCACTGTTATAATAACTGATAATTAGAGGTTGGACTTCTACAGCAAAGATGGCTTCTTGTGTCTACATAGTTGTGGTTCATCTCAGACACTACCCACCTTGATGAGACAGGCACTGCTGACCAGCTGTTTGGGGTCCACCACATCCACCAGAGGCTCCTTGATGGCCACCTCTTTGATGCAGGACATGTCGAAGCCGTACACGTTCTCCCACCCTTTGCATGAAGACATTTATACAAAAAAAATGAAATGACTCATGGCAGATCAGTTTTGGTTATGAACTGTTGCAAAATTCCCTGGTTCAACACTTTCATGTTTGATATATTTCATAAACCATTTCCATACAAAGTCCTATTCAAAATGAGCATAACCCGCAATGGTCGTACAGTCCACTCACAGTGAATTTTGTAGTCCTTGTACTGCCTGTCTTCAATGGCGGTGACGTAAAGCGTTGCCCTGTCGGGGAAGATCAGCCCGTCTGGTTTCTGCGAGGGACAGGGGAGAGAAATATTAGATTGAGATCAGCAGAATTAAGCAGCAGCCCTGCATTGTGGGAGAATATTCTCTGGGTGGGCTTCACCCTTAGTGAAAGGGTCAATACAGCAAGCTGACTGGGGTGGTGCAAATATCGTCGATCTAGCCCCGACAGTGGACACTTTAAAGCACCTAACAGGTGAGTTGAATAGCTTAGTGCCAATAGTCAATTCAACTAAATCCCATCATTTCTAAAAACACAACAAATGCAGGTTGCATGGTAACGGATATATTAGGTTTCCATGAGAAGGAGTGTGTTGGAGAAACAAAAGCTGTGCACCACCAGCATGCTTTGCTACAGGTCTCCCATCATGCACATACCAGCCACTTGTCTCTGGCATAGATGACGGTGTTCAGCATAGACTCATAGAAGAGGCAGTAGCCCATCCACTCTGAGATGATGATGTCGACCCCCTCTACTGGAAGATCCACCTCCTCCACCTTCCCTTTGATGATCGTCACGACTGAAAGACATTTGGAATAATGAATAGGCATCATAATAGGAGCAGATCGCCAAGGGAATCCAAATTTTTTGAATGTGGTCATATACTCACTGTTATCAAGCTTGTTGGCCTTGACAATTTTCACGGCATAGTCAGAAATGCTGCTGCACTCAATCTATTAATGACAAAATAAGAAATAAGTAGTCGTACCAGTCATACCAATGTGAACAACACATTCTTTGAAATTAACTTGGGGCTAGAGAATCTTAGGTCAAAGACAGAACAAGAGGTCTTCTGTAGTTGGGCTTAAGGGCTATTAAATAAAACTTCTACGTATTGGTTCATATTCGAATCACCTACCCCAATGACTTTCTTGGCTCCAGCCTTGGCAGCAAACATACAAAGGATGCCAGTACCACTGCCTACATCCAGCACCACTTTATCCTTGAAGAGGTGCTTGTTGTGGAACATTGAGTTGCGGTAGGTCAGAGTGCGCACCTCGTCCTTCAGCATTTCCTGCACCAATCGTTTAGAAAAAGAGCGATTAACAAAGACCCAGGAAATAACAGGACAAATTACATTACAATCGAGATGTTAATGAAACGTAACGGTGTTCTCTACAAGTTGACTTACCTCGTGGATACCAAAGTGGGCATAGGAATCGAAGTAGTAATCCTTTGAAGTCATGTCTTCAGCAGCAGGCTTCACAGAACCCTCCCCCTGAGAAACCTCACCAAAAGAGAGACAAAGTCACGACCATGGCCAATTTCATCAAGAATGTAACGTTGCGCCGTTAAATCAAGTGTGACCGCTATACAAATGATGGTACTATCAAACCAGTTAACAGTGTATGTACGCGTATAGCAGTTAATGGCCAGGCCTAGTAAAGTCCATTGAATCATCAAATGTACACCCGTCGCATCCTTACATAGGAGCACATGGTTGTTAGCGCCATGCCCGCCTCTGCCGGTCTCCGGGGTTCATATAATTGAATCATATGAATGAAGCTCAGAAATAAATAAAGTTGTACGGTTATGGCCTCCTTCGTAGCGGGTTGTTAGCCTCCATCATTACAGGTTCAAAATGTTAGCATGAGCATGAGGCAGCATTCAAAGCCGGAGTGGCTACTAGCTAGCAAATTAGCCCCCATGCGGTCTCACGCGCATACCAGAGACAATCTGATCTCCATGCCGGTGTCGCATCAACAATTAAAGTCGTTTCTCTCGTCAACTTCATTTAAAAATAGACTTTATATATTAGGATAAATGTTTTCCATTTCATTACTACACACATGATGGCAACCGGATCACGACATTGGAAAATAGCATCGCTCGAGATGGCAAGTAAAATGGATGCTTAATTTGAAAGTGCGTACAATGAAGCGACGAATGACTACAAATAGATTACATTTTACAACTATATTAGGGGGACTGACCAATATGAGTATTTAGGGGTTATATATACACAATAGCTCGTTCGCGTTTTCTCTGCTGCATTTATTCAATGATTCTTTGCTTACCTCCATTCTGTCAGTTGTCTCCGCCATTTCGGTCTTGTGTGCAAGCCTGAGTCCAGCGTGCAGACAGTTGAAAGGCGCCCTATACAATCCCCGCCCAATATAGCTAATTCCGATTTGTGATTGGATTCGTTTTCAAGACCCACCTCCCATGTATTTTACTAAATGTTTCTCATTGGTCATAAACAAATCACTGTTATGAAGCACACATTCCAGTGCACTGTTTAATGTACCAACTTATTTTTTACAGTAAATTGTATATATATACCCACGAATTTTTAAAAGGTCGTATGCCATTCACAGTGTAATCACGAGTGGGGGAGGAAAAATCCCAACTGCAAAATTAAAGATGTAAATAGTTGAAGTGCAGTATTTATTACGATATATTGTTTGGGGTCTATTCATTAAAGGCTATCATCAAATCAAAGGCAACTATACCTGTATTATATTTTGATGTCTATGGTAGTATCGATAACTGTTGAGTGGAAATGTTTGCCTATTTGTTGACCGATGATAATTAAACATTATCAAATCTCAAGACAGCTACCCTCTATTTAGTCTACAAAATATGTCGCTGCGGTTTTGTTGAGGTTATAGCATTTTTAAAAGAAAGCTAAATTGTTCCCTACTTGTATTTCAGAGTAAAGAGGCTGTGGCCTTTGTTCTATATAAGCTTATTTTAGATGTGCATGCGGGCCTATAGTAATAATACAGGTAACTAGTTTTATGGTAACAGTGTGTAATGAGCTCAAGTTAGACCGAAGAAAACACAATAAGCCAACTTTTCCCAGCGAAGAAGGTGTTAAAATAGGGGGGTAAGCATGCACACTATCAGTTACATGATTGGGACAGGATTGGCAACATGAACATACAGGAAGGTCAATAAATAACAATTACTTTACACTGCATGTCAAATTCCAGGTTGCAATACCCTGAAAACTAACTCAATTAATCAGCAAAAATATACAGTGAAGAAAAAAGAATAATCTCATTTAAAACATCCCACTCATTAAATACTTTTTAATTGCAAACCTACTTGAGAAACGCGTCGTTTCCAGTCTGCACTCAGAATACCCTTATTGTAAGTGCAGACTGGAAACGATGTCACTTATGCATATGTTGATTATATATATAATGCTATTATTATTATTATATGCATTTTATTATTCTGTATGTTTCCTCTGCTCTCTTCACTGGTTGAATGTGTTTGGTTAACGTTAGTTTCCAGAGGTATATTGTTTCAACCAATCAGGCTTCTTTTTTTCTCGAGCTGTACGGAGGGTTGGAGTCAGCAAGAGGAAACGAGCGTGCGCGAGACTAAACTGCGTCGATTCGACCCGCTGCTGTCACGAGCCCTGTCCAAGCAACCAAGAAGAGGCTGGCGAATAAGACTTGCTATATATTATTGACGAGCTCCTATTTACCACGTTTTGCAAATTGTTTAGTATAACTGAAAACTTACTCCATATCGTTGGTTGGGAATTAAGACAGTTTGATGAGTGATTATGTTCGATTGGTCATGTATTCCAGCATTTGAATGATATTGCTAGCCAGCTAGCTAGCTAGCTGTTTAGCTAGCTTGACCGTGAGTGAATCGAAGCTAACATACATTTTCGGAAAATATTTTCAACGACACATTCCTGGTCCTATTTTTCTGCGGAATTTTCTGTAATAGGTGGTTCAACTTGGTCTATTTTTTTTACTGTAGATGTCGTGCGCTGTCATAATCAGTAGCTCGTATTCCTTCCAATCTGTCATCGGAAAGGATTGAATGAAATAGCTATCCATAATCAGCGGAAACGAGCTAGTTAACGGGGATACCCTGCTGCTAGTTGATCCACCGCCATCAGGCTAATCTAGCAAATGCTATCTTTGGTCACCAACGACAAGCCTAGAGCAAGTTTAATAGCTTATTATAAAGTTATCGTTCCCGGTTGCATCTGATCATTTGTTTTGCCGTTATAACGGACTTGATTGCTTGGCTTCATTCTCGTTTAGCGAACATTTGTATTTCAACGCAAGGGTAGTTCGAAAAGCTGACCAACGCCAGTTCATTTTTACAAGAGAGGTCGGAGTGAAGAGAGAATCCTGCAAAAATGCCGGCGGTGTCGAAGGGAGATGGAATGCGCGGACTAGCCGTATTCATATCCGATATTCGAAATTGTAAGTACATCATTCTTTTAATTAATGTTGTTGTTGAATTGTCATTAAGTATTTGTTTTGCGATATATGCTGTTAGCGAGGTAATGAGCGGGTTCCACGGGGATCAAAAGCTAATTTTCTGGCGTAGTGCACACATTTAAATACAGTTTACCGCATACTGTTTAAAAAGGTCCCTGTCAAAGTATGGTCGCCATTGTGAACTAATGATACACTAGAATTGCAAGAGACATAACGTCACCTTCCAAGGCAGTTGTGACTAACTAATGTCAGAACGATAGGAATGAAGAATGCAATATCTGTTTTTATAGATTGCAGTCTTTATCAGCCACCCCCTTGAGTCGAACTGGTCACAAAGCGAGTGGCAATATATATTCCCAGTTATCTAATGTTTCAACTGAAGGAGCATGTATCAAAGTGATTAACAAAAAGCCACGTTCTGCCCCTTTACTTATCTGTTGCTAACATTTAATTGTTCCATTAAATAACTTTTCTGGGATGCATATTTTCACCTGCTGTAACTATTCCATACCTAGTTACTTCTCTAGCGGCTACACATCTTTCAAATTACATCTGCATAACTATCTGTTGATGAGAGGTAAATCAATGCACTATAAAGCAAAAAGAACAGTACCGAGGATTAGTTATATATTGTCATGTCTTTTGTTTTGGACCGAGTTTATTTTCATGCAGGTAGTGTTTTTTTAATGTAACAATCAGAAAGTGTACTGCTTATTTAGAGATAATTGTTGTTACTTATTCAACTATTGATTTAATGATAATTAGACATCTATTTCTACTTTAAATGTTGTTTCTGACTAATTGTTGTTGACTGTTGATGTTCAAGTTTAAAAACTAAAGGTTGAATTTGAATTCCAAAAATGTAACTACACATTTGGTCTACAGAGGGCTATTTGGGCTGGGATGTCCTTCCACTTTTTCTGGGTTTTGTCAGCCGACAGTCAAAACAACATGGAGCAGATTGAAGACAGACTAGTTATTAAGATTGCCAGATGTCACCCACGGGGGACCTCTGGCAGCTTTTCACCGCAGAATATTATTCACACTTAACTGCTGACCCAATGTGCCAGCCTCTTACAGCCCTATTTACGAATGTTATTCACTACCATAGGTAAACAGTTTGTTTTGCCTTGATACTTAACATTATTACATTCCTTTACACCCATCTTATCCATGTGGTGGAACCTGGAATTTAAATCATTGATTTATCCTCCTTTTTTGTGTTTGGAAAACACATTTGACCAGAATCTTTGGTCATGGTTGCAGTCTCACCAATGTGAAGCTTGTCGATGTTAGATATTTGTACTGTGGGCACAGTACAGACTGGGGCACTGACTGCAGCTCTCGCCGAGCTGTCTGTGTTCCTGTATATCACAAAGAGAAATGCTATCCTCACTTGTCCTTCCTCTCACCCTAGGTAAAAGCAAGGAAGCAGAGATCAAGCGGATCAATAAAGAGCTGGCTAACATTCGCTCCAAGTTTAAGGGGGACAAGGCCCTGGATGGCTACAGTAAGAAGAAGTATGTCTGCAAACTGCTCTTCATCTTCCTGCTCGGCCATGACATCGACTTTGGACACATGGAAGCTGTCAACCTACTCAGTTCCAACAAGTACACAGAGAAACAAATTGTAAGTGTTGCCACTTGTGTTTTGGGTTTCTGGCCATCATGTAAGATATGTCCAGCTAATCATTTATTGATTCAGTTCTGTCTGTCAGTTTTTGTCTTGCAACCTCTTCTTTTGCAACCCCATTTATTGCGGTCAAAGTGCTGTATCAGATTGAAGCAGTCCCTTTGAACAGTAAACAAAAGCCTCTGCTCTTGCAGCATTTCACAAAGCCAATCCCAGAATCCCCAACTTTAGTTTGTTGACTGTACTAAAGATCAATGGAAAGTTAATTTGTTGTTACTGGAAAAGTATAAGCTGGATAACCTTTGTTATAAAAGGATGGTGTCATTGCACCGATACCTACAGGTTTTTACACAAAACCAATTACCTGCTAATTCATATTTTATATTAATGTGCCTCACAATTATGTAATTGTGAAAATGTGTCATAGTGCTGCTGTTTGATATATGTATATATAGTAAGGGACGATACACATTGATGTTAACAAATGAGTGCTACTTACAAACTATTGCTATCCTTGAGAAGGGCTGGAAGTTGTTATACCAATATCTTTGTTTAAATATTATATAATTGCTCAGTAGGGAATTAAGTGGGTTGGCCACGACTATGTTGTCATATTTGTACTATAATTACAAGCAATTTGCGAGTAATCCTGTAATAATTTTGAATGTCAAAAAACAAAAACCCTCGACTCACTAACACCTGCTTTCACACTCGAGGTGTTTGGTCTGTTTTTAATCCAACCAAGGAGCCTTTGAACCCATAGTATGGTTCTTTGGGATGGTTTGAAAACCCATTTAAATATTCCAAGTGAACTCTGTTTCAGTTCACTTTTGATGTGAGCGTGATTTGACCCAAATATAGTAATTGAACAAAAAAACAATGCATTGTGGGTTGCATGTCAACTTTTGCCCCAAACTGGAAATGTTGAACATATTCAGTCAGGAATGCATGAACTTTCCTAGGGGAAAATGAGTCTCGGTCAGAGGTGGTGCACTCAGGAGGTTAATGCACTCACTTTCTAGGCCTATATAAAGTAATTGCTTTTGGTCACTAAATAAAATGAAACTGAAAAAACCCAAAACCACACAAAGCTGTTGTTGCTCCATTATCATTGTCGGCAACAAGGAAGCATTGTGAGTTTCCCTCCAGATTTTCTGTCCAATAGACGAGCGACCCGTTCAACAGCGTAACAGCATGTGTTGACATTATTTGGTTCTTTTCACAGTCCTGTGTGAACGCTAACCGAACCAAATGAAAAATGCAACAAAGTAGCAACTTCACCGCTTAACCGGACCAAATCTTTCAAATTCAGGTGTGAAAACGACCTAGTCCTAGATACTTAAATCTTCTGTAATATTGAAAAAGTTATTTTATTCACACCCAACTGTAATCCAAAGCCACACATCCTCTATGGCAACTGAATGTGGAAATAGTTGTACTACTTCCCTTCTTGTCAGCAATATGGATAGGACACATTTTTAGTATTAGTCACCTAGGCCCCCTCATTTAATCAGACAAGCATTTTGGGAACTACCATGGCAAGACATTTTATCTGGTGTTGTGAGGGTTAGGGATGGGGTCGTGTTCGGGTTTTCCTGCCAGTGCCTCCATTTCTCTGCAGTTCTCTTTTGCCAGACTTAAAATAGGGAAGGAATTTACAACAATAAGCCGTTAAATATGTTTAATCTTTCCTTGGAATTGCATTGGAATTTTCCCATAACAGTGGTACAGATCACGATAATTAGACTTGTTAATTAGTATAGAGATGACTGGGCCCGGCAGTCTTGCTGACTTTATATGTAAAGATTGCATGGTTGCATTTGCCAATTGTACGTGTGGCGAATCACATTTTATAGCGGCAGCAAGACCCACTGACCTTAAGATTGCTTTCAGAGCCGCAGAAGGCTTGAGGGTGTTGTAAAGTAATTGGTCGCCCAGCAAAACATGGCCTCTGCTCGGGTCTCTTCCATTCCATTGCAGAAATGGTGGGAATGTAGAACTGCACCCATTGAGGCTACTCAATAAGATATTTAGCAACGCAAGATACAAGGTTTTCAATAAAAAATAATAAAGTCCATGTATATCTGATGATCCCTATTGTTTGACATGGATCCCTTTCCCTTTTAGGTATATGGACATCCTGCCACATGACCATTACTATATATGACAGGGTTAGGGTTATTGAAGTTTGAGACTGAAAATATGCAATATTGCAGTTGAATGAAAAGGCAAAGGAATGTACTGGTGGCATGAAGGTGTTTCAACAAATTGATTTTGAGTTGGTAACATTTGACTCTTGTACTGCTAGTGCCATCCTAATGGAACAAGTGGCAAAATGAATGCAGAGGATTCTCTTGAATGCACTTCAATCCCTTGCTTTTTTTGTTGGAATGATTTCTTACCAGAGACCCATCAAAACAGTCCTGTGTGTTACTGCATTATTTATTTACATTTCGAACATAATACCATACTGTTACTGCACAGTCAGGACTTCTTTGCCTCCTCTCTTTTGCCACTATTTCACTTTTCCCATTTCCTTCCTCTATTTGTTATCCCCGCCACCGCTCCTCTTCAGTCCATCTGTTGTCCTCGCTTTGCCTTCCATTGCTCAGTAGTGGCTGTTTTCGTTGAACGAGCTATGTTCACATCACAGGCATTGATACCACCCTATTTGTTCCCCCCAGGGCTACCTGTTCATTTCAGTGCTGGTGAACAGCAACAGCGAGCTGATCCGTTTGATCAACAACGCCATCAAGAACGACCTGTCCAGCCGCAACCCCACGTTCATGTGCCTCGCCCTGCACTGCATCGCCAACGTTGGCAGCAGGGAGATGGCCGAGGCCTTTGCCGGGGAGATCCCTCGTATCCTGGTGGCCGGGTGAGTTGTCTGGGGACAGCCCAGGCCCAGGCTGCCTTTCAAAACTATTTTCCGAATGCCCGAGCTAAGTCTTGATAAATCTAACTTTGGGCATGAGATTAAGGCATGGAGCCAGAGCCAGATCACTATAGACTATTGGAATGTAGAGCTTTAGTATGGGTCCAGAAGCCTGATGGTTAAAGTTATTACTCTATTACGTTTTATACTAGTGTCTTTAGGTGTTGGCTTAAGAGGTTTTATACTATATCAAATTCATAGTCCAAATACAGGGGGGACTTGAGTAAGTCACAGAGATCTCTTGTTCAAATGAGCTCTGTGTAAACAGGGTTTCTATGGTGACTCAAACAGTGCAGCCATGTTGTGTGTAGGGCATCTTGTTGTTGACCACCTGTTGTTGTCTCTTGGTTCTCCCACAGGGACACCATGGACAGTGTGAAGCAGTCGGCCGCTCTGTGTCTACTGCGTCTCTACAAAACCTCCCCTGATCTGGTGCTGATGGGCGAGTGGACCTCCCGTGTGGTCCATCTCCTTAACGACCAGCACATGGTGTGTAGAGGACACATGCACTGCTGATCTATTAGCCCAGCAGGCCTACACATAAATCTACAGTTAAAGTGATGGTCAACAGGATCAAACACGCTAGATAGCCATGCCATATCACAGAGGTATCCACTACACACCTGCTAAATATTTTGTCAGGAAAATGTCAAAAAGTACATTGATATTCATGTCAAAGTCAGCTCATATACTAATATACTAGGATTTTAGTGGTGTGCTGTTTTGTGTAGTTTGTATTTAAAGTCTAAAGCGCCGTAGCTTTATTCAGCTGCACTGTCGCTGAAATGGGAATGTATTATAATTGTGTATTGTGTTTTGTAATTGGTCACCTGCTTGGCTACGTAGCCAGGAGGGTTAATATACTCCCTTTAAATAAGTTGAAGGAATATAAGGAAATCGATAATCTCTTTGTTTTTTATTGCACACCTTGATAACTCTTAATAACTTAATTGGAAGTCAATTCTCGATTGCTGTGGTCCATCAGTTAAATGTTTCCCTTGAATGTGGCTGTGGCGAGCGAATGTCACCACATTGAGTTTATTTAGTGTTATTTTTAGGGTAAAGCTTGAAATGACGTATTTTGTCGTATGTAAGGAATTCAAAATGTTCCTCCGACGGAAAAGCATTGGTAGTGTTGGCTGTGGCTCATAAGGTGGCCGTGGTATGGTGCACTCTGGAGGAAGTAGAACTGTGTCTTTTGCATGGTTTTTGAACCCTTTTGTCTCTCCTGGTCTGCTCTCCAGGGTGTGGTGACGGCAGCCATCTCTCTCATCACCTGCCTCAGCCAGAAGAATCCAGACGAGTTCAAGACCTGCGTGTCCCTGGCCGTGTCCCGACTCAGCAGGGTAGGCTTGTGTGTTTGCTTTGTTTGGCATCATTTCTGTAAATGTATCAAACCGTTACACTCAGATGGTTGGGCTCAAACTACAAAACGTTCGGCCGTGTGAAACAAGTGAAACATTCTCTGCTATTCAGAGAATATGTCCTCGGTTACACTTGTCATTTGAATGCGCCTTTTGAGATCAGATGTGCCGATTGTGATCGTATCAAAACTAAGGTCTGGACGGATCTGTGTTTGGATTTCACTTTCCCCTCAAAACTTCTTCCTGATACAATAAATCAGCTGAAATTGCGTTAGGTGGAGGAGAAGCACTTATGTTGTTCTTGCTGTTTAAATGCATTGTGAGGCTGTATAAAAATAGTTTGTTCGCCAGTGTTTCGTGTCTGGCCCGGGTAGGGATCCCTGTGTGTTCGACAAGTTTTACGATAATGACTGCCCGGCAGGAATCTTCCGACATCAAAACTGACAGTAAAATGTATAGCAGCATATAGCAGCAATCTATAGCGATGCACCCATCGCTATAGCAGTGATGCAGTTTTAATGCCATTCTTTTAAAGTTAGAAAGATATTGGATATTCAACAGGTATTCCCGCTCTGATTTAGCGGAGCGTGAATCCGAGCGGCGATGCGACGGCCTGTCTCGTCCGCCGTGCGCTTCACGTCGAGCTCTGCCCTAACCGAGTCGCTCTCTGACCCAGGGTGGATCCGAAAGAGACCGGAGTCTTCTGCACGCCTCTTTAGCTTTTTGAAGCATTATTCCAATGAAACATGTGTTTTAACCTTTTGAAGCATTTCAGAAATGAATTTGGGGGGGAAAAGCGGCAACTAAACGCTGCGTCCCGACAGCCCTGTCATGAAGTGTTACGTGGTGGCGCTGGACAGGAGTATGCAGCACAGCACACTAATGGCTCACACTGTTTGGGGAGAACCCTGATATAAATATCGCAATGTTGATCTGGCCTAAATTAAAAAAAAGTAGATTTCCTTAATTTCTCCATGTGAGGGAAAGCAGAGCCTTAAAAGGCAGGCTCCGACGGGAGAGTTTTCTCTTCTGACTTTTGTTTTAATTTCGGAAGTGACTCGGGAATAGCGGAAAATGCATCTCGATGTATGTTTATGAAGCCTAAATCCATGACGGATGCACCCCCCCCCCCCCCTGCAGATCGTGTCGTCGGCCTCCACCGACCTCCAGGACTACACCTACTACTTCGTCCCCGCACCGTGGCTGTCCTGCAAGCTGCTGCGTCTGCTGCAATGCTACCCGCCACCAGAGGATGGCGCCGTCAAGGGCCGGCTGGTGGAGTGTCTGGAGACCATCCTGAACAAGGCCCAGGAGCCGCCCAAGTCCAAGAAGGTGCAGCACTCCAATGCCAAGAATGCCATCCTCTTCGAGGCCATCTCCCTCATCATCCACTATGACAGGTAGGGGACCTCCTGTTAAACACTGGAGACAAAACCACACACAACCACACATTACAATCAGCATGTCTGGTGTTTAACCTGTGTTTACTAGCACAGTTCCAGCCTGGGCTTCCAGTGGGCACACGATATACATTCTGATGGAAAATAGGAATATTTGTAAAATACTTGTTTTAAGACATTATATATGTTTGTTGTTTCTGATCAATATAGTTAACAGCAGAAATGGCAGTACACCTCTGCACCACACTGCCATGTGTAGACTAACAAGGCAAACGACCCAAACCCATTTTTTAGGAAATGGTATATAAAACCTTTATCGTCGGTTAATACATTTTTAATTCTTAACGGCGATTCATCAATAAATGATTTATTATTAACACCCCGCTGCAATTTTAGAATGAAAAACAATCTACTGCAGCAATTTCCAACCAAGAATCCCAAAATTGGGTGGAAAACATGGACATTAATAATGTTTGTTCGATGATCCTGGTACAACAATAGTCCAAAGGTATACATTTGTGGTTTAGGTGTGGATAAAGGGCCTACTTGAGCCGTACTGATGTGGCCGGTGGCTGCATCAGACAAAAGGTTGTGGACAGCACTAGACTAACATGTTGGTCCTTCAGTGAGCCCAACCTGCTGGTGCGGGCCTGCAACCAGCTGGGCCAGTTCCTGCAGCACCGCGAGACCAACCTGCGCTACCTGGCCCTGGAGAGCATGTGCACCCTGGCCAGCTCCGAGTTCTCCCACGAGGCCGTCAAGACGCACATCGAGACGGTCATCAACGCGCTCAAGGTCGGTCAACACGTCTATATACTTTATTTTATATTGTTTTGGGTTTTTTGGGAAAATAATTACATTCATAGGGATGTTTTTAAAGATAAGGCTCAACAAAACATACATCATGGTATTGGGGTTTGTATTCTGTATCAGTGGTACAGGAAATGTGCCACTCGCTGAACTAGGGGATTTTAGCAGAAGGAGAGACAAATTAGTGACAATGGCAGCGAAAGATAATGGAAATGTGAGCCACCAAAAGATCCCTATGACATATATTTATCTTTTATAGTGTTGAAACTCTAATATGTTAAACAATGACCTGAAGAAGCGAGTGGGTGGGGCAGCCTACTGCTGTAATGTTGTTCTTGGTGTTACCTCTCTGATACCCCCCTCTGTGCGTCCCCCCGCAGACGGAGAGGGACGTGAGTGTGCGTCAGAGGGCGGCCGACCTGCTCTACGCCATGTGCGACCGCAGCAACGCCAAGCAGATCGTCGCTGAGATGCTCAGCTACCTGGAGACCGCAGACTACTCCATCCGCGAGGAGATGGTAAAAACACCACAACCTGGCAACCTTTGCCGCAGTCGTGCGACTTCAACTGTATTTCTTTGTACTTAAAGGTTCTGTAGGTCAGATGTAAGAGTTGGAAAGAGAAAGAGAGCAAATAAGAGCAGATGAGGGCAAGATTTCGAAAATAAGCAACCCGTAAAAACATCCCCTCCCTCTCTGCTCCCTCCCTATGTTTCTCCGCCATTGAGAAGTGTGCATTCAAGCACCTGTGATTGACAGGCAAGATTAATTCCCCGAACCTATCAGGGAAGAGATTTCCTGGTGGTCAGAAATGCGCAGGGAGCGTTGTAAAATTGGAATTGTCTCAAACGGAGGCAGACGCAGTCAACTAGAAACAGATATTCTCACGGAGCATTCCCCTCACTAATAGCTGACGGACGGCTGTGGCATCTCTAATGAATGAACCCCCCCACCCCCACCCAAGGTGCTGAAGGTGGCCATCCTGGCGGAGAAGTATGCGGTGGACTACTCCTGGTACGTGGACACAATCCTCAACCTCATCCGCATCGCCGGGGACTACGTCAGCGAGGAGGTGTGGTACCGTGTCATCCAGATCGTCATCAACCGCGACGACGTGCAGGGCTACGCCGCCAAGACTGTGTTTGAGGTAGCCTCACCATTAATACTCCATACTTTACACTCCTATCGATCACACGGAGATATCTCACCAAGACCAGGTTCGAGAGACCAGGTTCAATTAAAACTTAAAGAGCCATTCAACCCAAAACAACATTCTTTTTGTTTTAAACCTGGTAATTTGTCTTATATGATCGTAAACATAGTAATCTATGCCATTTTGTCACTGTTACTGAAATAAGTCCCCAATTTAGAGAAAAAAGGGGTAAAGTCCTATGTTTTTGTCCCCAAAACACCGTGAACGCTCCACTCTGCTGCAAACACAGAAAGCGTTCTTTTCGTGACGTCAGACTACCTTTCCTGAGGTAGTCTGACGTCACGACCGAGGGGCACCGGCGGTGTGGTCTGTGTGGACGTGTGGAGCTCTGTCTGGGCAGCGGTCTGTGTGGACGTGTGGAGCTCTGTCTGGGCAGCGGT
>JAOPJO010000088.1:17218680-17233478 GCA_027123675.1 Molva macrophthalma
CCCCCTCACAACATGGGGCTTTCTGGTAAATTATAATTTTGATCACATTCTGGAATTTGTTATCGATCAAGCTTAAAAATATGAAACCCATTTTTCTCTTCAGCCTGGTCTATGGCACCTCCAGGTCCTCCCACCCCGATTCAGAGCTGCTCCACCGCCAGGCCTACGGCACCCCCCACCCCCTGCAGGGCTATGCAACCAATCACCATCCAGGGAGCACTGGACAAGGCGGAGCCTGGGGGGCAGCTGGGCGGAGTCTAGGTAAGGCTTGATACAAGTGTGCGCTTTATCTTTAGAAATAACATGTCTGATTCTTAAGTGGTTGCTTGGTAACAGTAGGTATGGGTAAGGTCTAGCGAATCGAAAGAGGTCAATTTCTATATTACTAGAGATGTACATTAGACATCAGTATATTAATCACACTGTAGAGTGTTCCAAGTAGAAAACACCTTGTGTTAAACAGGAGCAATTTTTTTATGTGCTTTTTATAGATTAAAAACAAAAGTGTATAATAACAAGGAATATAAACACATAATATGCCAGATTGATTTCTAGTTTTCATCTTTCTTTTTATATCTAAACACCTACTTAACACACAAGCTATAACAATATTGAAGCATTTTTTTTTATAATTATTCCAAACTACAACTATTCCAAAACATATGTTGAGCATTGAAAAATACCTATTTCTACGTATTTATTGTTTGTTCACTTCTGAGCACGGACCATTTTAAATACATTTCCGCCAGATTTCTTCTTGATCTTTTTGGTGGTTTTGATTTGTTCCCTCAGGGTTGTCAGGACTTTTTGACGCTGGCCTTCACCACGGAAGTCCTTCAGGTCACGACCCGTCAGTCATGAACCTGATTTCGGCCCTTGAGTCCCGGGGCCCGCAGCCTCCGCCCTCTGCCTCGTCTCTCCTCTCGCAGTTCCGTACTCCTTCCTGGCAGACCGGTGAGTGGGTGGTTGTTAGGGAAGCCTTGCTGTTTTTTTGCTGACATTGGAAAAATGTTGGTTGGTGTTTTGTTTGTTCAAATAATCGCAATATGTTATTAAATATATACCAGTGCATGTGTGGTAAGATAATAGCAATGTGGGCATGCAGTTGGAAGTTATTTATGTTGAAAGCAGGTTGAACAATGGGCTAAAATAGTTTGAAATGATTGAAACCAATACAGAGATGTCCTTACGCAATGATAAAATATAGCGCCCAATGTTATCATAGGTTTAGTTGTAGAGAATCTATGGTTGCTTTGCAACAGTAAGAAAGGCAAAAAAAGGCTCTGCTTTAACCAAAAGGCAGTGCAGTGAGTGCACCTCACGTTTTACAGCCTGCAAAAGTTGTTGGCTGGGATCGGCACCATAGCCCTGTAAAATATGGCAGATATCGAGAGATTTTAATGTTTAATGGGCCCCACTCTATCCATCTCATGACTCCATGAAGTATTTTTCGAGTAAGGTAACATATGGATTACTGGGTACGGGTTTGTACCTAGTTTAGCACTGGGAAACAGTATTGACACATTAGAATTGGTATCACTACATACCTGACACAAACCCTTTTCATCCCTTTGTTCCATAGCCATGCACACGCCAGCCCCAGCTGAGCTCTTTATCTCGGGGGCCCTCCCAGGCTCGGGGTCCTTCCCGTCGTCATCTGCCCTCTCCGCTTATCAGCATCCAGCCCCGTTCTCTGGGCGTTCCTTCACTCCCTCGCTTTCCCTCCAAGACACAAGTACCTTCAGCCCCACATCAAATGGCCTGCTTTCCCCCCACGACCCCCTGCTGCACATCAAAACCCCTCCGCAGCCCGGCCTGGGCTTCGACCGCCTGCTCTCCTCGCAGAGCGCCTCTGCTTACCGGGGCGCCCAAGAGCCCCCAGGCCCTCCCCAGTCCCAAGTCCCCTCCAGTTCCTCTAGTCGTCACCTCTCCAGTGCCCAGTTCAACTTGCTGTCCTCTCAGCTCCAAGACCAGTCCTCCCAGCTGTACAACACCTCCATGTTCTCATCCGCGCCCGGGCCGCCTCAGGCCCAGCCTCCGCAGGAGCGTGCCATTCCCCGGCAGGACAGCGTGATCAAGCACTACCAGCGCTCCTCGTCGGCACAGTCCCAGCTGCAGACCTCGGCGCCGCACCCCCTGCAGCACTACCTGAGCTGCGGGGGGGCGCCAGGCTACCAGCAGCTCTCCAGCCACCACAGGCACGCCGGGGTGTCCTGCAGCCCCCTCGGTGAGCTCAGTCCCTCCTCAGATCCAAAGCCCTCGTCCCGAGCCGAGGCGCAGGCCTACCGTCCCGCCATTCCGGCTCCCTACACCTCCTCCTCCACCTCCTCAGCCCCCTCTTCCGCTTCGGGCCCCAAGGCCACCAAAAGCTCTGGGTCCAGTAGCGGCTACTCCTCCTCGGGTTCAGCATCGTCCCGCACCCCACACACGCCACCCTCTGCTTCCTCTACCTCGTCATCTTCCTCCTCAGCCTCCGGCGGCAGTGCTGGCAACAGCTCCTCTGCAGCTGCCCCCTCACGCCAACAGCCCTCATCACAGTCAGCTCCACCTCCCCCTCCTCCCCCACCACTGCCCCCTCCAGTGGTTTCTTCAACTCCTGTCCAGCAGGCTGCTCCCAAGCCCTGCCTCTCTGCTTACGGTTCACCTGTCACAGCGGTGAAGTCCAGCTCTGGTTTGCAGGGCCAGACTCCTCCCCAGCAGCAGCAGCAGCAGGCCCAGTCATACTCCCCTAATCAGCCCCCATCTGCACACATTGCACAGCCTTATGGAGGCTTCAATTCACCACAGGCCCAGGATTTGAGCTCTGGAACGGTTGCCACTGGCGGTAAGGGTTATGGCAGTTTGGGGCCAGGAGGACGCTCTTTTTCTGCAGAAGTGGTCTATGGGGCAGACTCCAGTTATGGCTCTCTGCAGGCCTCTCTTGGTGGAGCAGGCAGTCCTTCGTTGGGATACGGCGGTGCTGGTAACTCATCAGGAAGCGGAGCAGGGTCCGGATCTGGTGCCACGACTGCTGGAGGTGTCTCCTCAGGGTCTGGGAGTGGGGGTACTGTAGTTGGCAATGGGGGCAACAGTAGCTCTTACCATATCCCCGACTCTAGCCCTTCCCCCTCCAGCAACTCTGCCATCATCCGACCTGGCCTGCACTCTCCCATCCCCCCTCGCCCCGCACAGTCTCCAGGAGGTGCTGGTGGCAACAAATACCTATCTTCTGTCCTTTCCCCAGCATTCATGTCCTCGCCACAAGGTTACCCAGATGCCAGAGCAGCTCAAAGTCAGTCGTATCACCCTTCTTCATCCAAGTCAAAATCAGAGGCTGATATGCTGGGAGTTGAGCGGCCACAAGAAGAGGAAGATGATGATGATGATGACTTCCTCATCCAGCACTTACTGCATGCCCAGAGCCCTGTCCCACACCCATCTCAGCACCATTCCCAGCCATCCAATCAGCCCACGGCCCAAACTCTTGCTCAGGCCAGAGACGGCGGTACCAAGGCACTGCCCTATGACATGAACAAGGCTTCAGAGGAGCGCTACCACCTTCAGAGTGTCATCCGCACTAACAGTGCCACCAGCGGAGCGGGCAGCAGTCTGGACAGCCAGGTGGAAATGTCGCTGAAGAAGCAACACCAGCAGGCAAAGTCAGAGCAGAGTAGAGTGGTGGCAGATTCCCATTCGCACTCGAACCCCCATGCTCACAGCACCCACCCGCACCAACAACAGCAGCATGAATCCATGGGCTCAGTGGTGCACTATGGCAGGGGGGACCCCTACACACAGCACTCACAACACCCTCATCACAGTTCACATGTGTCGGCACACCCCCAGCAGCAGCACCCACAGCATTCCCAGCAACAGCACTCGCAGCATCCGCAGCATTCCCAGCGTTCCCAGCATTCCCAGCACAACCAACACAGCCTGCCCCATTCCCATGGACACCCTCACAGGGAGCTCAAGAAGGTCCCTGATGCAGCAGACATGCCCTACCTGCGCAAGACACCTGACGCACAGCAGCAGGCGCGACAAAGCCAGGCTTCAATGTCCTTAATGGACTCTCCCCCTGACCAGCCACAGCAATCTCACATGCTGCAGTCTGTGCTCTCCCACACAACGCGCACCAAGATGGATCCCCAACAAGGCCCACCTCAGCACCAACACCCCATTAGTCAACAGGCCATGATGGGTTCTGCCGGGGGGAATTCAGGGGTGGATCCTCATCCCCAGAGCCAGTCTTCCCAGCTGCAACTCCAACTCCAGTCTCAGGCCATGGAAGCACACTATGGCCGCGGGTCCCAGGCGAGAGACCAGAGCCAGGGAGGTCAGAACTCTGTGTCTCCACTAGACATGCTGGAGCGGTCCCTCTCCCGGACCAACAGCAGGGAGAGTGGAGCTGCTCCAGAGAGAAGCGGCGGACTTGGTGTGTCTGTCGGAGGAGGGGAAGGGGCCGCCAGAGACAGACACAGACAACAGCAGCAACAGCATCGGCTCCCACCTCACCACCATCCCCAGCAGACCACCTCGGATCTCCATGACTTTCTCTCCGAACCCGACATGGGCATGTCCGGGCCGTCACACCTCCACCACCTCAGTCAATCTCAACAATCCCATGCGCAACACAACGCCCATCTCCAACCTCAGGCACACCCTCACCACCAGCTCTCTCATCCCCACGTCAGCCACGCGCATCCGCACCAGCTGGCGCCCAACATGGCAACATCTCAACAGCAGCAACAGACCCAACCTAGGGAGCCTGAGCCACAACTGGCACATTCCCAGTTAGATCAGCTTAAAGAGCACCAGTTTGACACTGTGAGCCCCGTGGGCAAATCAGGACCAAATCAAACTCAACAGCAGCAGCAGCAGAGGTTTGTACCCCTAACCTCCATTTGCTTCCCAGATTCTCTCTTACAGGATGAAGACCGATCTTTTTTCCCAGGAATGGAGGACATGTTTTGCTCAGAGGATTACAAATCGAGCTGCGCTGGGGACGCCGGAGCGGGACAGGGGGTTCAGGAGAGCATATCCCAGAGTCGAGGGCAGGGCCAAGAGGCCATGAAGGCAGCAGGTGGTGGCTACGACATGATGGGTCATCACGGCGACCAAGGCTATGGACAGTACTGCCATAGCCTTCCAGAGACGGGAAATGGAAACATGCACTTAGACCTAGATTCTTTGAAGACCCACGAGTTGCCGTCCACTGTGAACACGGAGCAGCTTGGCCTGATCCAATCCCAAACCTCCAACTTGGGAATGGCTGGTTCAGGAGTTCCTGGGGATGGCTCGGTGAATAAAATGATGGGAGCGCCCGGACTAGGTGGCAATACGGGCAGCAGTGGCCTCACGTCTCCTATCTTCTGCTCCTCTCGTCCCAAAAAGCTACTGAAGACCAGCTCCTTCCATCTGCTCAAACAGCGGCGCGAGCCCCAGCCCCAGTCCAAGAAGAATTATGCGCAGGAGTATGAATTTGAAGACGACGAAGACAAGGCCGATGTCCCCGCCGACATCCGGCTGAACAGCCGGAGGCTCCCTGACCTGTTGCCTGATTTGGTCTCCAGCTGCAGGAAGGCAGGCGGGGCCCCTGGAGGGAGCGGACTTAGCCCACTGATGGGCGACATGGACTTCTGTCATCCTACTGGCTACCCCCCACTGGGACACCCTCCGCAGCTCCTCCCCCATGAGGGACCCAAGAAGCGAGGGCGGAAGCCAACCAAACCCAAACGAGAGGGCCCTCCGCGCCCTCGAGGCCGGCCCCGCATTCGCCCGCTCCCCGAGCCCCCCTACTGCAGGGGGATCATGGGGCCCGCCGGGGGAGAGACAAAGAGGGGCCGGGGCCGGGGCCGCGGGCGAGGTAGGAGGGAAGAAGGGATGCTGGAGATGCACCGGGATATGGCCAAGCCGCAGTGCCTGCCTTATCACCAACAACAACAACAAGTACAGCAACAGCCCCAGCCGCCACAGCAAATGCCACCACAGCAGTTCCACCAGCAGCCGCAAATGCAACACCAACACCATCATCACCAACCCACCCCACCGCAGCAACAACAGCAGCAGCTCCATCATCATCATCACCATCATCAGCAGCAGCAGCATGTTCCCTATCCTCACCACCAAGCCCCACCCCAGCCTCCTTCCCAGCACCCCCAGCACCCCCAGCACCCCCAGCACCCTCAGCACCCGCAGCACCAGGAGCCCATCAGACCTATCAAGGTAAGCAAAGCCCAAAACATTGTCATTTGAATTGTGTAAATTCTCTTTGGTGGATAATATCCTGTCCACCATTTGTTTCAAAGAGCAGTAAAGGTACAGAGCAGTACTACAAGGGGTAGTTGTGGTCAGCAATCTTTGGTCATGACATTCTGTATAACCTTCCTGGTGGTCTGCCTTTTCTCCTAGTCCCATTGTTCCTGTACTCTGTTACAAAGACCATCTGGCTCTTCCTGTGTTGTAGATCAAGCTGCCCATCCCCTCCATGCCTTCATCAGACTCCTTGCTCAGAACGGACTCGCTGTCCAGCAACGAGCCCGCTCTGTCGGACGGCTCTGTGGGCTCGGCCCCCTCGCTGGGCCTCAGCCCCGGGCCCACCCCGGGCATGGACATGGGCCGGAGCGACCTGGACCCGACCCACGAGAAGATGATGAAACAGCAGCAACAGAAGGCTCCGGAGGTGAGACGGCGGGAGGAGGAATATTACCGGGAACGATCCCCGTTTTGTTTCCGTGCGGGGGACATGGTGTCCTGGGGTTTTAAATTAAAATACCTGCACCAATCTCAGAACTTCTATGGGGATTGTATTGATGGTGGTATTGATGGTGATTCTGTTGATGTGCGGATGTTCCTGATGAGACATAGTCCAATCATTAGCCGCGCCGCCATATGCTTCTTATGTGGCATAGCTTTCATCTGAAACGATTGTCTCTTCCTGAAGTGCTGCACACTTTGAAGTGTCGATGTAGTTGGTAAGGTACACACTGCCTGGTATTATCTCTTTGTGTTAATTTGAAGAGGCTGCCGAATGTCCGAAAACATGTTTTATGGGAAATTCGCGAATTAGTTTTTTTGTTTGAGCTGGCACTCAGTGACGTGTGACCCAAGCCGCCAGTTTTCACATTTTTGCTGTCAAATTATACACACAGCAAAACAGCTTGAGAAACAGAGAGTTGAAAATAATTATATATGGGAAGAACAATATCTTTGTGTAATTTCAGCTAGTGATTTCAAATGCTACTGGAAAAATAGGTTCATGCCTTAATTTTAACAATTGTAATAATCAGAAGAAGCTTTCTTTTGATTATTACGTTGTTATATCATATCACATTAAGTCAGCAGAAATATATATATTTATATATATATATATATATAAAGTATATTTTCAACCATTTAATCCAATCCTGATTGATGGCCAACTGATTGAGACAATAACTTCTTTACAATAGATTCTGAAAAGAGCAGGTTGATCCCTGAACTAACTATTCACTGCAACATACTAGCAGTGACCCGCAGAGTCTTCTCATCACTTTGCCCCGTCCCAGACAACGAAATATATACCAAAAAAATGAGTTTCTATTTTATTTCTCCTTTGATCCCTCCACAGATGACCTGGGAGAGGGAGATGGACGAGGAGCTGACCCCTGAAGCCTGGGCCACCATGCAGAAGCTCTCCAGCTCGGTGAGCTTCCCCACCCCACACCCCAGCACACCACAAACCCACGCCTAACCTGCAGGGTCATCTATAATTCACACACTCACATATTCAAACTTGGCAGGGGGAAGGCAGGGTTCCCTCGAGGGGGGGTGTACCTTATTTATATCCTGGGTGAACTTTAAGGCGGGAAAGGGGTTGGAATCGATCAAAGGAAAATCCTCCAGGTTGCAGCCATTTCCACGCAGCTTGAATGTGGGTCTAATGGATCTCGTTGTAACCCAAACAAGGACACTAGGTTTTTAAAGCCATTTTTGTTTATTGTTGTTTTGTTTTTCATTTTATGTTCTTTGAAATACATAGTATGTGGGCCGCCAATAGAGGGCGGGAGGGAGACTCTATAGTCCTGAGTGACAGGCCGCTTTCTCTGACTGACAAAAGGGAGAGAAAGGCAGAGAGGAGAGGAAGGCTGTTGCCAGGGTAGCTGTTGCCACGGTTACCCGATTTTTGATGGTGAGCCCTCAGCTGCCCCCTGCTGCCTGTTAAGGTGTATTACCGATATTGTCAAGGGATAAAAATAACATTATCCTGCACACATAACATAAATCTTTTTTCTGAAATTACCGTGGCAACATCAAACGTATAGTCACATCTTATTGGATACATAGTCCTATCATGTATCGTTGCTATATAGTTACATGTCTGGAAATAGTCATGATATATTCTCCACACATACTCCACCATCTGACCATCTGTGTTCTCTGTTTTACTTTTACTTCTTAGCTGCCTTGATCTCTGCTTCTCTTTATTTCTTTTGCTTCTTGTCTACATAGTAACCCTCTCCTGAAAATGGATTGTTCTTTATACTTTGACTGTACTGTGTGGTTGGTTTGTAGCTGATATAGGTAGCATTTGAGAGTTGCAAAGAGCGAGCAGAAAATGGCAGAAGCGAGCAAGATTTGGAAACTAAACAACCCAAATAAACGCTTCCTCCCTCTCTCCTCTAACACCTGCGGAGGACCTATTATAACAGCTTGTGCGCACATGGGACTGACAGGCAAAATAGATTCCCTCAACCAATAAGGATGAGATTCCTGATTGGTTAGAAATGTACTTATTTAACACAGCGCATTTCACTCACTAATACCTGATGGATGGCTATGGCATTTCTAACAACAGAGTCTTACGATAAACAAATGTGATGACAATGTAACATCATCATCATCATCATCGTTATCGGTGTAACTGCGTTCCTGGTCTCTTACTTCCTGTGGCGGTGCGCTCCCTGCAGACGGAGGACAAGGCCCCAGAGTTGAAGCCCGGCTTCGTGGCCTCCTTCCTGGACTTCCTCAAGACAGGCAAGAAGCAGGGGCTGTGGACCAACCCAGCCCCTCCCAATAGGAAGACGCTGTCTGACATCCGTATCCATCCGGGGATCTGCGGGCGATGAGCCGTGCCTGAAATCTGAAGCGGCCCTTTTCCCCGGTCGTGTAACTCTACGAATACACGAGGTGGCCTGTGAGTTACTGCAGGAACACAGGAATCACAGCCTTCCTGAGGGCTCTGCTCCAGCAGACGCCTCATTGGGACATTTCAAAAGGTGTTGCATTGGGAAATATTTGTATTTGTTGCGTTGTGAAATTTTCAAAATAAGAGTCTCATTTGATTATAAAAAGAAGTTAGCTCTTGAAGCGTTGGTGGCCCTCAACATTCCCATCATATTTTATTTTGGACAGAATGAATGAATGCCTCACTGCCCGCTGTAACTCAAAGTGGTAGTAGCGTCGTGTATCTCTAGTCCTACATCCGTCATTGTGCTGATCTCATAATGTCCTTCTCATAATTCCCTGGTAAATTGTGTCATTTAGATTTGCAGCGGTGTTGCTCTGCTTGAGGGGCCCTTGGGATATTAAGGCAAAAACAAACTAATTGGATTATAGCATGTGCAAGGGACGGCGTCAGAGCACTTAGTGGCTGAGCAGAACCACCGTCAAACCCATATCTGCCGCTGTGTTCACAACCAACGGGGATGGTGGATCTCACGGGAGTCCCCTCTCGTTTCACATTCGACCGCTGCAGACCATGTCCCCGAGTACGGCGGCAGCGGCCCCCGCCAAGGTGAACGGACAGCCGCAGACGTCAAAAAGACTCGACTATGAGACGCAAGCGTCCCAGGTCCCTCGGTTATTCCTATCTTGTTAGCGTCTCGTGTCGCACCTCTTTAGCGTGAGGGGGGATGGAGAACAGGCGGCTGTAGCCGGTGCGTCTTCAAGCAATTTGCAGCTTCTCAGGAAGGCCGCTGATGTCATTTGAGTAATGAATTCTGGGAGCGTCGCCCCGCCTGATTGGCCCGTCAGATTGCTGTTGTTCATGTTAATTCCACTGTCGTGTTCCTTAAATCAATATCCAGCCCTAATTACTCTCTTTTTGTTCCATCGCCTAGATTTGTTATAGCTTGTTTTTCATTTTACGCACCATGATGACTAGATATCATTGTGTATTAATTAAGCTTAGTGAAGATATTAAAGCTGAGCCACACAAATAACATTTTAATCAGTATGGTGCCAAATTAAATAAAAAATCTATTTTCTAAATTATTATACCTAGGAATATTACATGTCAGGGTATTTAAATTCATGAACTGGGACATTTGTAGTCACCAAATAACCCAGCACCACAAACTACAAAATGAAAGCTGCATCATCGCTGATCATATTTGAAGTAAATGATCTGTTACTATTTTGATTACCATAATATAACAAGCCTTCCCAGCTGACTGCGAAAAACAACTCAAGACTCTGGTTTACCGAGGGTTAATTTCAAGCAAGATGGTTTTGTCTTCCCTAATTATTTCTAATGCCACTCATTATGCTGTCCCTCGGGTGGGGCTGGGGTGGGGGTCTGGCTCCCTTGTAATCAGCCATCAGAGCCCCCATTTACTCCACCACCACCTCCACCACCACCACCACCTCCACCTCCACCACAGCCAGCCACGAGTCCTGTTATCTGTCCCAGCTAGGAACACCGGGAACACCACCGGTCGTTCCACACGGACGCGATGGAGAGACGGGCCGGTGTCAGAATGTGTCCAGTACTAAATGGTCCCCTACCCATGTTGTAAATCATTCATATATGATCAGCCCTCTAGCTAGACCAGAGACAAACGGGATGGCAGTGCCATGGAAGACATTGGTGGACAAGTTGTCGGACGTCACTCCACCAGATTGTGATTGTCACGGTAACGTAGCCTTGCTGACAGGAGCACCGGGTACAGAGCTGTCTCTTACAGGCACAAAGGTATCTCCTGCTACAGTAGAACTGACTCCTCCGGAGTCAGTACCTCGTGAAGCACGGGCGCTGCGGACCAACTGGGTATAGAATGTGAACGTCACGGCAATCTGCCTCTCCTGATTCCTCTGTCACACACACAAACACACAAGCATCCCTCCATCCACACCCACCTGTGCACCCATGTACACTACAGCCACAGACCAGCCTCCAGCTCATCAATAGTAATTCCCATATAAAGAAGAACGAAGAAACAGTTGTGAATCAATGTCAGGCAAACAGACTAGATTAGATCTGGGTGTGTTGGGCCGGGAGGTGGTGTGTGTGTGTGTGTGTGTCTGTGTGTGTGTGTGTGTGTGTGTGTGGTGAGGTGAAGCGCAGGCTCCCAGGAGACCACCGACACACCACATCCTCATAGGGAGTGTGTAATGAGATTAGGTGTGTGTGTGTGTGTGTGTGTGTGACTCCCACATGGGAGTCATGATGATCACATCAGGAGGAGAAGGACACTGTAACTTCTACAACTCTGACTTCATGATTTGCGTGATTTGTGTGTGTATGTGTGTGTGTGGGGGTGTGGGTGTGTGTGTGGGTGTGTGTCTGTGTGGGTGTGTGGGTGTATGTGTGTGTGTGTGTGTGTGTGTGTGTGTGTGTGTGTGTGTGTCTTGCGGAGGATGAAATTCCCCCGAGACATTACAATCCACACCATGTAATGCAATACAAACCTCACGTGACCATCACTCCGTCATACCGACCTTGAGGTTAGATGTCCCCTCTCCTCGTATCCTTCTTTCCTTCTCTCAGACTTCATCCTTCTTTTATTTATCTATTTCTACTCCCAATCTCTGCGTTAAGCAGGTGGGCCGGTCGGGGGGCCGTGGCACCTTCTCTGACGCCCTGGAGGCAGGCCCTGGAAGCAGGCCCTGGAGGCAGGCCTCTGGAGGCAGGCCCTGGAGGCAGGCCCTGGAGGCAGGCCTCTGGAGGCAGGCCCTGGAGGCAGGCCTCTGGAGGCAGGCCTGGAGGCAGGCCCTGGAGGCAGGCCCTGGAGGCAGGCCTGGAGGCAGGCCCTGGAGGCAAGCCTCTGGAGGCAGGCCTGGAGGCAGGCCTCTGGAGGCAGTCCTGGAGGCAGGCCCTGGAGGCAGGCCCTGGAGGCAGGCCTGGGCGCGGTGTGGCCGGGGGGGTGCATGCAGCACGCAGGATGGGCGGCGTTGTCACTTTGACGGATGAGTCTTTTCATTGGGCGCACCGGCGATCAGGTCAGGGGCCCGGGAGGCGCGGCCCGTCGCAGACCGCTGATGCTGGACTTACTTACAGACGACACGTCTCTGCATCACCGCCAAGAGCTGCTCCGCGGAGCCCCCCGGCCCTCCGGGGGAAGAGGACTCCCGCCTTCCCTGAAGAGAATATGGAAACCCGGCTTTTTAGGTTGGAGTTCATTTGGTGAAAGTGGCCCCTTTTGTGAGGAGTGGGGGGCCACTCTGGAGTTGGGAAATTTCATTGGCTGTCAAGGTCCATATCTTTTAAAGGCACACATGCAGCCACAAAAGCGAACCCGTATAGACACACCGACCTCTACACACAAATATACACACACTTCCCGCGAGCACACACAGTGCAGATCTTGCATTGGCATCCTCTTTCACAATAATGGTTTTCTCCCACTTCCCTCCCAGTCCGCTTTTATTTGTTCAGTGCAGAATTCTCCGGCTGTTAAACTGAGGAATTGACTGTGGAGCTTGTCTAGCTTTTATCTTCCCCCCTGATTCATTTTCATTCCCACTCTGAGAGGGAGGACCAACAGAGCTGGCCCGGACCCATTACTTTGTCCCACACTCGGCAGTCAGCGCACACACACACACACACACACTCAGAAGCCCACCAAAGACAGATCATCTTTTGTGGATAGAACCATTGTTTTTCCCAAAGACACCGCCACATTACAGTACTAAGAGAGATGATTGCCTGGGAATTTTATAGGCTATTACTGCAAGAGCTATGGCTCGCCATGGTGGCCACAATTTAACCGCCAGCACCAACAGCAGCGACACATCCATTCATCCCACACCACTTTAGCCCCGGTTCGACAAAAGCATAGCTTTGATTACCCGAGGCACGGCTAAAACTGTTTATTTCCCCTTTCTAACCTGACAGAATGCCTACAGTATTGTCTTCCCCCGACGACCTCATTTCCCTCACCGCGACCCTTCCCGTAAGTGGAGTGGGTTCTGTCTCCAGGTCAGGGAGAGGTGGGGGCTCTGTGAGCTCAACCTCTCCAGAATCATCTGGATGAATAATTTGATTTAAAAAATGCCTTTTTATTACACTATTATTGCTGTTGTTATTGTCTTTGTAAAGTATAGAGCGAGAGAAACCCAATAGCACCAGCAGGATAGAATAGAAAATAATAGAAGATAATAGAAAATAATAGAATATAATATAATACAACAGAACAGAACAGAACAGAATAGAACAGAACAGAACAGAATAGAAGAGAACAGAACTGACAGTGTGGCTTGTCTGGCTCCATTCCAAGGAAAGTGTTGTAGAGGATAAATAGAAACTACAGGATAAGGATTTAAGAGTGTTTTATTATTGATGTGCAGGTGTACTTTGTGTCCACGTAGAGCAGTGTACTTACCGTTTCAGTATGGATTTCCCCATCACTAACGCCACCGCCATCAACATCCTGAAGGGCCCGGGAAAGGCTTCCGCGTGGGGAAGGGACGCAGGCTGCAGTAAAAAGCCCCAGCCATGTAAAAGCCCTGCCCACAGCAGTCTCGTAAAGATAAGACAAGTGTTTCTCCCTCTACTCTTTATTCACTATACCCCTAGGTTTACTTTTGTATGAACACGTTCGCAATTCCTCGGATGGATACCTTTTACGGCGGATGTCAGGGAGAAATATAATCCGCTTGTATCTGATTGCTGTTGCCCGCCAGGCCCCTCACGCCGCTGTTCCTGTTATATTAGGGGAACTAATGGTGCTGCTGTGAGACTGTTTGCCAAGCCCCATATATTTGAATACGGCGCTAGAAAATACATCCCTTTAACATCAGTTTAAAGTTGCAGGAGTTGAAGTTTGTTGATGCTGTTGGATAAGTAGAGAGGAGTTAACGATTGCTTGTTTTGGTTCAGTGGGAAAATAGCATGACGTAGTAACTTTAGTTTCTCGGTTCATTTAGCTAACATAGGAAATACGTCCGGTGTCTGTGTGTTCCTTGGAATACATTTGCAAAGCATCCTTGTTTTGCGTTGTGATTTCTTTGGAACCACAGATTCAAGGAAGACATTTAACTGTTGAAATGAGACCGGTCTGCCCTCTTCAGGCCTTTAGGGTACATGAGGAATAGTGAAGTGAAATCCATTTTGATCAGAAATCCTTGTTGAGAGGATTCACACCATGTCCACTCAAAAAAAGTAAAATGTAAATCTTGAAAGGAAATGCAATGGAGATATAAGCATTCAATAGAAGACTTTCTGGGGGGTGGGTGAGATTGGGGGCGCCAAGGAAGAGGGGTTTGGATGCCCTCAAGGCAAATATTCTGGAGTAAACTCACCAGGTAACTTATTTGCAATTAGATGTAGTGTGTGATTTGGCCCATCTCATCCCACTGGATCCCTATGAGCCGCAGGAGCCAATTACTCCATTACTAAAGACAAGTGGGAGACGGGATCATACACTTGTGGTTATGTGTGGGGGCGTATATGATTGTGAGCTTTTGTGTGTGTGTGTGTGTGTGTGTGTGTGTGTGTGTGTGCGCGTGTGCGCGTGTGTGTGTGTGTGTTTGTGTGTGTGCGTGTGTGCGTGTGTGTGTGTGTGCGTGTGTGTGTGTGTGTGTGTGTGTGTGTGTGTGTGTGTGTGTGTGTGTGTGTG
>JAOPJO010000088.1:17403414-17415095 GCA_027123675.1 Molva macrophthalma
ACACACACACACACACACACACACACACACACACACACACACACACACACACACACACACACACACACCTCCCCCCAGGTGGCGACTCACACAGCCAGGGTGCAGATGTTCCTACGGCCCATGGGCAGCAGGTGAGCGGTGGCGAAGGCCCGGTCCTGGCTCATCATGCCGGTCACCTGAGCGGGGAGGTAGCTGCTGGCCGCTGAGAACATCTTCCCCACATAGGCCGTCCACGTGGCGGACACCTCCTCTCCGCTGTAAACACAGGAGGGGAGAGACAACATTACCTGAAGGTCACTAAGGATCATATTGCTTTGACTGCAGGACAGAGTTGGCAAGAAAGCCATGCAGTTTACCGGCCACTCATCATGCAATGAGCTTCAAAACAAGAAGAGACTGAGGGAGCTCGTCACTTTGACGGATTCTAAGTCAATGGTTCAACGTTGTGATTTCTGCTGTTTAACTATTATTGTGCTCTTCAGCGGGAAGACACTACTACATCGTGTGTGTGTGTGTGTCTGTATACGTTATTCCAAGTTGCTCCAGTTTGAAGATGTGAACCGTCTCTGTGTTGCTGGAGGTGCAGAGGAACTGCCCATCAGGACTGAAGGACAAGGAGCTGATGTTGACGTACCTGCAGAGACACACACACACACACACGATTTTCCTATTGCCGATATTTCTATTAAAACATTCAAGTGGCAATGGTTCTCTCTTGCCCACAAGAATCTCTTGGACTATCTCGTAGACTTCCAAGGTTTATTCAGAATAGAGTAAATAATGTAAATAATAGTAAAAATACTACTTTTGTCTATCTAATGGTGTTAAATGAGAACTTTGGGATTTTTTCCACCTGGACACTATCGTATTTGGTCTACGGATTATTATTATTTTTTAATTTGTCCAGTATTGAGTGAGAACACTGCAGCGTAATCCACTAAAGAAGTGCTTTTATTCATAGTGTGTTTTATTGTGTCCAACCAGGTCTCGCTCAATGGGAAGTCTCGCTCTGAAAACACTTTCCTTCACCCAAATCTTTGAGATCACACAAGCCATGCGTTCTGTAGTCCACACGCTAACAACCAGGATCGAGCTCAAGGTAAAGAAAGAAGTCGTATTTCTCTGTAGGGATCCTTTCACCGTTACAATATAATTAATCAGTGGCAAAAACAAGCCCTTTTAGAGGACGTTCACGGGGCGTTAGTGCCCCAAAGGACAACACTGCAGCCCCTTTTCACGGCTGCAGTGTTGTCCCTCAATACTGGACCAATTTCAAATATTGTTGTCTGCATTAGTCCCTAACCCCCATGCACGCATCGCCTTGCGTCGAGCAGTAAGGAGACGCAATTCAATAAACTGTGTTTTCGAAGAAAATACAAATGTTTCTGTGTCAATTACTTAAATAATGTATGATTAGTAGTTGTAATTGCATATTGAAGGGGGAAAATGTTCCTCTTGTCAAATTTGTTAATAAATATCTTTACTAGTAGTCATATTTTGCCCTCCTGCATACAGTTGCATTGTACTCCACCTACACCGTAGGGTGTAGGTGGAGTACAATGCAGCTGTGCAACTGAAAATATGAGAGTCGGGCGCATCACGACCTTCATCTACAGCCCTGTGGCTCCGCACACTACGCTCCTCTTATTTCTTTGCTTCCTCTCGCTGGTTTCAATGTGCATCACGGACGAGCTGCGGTGGATAGTGGAGGTGGAGGAATACAGCCTTTGGAGCTTCAGGTGAGTTGGAAGACCGCTAATGAAAACACTGGCCGGTTAAATGACTAAACATGTACTGTATGCACAATCCACGTGTAATTGTTCACAACAATGAAAGACCATATATAGCACTCATAGTTTAATCTATATCTCCTCTATGCTCCTCTTGCTCCAGTGAAGCTGCGTCCAGTGGAGCAGGTCTAAGGAAACGCGACGTGCTCAGTGTATTCCTACAAGGTAGACAAATAATGCAATGCTAGTAGCAAATAACCTAATACTTGTGATTACTTAAGGAAGCTGTTTTAGAGAAAAAGCTAAATGATTGAAAGCATATATCCTGCCTAAGAAAGAAGACCCATCAACAAATGTACTTGTAGAACTTTTAAATATAATAACAATGGAAGTCTCCATTCCTGATGGTTAGCATTCAATGGCCGAGGATTGAGGATCATTGGGCACAGGGTTCAGCGATTGAGGATCATTGAGCACAGGGTTCAGCGATTGAGGATCATTGAGCACAGGGTTCAGCGATTGAGAATCATTGAGCACAGGGTTCAGCGATTGAGGATCATTGAGCACAGGGTTCAGCGATTGGGAGGGGTAGTGGCTCTGATGATTCAGTGTGCTCAGATATATTTACAATTATTTTTCTTTAAACAACAGCAGAATAAAAGACACAACAATTAAACTATTATTACGAAAAACGTGTTTTGGGCCAGAGGGATATTTTAGCCAATGAGGGCCTCAGGTCAGCGGCCGGGGCCCCTGTGGTGAGCCCCTGTGGTGAGCCCCTGTGGTGTGCCTGATTGAGCAGAAAAACCAAAAGAACATGGCAGTCAGGTTTAGGGTTTATGGGATCAGTTTGTACACTTACCTCTTCATACCCCGGCGGAATTCAAATAGACGTAGACCGTCGGGAATGGAAAAGACTCGGATGACCGTGCCCTAGACAGTAAAAGTGGAACGTGATGAATAGATTGATTTGTGAATTAGTTAGATCATAACAGAGCTTGCTTTGGTTTGTGTGTGCATGTAGCTATTGGACTTTAAATATTTTTACTGGGGGTCTCAAAACTTGGAAAGAAGACGAAATATGCTATGTGCCACGGATAGATGGGTTTCCACATTCTCAAATATTAGGTCACGGCAATAAAGAAGTACACTTTTACTTTGCTTTTGATACTACTATTTCACACAATTTAATTACTTACTTGCCCAAAGTACTGTTTCGTGAGGGGATTTGTACTTCATTCAAATATAGTTTATTTAAATGATATAAGTCGAAGTACTTCTTCCAACCCTTATGTTATGTGTAACCAACGGCCCTCAAAAGCTTCACCGCTGGGCAGCAGAGGCTCCGCCCGCCGTACTGAACTATGATGCTCTTAAGGGTTCACAAGCGAGAATTCTGTTACTCTGTGACACATGTAATGTATGTTATGCACGTAATGCATGTTCTGCATGCGTGTTAGGTATATAATGGATATTATGCGTGCCTGGTGTGTGATAGATGTCGTACCCTCTCGGAGGCGCTTGCCAGCTTGGTGCCCAGAGCGTTGAAGGCCAGCGCTGCCAGGGGGCTGTCGTGTGCTGGGATCATAGTTACTGTGCTCTGAGGGGGCATGGAACACAACAAAGGGAGAAGAGCTGTGGAGAAGTGTTGCATTTCGTCTGTGATCGACAGGGAAGATGGCTTCAGAAAAGAGAAGCCCTGTCCACAGTGGCTGGGAGTGGTCTCAAAATGGAAATGGTGTCATACAGAGGCAGCTGCAGTCAACCTGAAACAGTTATTCTCACCACATATCACTCACCAACAGCTGACAGATGGATACGACATTTTTAACAAATGACAAAAAATAAATGTATTAAATAGCCATTAAAGTCCTACCTACAGCACCTTTAAAAAGGAGTAGCGAATCAAACCTGGAATTGAGGCGATTTTTTATACACTATGAATTATTTTCTATTTTGGGGGGACTGTGCTAGCCTTGTTTGTCCTCTTCAGAAGAGGAAGCAGGTTATTTTAGGAACAGAACAAAATAAAAGCGGAAGCTTTTGAGACTCGATAGTGTATTTTAGTCTCGCCCATTCAACGTTTTGAATTGGATTAACTACAATGATATAACCTGTCAAGCAGCACTTTCATTTTACCCCCACTTTAAATAAACACCACTAAGTGGCAAAAGAGAGTCATTGTTTACAAATGTCAGTTTGCGATTGGATTGCATATTGACAATTGAAGGGACGATGAACAATTAGTTTTTCCTACACCGATATAAAAAGGTTGATTTTAACAAACGTGAAAACCAGTATACCGCTCTTTTCCATTGATCTGACACCCCGCATCGCAGTTCTCCACGTTCCTGCTCACCAAAATTTTGCTTTGGCTCCATAAGAATAGTTAACGTTATGGATATGTTTGGATTGTGATAATTAAGATAAGATTATAATGTTAAAGTGTAAGTGAACCCCCTTGAACACTAGGAGTTAAAAAAGTGTTTTGGACTAATAGTTGTAGGCAGGAGGGGGGCGTGTTATCCCCATGGTTACGACACACGACAACTTTGTGACACTTTTTTAGTACCGTCGTTGTGTATGAGTGTTATAATTCTACCAGTGTTTGGAGCAGAGTACAACATTCACATACTGGTTGGCAGAGAATTGCAAAACATACGATTTTATTCCTGTTTTCTCTACATGACGGTCTTATTTCGGTAACAGTGATAAAATAGCATAGATTATTATGTTGAAGATCACATAAGGCATATTAGCATATTAACAGTGAGGTTCCGGAAGTGATAGCCCATTCATATCCCGAAATTATTAGCCATAATCTCGTAACCATCCATGGTAGACTTACCACCAGCTACAAGATTGTGAAACGATGGCATATGCTCCTGTAGAAGCCACAAGTCTGTATGATATCCACCTTGTTTTGAGAAAAACTAGTTTTATTTGCGATGTCATGGAGACACTACCCATAATCAAAGTGTAACGGCGACATCTCTTATTGGTGGGGCTCGCCGTTACCAAGGAAACGTTTACAGCATCCGCAAACGTCATGTTGGCTTCCGAGCTGCTGCCACCACTGACACCACCACCGTCTACGCTGCTGATATGCTGCCGTTTTTATTTAGAGACGGGAACATCATTATTAACGCCATTACCTCAGATATCTGATCCACCGGTTCCTCGCCGACACGCGTGGGGACCAGGGAGAACTGGCACTGATGGACGACCGAGCGGTGATGGCCGTCAAGACCGCAGCGGTGTGTCCATGACAACGCTACGCAACACTATACTTTACACTAGGAAACTCTATATAGCTATACACACCCACACCCAACCCAAACTACACTACATCCCAACACTATTACAACCGGTGACACTTACAGCACAAGGCCACGTGAGTGTGGATGTGCCAGTGGTTAGACAGAGGGTTAAGCCTCTCATACACCTATAGTATAAAGCCACTGTGTGTGGCACATTTAATGTACAATCGCTCATTATAACGTGCCTACACAACTACGGTACTAAAAAAGTATCACAAATGGGTTGTAGCCATTGGGATAAAACGCCCCCCTCCTTCCTACAACTCCTAGCCCAACTGTATTTTTTTAAACATCTTAGTGTTCAAATCAAATGCTTGATGGTCACGATTCATCTACATTCATTCTTGTAGTTAGTTGAGGAAGTTCCAGGCTTAAACTCTATATATATATATATATATATAAGGATTTTCTGAAAACTCAGTGGAGTGTATGAACGGGAAATCCACTTCCTGAACTGGAGCCGTTGAAATAGGGTGCAGTCACTGTTGAGGTCTGTTGGAGATCTCGAATAACCACGATTAGCCAATGTGAAAATAGAAACGATCGAGCAACCCTGCCACGACTCCCAAAAGTACTTGCCAAATCAGTCTTATGAAGAGAGCCAGTAATCCAATATAGTCAACATAACCCATTTAATCCGGTCGAAACAATACCTTCCCCACCTTTACTGGAAAGGAACAATGCATAAGAAAATGATTGGATCAAATGGAGCTAAACACCACTCAAAGTGGATGGGCAGGTATTGTAAAAACTGCACATACTGTACTCTCTTGCTTTACTCAATAGGATTTATTGTATTGTGTTGTTATCCGTTAGTAGTACTCATTCTATTGCCACATTGTGTGCATCTTTTTTTGCATTATCATTACTCTATATGGTACCTCTTTTCTAGTTCTTAAAAAAACACCAAGATTAAACTGAAAGCACCAAACCAATTTCCACTGCCTTTCAGCATTGGGAACTGGGAGAAGTTAAAGGTGAAGGGTGTGGAATTTAGTGGCATCTAGTGGAACAGACTTGGAAATGGACTATATTATTCATAAGTGTGTTTTAATTATGTGTATATAATCCCACAAAAATAAGAATTGTTGTGTTTGCATAACCTTATAATGAGCCTTTTATATCTACATAGGGAGCGGGTCCTCTTCCACGGAGGCCGCCATGTTGCACATGTTGCACATGTTTCTATGGTAGCCCAGGGCCGACAAACAGCTCTAGACAGAACGAGTTTTTAATTTAATCCAATAAATACGGTTCTCCAATAAAGAGTTCTACGAAGGAGTTGGGCGTGTTATCCCTATGGCTACGACCCATTACTGAATTACTTTTTTTACTGACGTGTAGAAGTGTTATAACGAGCGGTGTTGTATATGAAATGGCATTATACTATAAGTCTCCGAGGAGCTTAACCCTCTCTCAGACTGGGACATCAACATCAATCGCTGGCAAGACGGAGCTCCACACATACCCACACACCATGGTGTTACACATGAGTGTCAGAGAAGCTACCTCTCGGACATGCCTAACACAGCCTAGTGAAGACCAGCATGCTCCTGTATTTAGAGGATTCAATTAGAATGGAGTTACACACTTTTAAATCCAAGTGTAAAATAGCGTAGCGAGTGCAAGTAAACATTGGCTTGTAGCGCCGACTGCTATCCAGATGAAAGATCAAAACATATAACAGATAGCGCTAATTATAGGCCTATGAATACAGTTCACCACTATTGATGCAATAATAGGACTGTGTGTTGAGAAACGTAAACAGGCTATTACCTCCGCCATCTCCTACAACATATACCGGGACTGTGTCCATGGTGACTCTGACAAAGTTACCAGATTGTTATTGATTAAACTACTTAAACCTATTTATTCATATTTATTTATTTATTTAGTGCAATAAATTAACGATCGCATTCAATGTAAAAGGACCTTTACGAGGAAGCTATGACTTTTAGCGCTACACTTACAGACTAAATACAATTCATACATTTATCACGGAACCTCATCCCTTTAAACTCGGCGACTCGATGCTGTAGTACACGATGACATCATTTTGGTATCGCTACAGGCACCTAACATGATGCAGGCCAGGACCGGGGGGGCAACCCCAACCTAGCATTGGTCGCAACGCTAGATGCAGCTCGATCTTACACACTGGACCTTAAAGAGACGCCTAACCTCGATGCTCCTCAAAATGTCCTCCATACATGAAGCATAAGAAGCATTAACGCACGTTCTTCGCCTTACCAAGTTGTTGGCATCGTAAACTACTATTTCTCCGATGGTGGCACTGCCAGGGTGAGCCAGGTAGGAGTTGGAATGGTTTACAGAAAGAGCACATAGACCTGCAGGATGAAAACAAAGTTAAAGACAGAAGAAGAAAGGTAAGTGGTAAAGTACGGTGTAGGAGGAAAATAAATAATAGGTAAAAAATACCCATGGAGCAGGAAGATAAATTGTACAACAGAACCTGCTGCATTTAGTGCAAAAAGATTATTATCAAGTTATTATTTATGAGTAACTCGTACCGGACGGGTTAGACGGTGTGTTGAGGAGGGTCTTGAGCAACTTCATATCCTTTATGTTGTGAATGTAAATAGACTCCTCGAGGCACACCACGAGTCTCTGAGAAACAACAGCAGCAGCAGTAAGACAATACACACGCATGGATACTCTCCATGCGTTGCCGTCATGTGATGAACAAGACCATTCCTACCTGAAACTAGTTTTATATCTTTATATGAATTGCTTTTAGTGCCTTTCTTAATGGGCAGGACAGTGGAGAAAACAGGTCATGTGGTTAGAGGAGAGAGGGAAAGACAGGTAGACGCGACCGCAGGTGGGAATCAAACCGGGTCCCCTGAGAGGCATGCAGCCTACATGGTCAGCAGCCGGTAGCAGGTTGAGCCACGAGACTTCCAGCTAGTCAAAACCTTTTGCGGTTTTCTTTTGGTTGTTTACCAGTAGGACACTTGAGGAACGTCTACCTGTCTGTTCAGCCGCACGGCCAGGATGTGGTGGGAGTAGCTGTAGCTGCAGATCTCCGTGCCCTTCTTGAAATGGAACACGTTCATGCGGCGAGGCATGGCCGTGCTCACCACCACCACCAGGCTGCTGGAGAACAGACGCTCCACAATGTAGACGTCTGGGCTGTCTGCTGGGAGGAACGCCCACCATCACACATGATGAAGGACAGTGCCGGTCTGGGGGATCAAACCCTCCAGTCCCTCCTGGCTCAACTAAAACACCTGTTGCCAATATATTTAGTCAAAATGACATTGTTGTTCCAATTGTGCATTTTGTGTGAACACTCCTGCCGTGAACCGAAACACTGGCAGCAGCACTTTGGTCTTCGTAATAATACATACAAATGTTGTTTTTTTGTCGACAAACTTTCACAAACTCTAGTACTGACGCAATGTGCATTGATTCCAAATGTTATTTGGAAAAATGCTGTGGTTTGCATTTTTGGCAAGACGCAGAATCTGTACAACATAGTCATTTGGATCAATTATTTTGGTAACAATTGTTTTAGTGAAGCCAGGAAAGATGGTTATGATGGTCTGATCACCCAGACCGGCACCGTCCTCTAAAGTGTAAAACATGATCCGAATTTTGCATTTTGAATAAGTTAGCTCCACGCACCCCTAAATAAATGTGTGGCTGATTTACATTTGTGCTTTGAGAACCTGCTTTTGAATTACAGTAAGATACATATTTTTGGAATACAGATCAAGGCAGTCCATTAAATAACGTGAATTTGTATGAATGATTATGTTGATCATAGTGCAGTGCAATGAGGAGTAATATTTGCATGAATCAGGGGCTAGGTTGTGCCAACATAATGGTGTATAACTGCCTCTAGATTCCACTCTTGTATCCACTGTTTTCAGTTCACAGAAACTGCAGCTTACATGCAGCTCAGAGTCGCAATGTGTAAGATTGAGCCCCATCCACTTGGTAGGCGGGAGACTTAAACGAAATAACTGTTCTGTCCACTCTTGCGGGCTTTGTAACTGTGTCAAAGCTAGTGTAGCTCTGCATGCTGGGTAAGGTGAGTGGGGGTTGTGGGAGAGTCGATAGTGAGATTATAGTAAACAAAGCGAAAGGTATGGGCTGGCCAGCTTTTTTTATTTGCAGTAGATATAAGTAAACGGGATATGATTAAATTGATAGCATTATTGAAATCACTATCGATCAGCATTGACTACAGATATCTCCAGGTAACTTCAAGCTATGAGCTAGTTGAAATGTTACACATTGTGACTTTGATTCAATGTAATTGAAGCAGTACTAACGAGAGATGAATGGATCTCTTCTTAGTGCTGATCCTTATGAGATGATGGTATCACTAGGGACGACCTTATTTAGAGGACATTTTTTTCTTCAAAGCAACTCACAGTGATTCTGGACCCAGGTTATAAGGAGATACTTCACAACCTGCTTCATAACTAAGGGCTAGGCAGTCTGCTATAGAATGCTTACAGATAGACACATAACCTTTCAGCTGTTTTCAGAGTCAACTATCATAACCAGTGACCCTGTCCACCATATTTTGTCAATAATATTTTCACCAAACAGGAAACCCAACTCCTTCTCAGTCACACAGGCTAACAATTCTAGCAGGTTAGCATGCTTGGGCATAGATAAACTGTGATAACAACATGGTTACCATTGCTTTACTATATGCTTAAAAAAGGGGAATGATCCGAGTTAAAGCATTAACATTAATGTTCACAGATACATTTTTAGAATGACATCATCTGTTCCATGTGGTATAATACACACACACACACACACACACACACACACACACACACACACACACACACACACACACACAGAGGCTGGGGAAATGTGTCCGTCACACACTCACCGCTCTCATGGATGCAGTCCAGATTCTCCACAGAGGTCAGGGAATACAGCTTGTAGCCCATGCTCGTACCCACAGCCAATGAGCTGCAACACACACACACACACACACACACACACAAAAACAATAGTACAAAAGGTCTTCGCCATATAACAAACATATCACATGTTCACATGGACGCACACATGCGGGCAAGCACGGTAAATGTCACTTTATTGTTATTTTACAATAATCCATATCTGTTTTGGTCAAAAATGGACAAAACTTGATTTGTTTGTTGAAAGGTCAGTGAGTTGTTTTTGCATCACATCTGTTACACAATATCGTTATTACTAAGGACTTCCCTGTATGTTTGTGAATGTTTCAGCTTTGTACCTATGGTAATCTGTAGACATGTCTATGCCAAACACTATTATTATAGGCCCCACATTTTGTATCTCTCCATTGGAATTGGAATGGTCTGACATGTCTTTATTCGGGGTATACAAATAGTTTCCAAGAATACACTTTGAGAGGAAACTTTGTTGTACGCATAAATGCTTGCAGTCAACGGGTAGCCTACCTTGCAGACTTATATTATTTAATTGACTGTAAAAGTGCCTGCGTATGCGTTTTTAATAAACACCAGTTAACTCAAGTTTAAAGTCTTGCCTGAGATGATGTCATTGCTAGCCAAAGGTTAAATGCGCTGAACAAGAAGCATTTTCAAGCATTTAAAGATGTTAAACCTTTATTAGGTTAGACTAAAGTAAACTTATTTTAGAGAATATCGACGAAAACAACTATGGTTACACAGTTGAACAGAGTTGGCGTTTCATCAATTTTCAGACCAGCTCTGTAATTATAGCGACTTTTCCTCCTAGAGGTCCGTATCTTCGGACCTCTAGGATTGTTGTTGCTGGCCAGTGCCACTATGATGGCGGACCGTATAATGCATTTCTTACGTGGAATCTTGGTTGAAAGAGGCGCACCCAAGCCCGGGCGCCAGTCCACTCGGCCCGCTAGGACCATCGGAACCCTCTGCGGTCTCCATCCCGATTCCCAGCAGCGACCTCCTTCTCTCCCTCGGGCCTGGATCGCAGGCCTGGGATCGACTGCACCTATTTTCTCGATTTTGGCCGACGACTGATCCAGCTGGAAAGAAATGAGATCGACCCACTTTGGAGAAATAGCCTCATCCAAGCTCGCTTGCGCGATGGTACAGACACAGTCGAGGCTTATATCGACCAAGAAATAAAGACAAATCGCGTCTTTTAAGCACAACAGACTCTGGGAAAGAAAAAAAAAGGAAGAAAAAAAAAGCAAAACAAGAACAGCTGACTGCCATACGTCACTCGACTACGCTGTACGATTGGCTGGTAGTAAAATAATTGTGTCACTCTATGATGCTATTGGTCAAATATGTAACCGTCCCTTTTAATTGGATCGAATACAGATTGGGCTTGTTTTTGTGCATCCATTCATAGGGAATGTTAATCTCCTGGTAAAAAAAATAGAAATACCAGTACGAATAGAAGCAGGGTTTAACTGTAAGAGTTGTGCCACGTTTGAATACTGTACGTTCACCTGAATGAACAACACAATTTTAGTACTATTTAAACTAGCGTATTCTAATAAATAAAGCGTTAAAAGTGTTGATAAGGATATATAACATGCCAACATCCCGTGTGTGTGTGCCTGTGTGCCTGTGTGTGTGTGTGTGTGTGTGTGTGTGTGTGTGTGTGTGTGTGTGTGTGTGTGTGTGTGTGTGTGTGT
>JAOPJO010000088.1:17418454-17432055 GCA_027123675.1 Molva macrophthalma
GTGTGTGTGTGTGTGTGTGTGTGTGTGTGTGTGTGTGTGTGTGTGTGTGTGTGTGTGTGTGTGTGTGTGTAAATATTAGAGCCTGCCCAAAAGCCTGTAGGTGTGTTCTCGTGAACCTCCTTTGAAGACACATCCCAGGACTTCATGGGGGTGAGGCAGCACAGTTCTAATTTACATTTACATTTCCAATAGTAATTTTCAATAACTGCAATTGTAATTTTCCATTGTAATTTTCCATTGTAACTCATGTTTCATTATAGCTATTGTAATAACACAAAACCTACCAGAAAAAGCCTATTGATGATTATCATCCGCTAAAGCCGGAAATACGGTTGATTCATTCTCAAGACATCGCATGACAACATTGTGTCGCAACAATATTAAACTCTTCGTAAATATTTGACATTTGAGCATTACAATTGTTCCTTTTAAAACAAGATTTTAAAGGGCATATGCAATCAAAAGAACAAAGGTGGAATCAATGTGGAAGTTTCTTTATTGAACCTTTTACAAAGAGCAGTCATTTAATAACAAGACACCATGAGGTGCTGCTTGTCTTGGAGTGTTGTGATGAAGAGGACCTTGACGTGTCTAGAGACGATTCCAATAGTTTCATAGGTCCTTTTCTTCAAGAACCATCCTTTGTATCAATGCTGGAGACGGGAAAGAAAGAAAAAATGAAAAATGTAAATCCTATAAGTATGATGCTAGAATGTTTTACTTGCACGTGTTAAATCGGGAATTGCAAGAATTGTGTCCGATTTCCGCACTCCCTTAGGATCAATGTTCAACAATTTGATGCAATGGGCTGCATGCTTCAATGTAAGTTACGGTTAGTCTGCATACATCCAATTGATCAAAAAAATCGAATATAAAACATGCAAAATTATTTTATCATTCTCTTCTATAATAAACCAAACACGCTTTTAGAATTTTTACCTTAAAATCCCATATGACCATGGCTCCATCCAGGGACACACTGCTGTACTTCTCTATCCTGGCTCTCTCCCCTGAGACAACACGCAGCTGGCTGTGAACACAGGACAAGCTCAGACTGAGTGCATTTCCTGTCAGGTAGAATACAAGGTGTGTGTGTGTGTGTGTGTGTGTGTGTGTGTGTGTGTGTCCATGTGAGCATGTGATATGTTTTTTATACCCTTGAACCGGCATGGTCAGGCTTGAAACCCCTTAAAACAAATGTTCTGTTAAGTTGTATTCAACAGTGAAACCATTCACAGTGGTGGTCTGGCTGGATGGATATCCTCGGTGGTAGACTCAATATTTATATTGGACAGTGCAGGTGGTGTGGGCCCTCACGTAATGCTGTTCTGGTGCAAGGTGTTCAGGTCATTAATGTCATCATCGGTGGCCCTTTTGTCCAGGTTACGGAAGTGCTGCATGGCTGACATGCTGCCCTTGGAGGTCTGCTTCGGAATGTCCAGCTTCTTAACAAAGTTCAGCTGGCCTGGCCCCTGGTAGGAGAACTGGTATGGGCAACAGTCATGGCCCTGGGACAGAGGAAGAGCATTGATCAGTTAGAAAGTTATTATACAAACAACATTTAGTTCATAGTGTTAACACAGATTTGCCCATGTAAAAGATACACATAGATATCGTTTTCATTATCCACAACAACAAAAATGTAATGGTCACATGGCATCAAAGAAAGAGATTATTACAAACACAGACAGACACACCCACACACGCACACATGCATGCGCACACACACAGACACACACAGACACATATGCACACATACACCACAAACACACATGTGCTATACTTACAGCCGCCACAATTTCAGTAGGGCTAACATAGAGCACGCTCATTAGAGGCAGACGTTCTGTGGTCAGTTGGGTTGTCCTAAACACATGAGGTCACAGGTCAAATGGTAAGAAAGAAATATAAAACAGCCACACATTTCTTTTTTGGAGAATATTGTTTGAAATGTATTATTACACTCATTTTGGAACAATGCACAAGTTGTTCCAATCTTTACATTCAACACCAGTTCTCTCACACTGCGCTGCTTACTAGTCTAGGGGCAGATGCTGAGCGTGATCGCAGAGCGATCTGTCAACTCTGGTCCTTCCTACTACCCAAACAATTTCAATCTCTTACTTCCTGTGGGCTGTGTACATCAGTTAAGAGTCCCCGGTGAAACATTAATACAGACACCAGCAAGAAGAAGAAAGAGAGGATAGAGTTTCTTGCCAATAATTTGACAAAGCAATATCAGAAACATGTAATATAAACCGATATCTCTCGATTGGAAGTCCCTCCCTCTCTCTCTCTCTCTCTCTGTCTCTCTGTCTCTCTCTTTTACACTCTCTCTGATGGAGAGCTGCTTACTCTTTGCCGTGCGCTGCATCCACCACCACCACGCTGCTGCTGTGGGTCACCAGGGCCAGCTGGTCTCCGCTGGGGGAGAAGGAGACGCTGTGCACCCAGCCTCCGCAGTCCTTCTGCTCCAGCAGCAGCTCCCCGAACGGCATCTTGGCCCCCCAGGCCGTGGGGCCGGGCTTGTCCTCGATGTCCTTGATGTAAGCCGAGAACACCCTGTGTGGGTTGTTGTATCACATGACTCCACATGTTGATATTATGGACATGACATGATATTGACATTTGAATCAAAGCATTAAATCGATTAAATCAAATCAATGTAACAGAGTTTTTGTTTAATCGATTCGACAAATATTCAGTACAAAGCTAATTAATGTATGCCTTCTAAACTATCATTGTTGGTTTAATCTCAGGAGAAGGCATACAAAAGTTATTTACAAAAACATTTGCACTATATTTTATGCACTGGTCGTAATGGCCAACGTGTCAGATACAATATATAAACAGCCTGTTGATGTTTGAACGTGGCGGCCCCCCTCATCTGAGGGGGGTGGAACAGATGTCCCCCTCCATGCAACAGGTTCCAGGAACTAACCAATCCCCAGTCACTGTAACTGGCAAAGTGTGCCAATATGCTGCCTGATTAAATACATTTATAACAAATTGTGGATGTCATGTAGGTTTTGTCATTGCCACCTCATATCAGATAAATGGTTGTGTTTGGCCCGACCCGGGCCAGGTCTGCTGGAGGGCCAGATGTTTATGCCAGAGCAAATAAAACATGAGCTTACAGATTTGTCTGGCTCCCAGGCTAGGTCACAACCACCACCAGGGAAAACCCTGAACGGTTATTTCACTCCTTTGATTTGATTTGAACATTGAAGTTCCTTCCTGTATGTGCTTGTATTGATCAGACAGGACAATCCGACTAGATCATTGCTGATCGTCGGCAACAAGACACAAACACTGATGTCTCTCTGACCTGCAGTACAGGTCTGAGGATCCGGCTGCCAGCAGGATGTTGTTTGGGTGCCAGTCCAGGCTCAGCACGGTGGAGCGGATGGCCTTCTTGATGTGCTTGCTCAGCCACCTGCCCCAGACGCCCACAGAGCCACGCGTTATTACAACAAATCATTTTGATGCATTTGTTTCATTCAGATCCAGACTCTAGACGACAACTGTACGTAGATCCAGATCATTTTGGATTGTATGTTTTTGAATATTCTCCACCTCACTTAAAAGTGGCTCGATATAAGCTTCTGCAAAATAACTAGATGTAAATGTAGATCTGATTGTTACATGTTTAGAGCAGCAAGAGTCTTATATAGGACCCTGAAAATAAGGTAACTGTAAGGTGGATGAAAAAAAAGACTTTGTGTTGTTTTAGTAACTGTGTTGATATTAGTTTTGGTGGGGAGTTTTTGTATAAAATGTCAATGTATGCATGTATGCATTTCCAAACCGAAAATCACCAGTCATTCTCCTTTTCGAAGTAGCAAACAGAGATCAGACGCGCCCCGCTGCCCAGAGCGAACTTGTTCTCCAGCGGGGACCACTTGACGCAGGTCGCCGCCCGGTTGATCCGGACAAGCACCAGCGTTGGTTTCCACACCCCGTCCTTCAGGCTCCAGACGTAGGCGTTGCGGTCCGCAGCACACGTCACAATGCGGTTGGACTCTGGGGCCCAGTCGATACCTGTAGGGACGGCTTGCTTCAATTAGTGTGTGTCACTCTGACTTTAGTTTCACTTTTGGTTTTGTGGTTTGTATGTTTGTATGTCTCCATAAAAACCTTGTCAATTTCACATAAATCCATTAAATGATTTGAATAAATATATCAAATAAATATCAAATAAATGTAAAGATAATTGCAAGCTCCCCTTATTGAGGAGGAGCTTTTTCAATATTCTCAAAACGGAAGAGTACTAGGTATGAACCAGCGTTACCAGTGATACGTCCGCTGTGCTCCGTCAACTCCTGTGTCTTGTTCCATTCTTTGCCCTTCTTTTCATAAATGGTTACAACATTGTTGTTGGGGCTGACTGCAAGCTCTACACACAAACAAGGCAAATACATCACAGAGTATTAATAGAACTTTCATTAAAAAGCAAAGATGACTTTTACAATTACAACAAATATTGATTGATTGATACTTTGAAGATGACATTTTTGGTCACTTCATATTAACAAGTGTTGAGGATTGTATTCATTGTTAGACAGTTAGATATGGTTTCGCCTCATGCTGTTTTCCCCCTCCCTGTCAGAGCCCTGTCTCTGACCCCCACTGTTAGCTGAAGACACCTTTTCCCTGCCCTCACGCCCGTCCCTGCAGGATCCCTTTCTGCAGGGATTGGCTTGATTTGAATGACAGTGACCCAATAGGAATCGGTGGGTTACACCTTTTTGTATAATATCAAGTATGATTGGAGGTTACTGAGAGCCCGCACTTGTCACGTGCTATAATATACTGTGTTTTGTGATAAACTGAAATGAAGCATGGGAGAAGAATCATGGGAACAATCATGGAAAATTAAGCAGAGAAGCGAGGTAACCACGGAGGAACTCTGGTGGTTGTTTTTGGGTATCTTGCGTGAGCCCAGGAATAAAGTATTGAACAAAGTTTTGACTCCACAGTCTTTTTGGAAGCTCCTGGACATGGAAACTTACACCTTGAATTTTGAACAAACTTCTTCATTTGGCGAGCAGGTCAGGAGTGACAAAGAGGACCACGCCAAATCAAACGTCTTCACCAGAATGATGCTCTAATGAGTCACATGAGATGAGTAGGAAACAGTTAGATACCATTTCCATTCTCTCTCAATGGTGATACCAAATGTATGCTCTCTTAGCACTGTGATTTGTTTATTCACAAGGTACATATGGTGTGACAATGCATACAATACTCATATAGTACCAGCCCCCCCCTTTCCCTCTGCACTATACAACGTGCTTCTAAGTACCAGTGAAAGTAACCAAAGAAGGTAAGGGTTGGCCCTTTTCAAATCCATTTCCTGCACTCACGTCTATTCGCCTGCACTCTTCGCTACTTGAAGACAAGGGAGAGAGAACACAGCAACTGAACCCTTTGGTTAGAGAGTGTGGAGGAAGGATAGCAAGCGTTTGCATACGTGTGTGTGTGTGCTTTGCGTTTGTGTGTGTGTTTGTGTGTGTTACATGTGGCCATGATCTACCATAGAGGCGACCTGTTTCAAGCTGGTTTCACCTACGCGTCTTGTCTTTGTTCCAGGCGTGGCAGGACAAGGGCTCCAGGCCAAAGCTGTAGAGCGACATGTCTCAACAGCAGCAGAATGCAGCCGAGAAAGGAGTGTCCTACGTGGAGATTGCTGCTACGATACCTCAGAAACAGAAACATCAGATTTCATAGGAGACAGAACGTCAGTTTGTTACTTTGTAAAAATGTTTTAGATTTTATTGTCAGACTAGATGGAACTGAGATGGTAGATTGCTTTGGAGAAATACAAAATTGTATATACATATTTTTAAGTGAATGACCTAATTTGATGTACATTTTTTATACGTATTGCTTTGGATCCTGCGTCCACACCTCCTTTGGTCAATATTAGCTTAATTATCATGGTCTTCTTACTATGCAAACATGCCATGATTGTTGCCCTACAGTTTAGAGTGGATTTAACTTCCTTGTTTCTCAGGAAAACACGTCCTGGCTAGTGGTGACATGCCCTGTTTTCCTGGTTTCACGTTGCAATCACCTGACCATGTACACGTAACTTCACGGTAAAATATCCAAAATTCAGATATCATTCCATACATGTTGCATGTGCAAGGTGTATGGCTGTTCTCTGCTTTCTCTACAGTTCACTTGCATGCCCATTTAAACAATTAATGCTACTGTTCTCAAGCCACCTGGCCAAGGGTTGGGCCACATAATCAAGTTACAACATACTAAACAGCTTAGAGTTCTGACACAATAACAAACCAGACAGGAAGGACTTTGTCATAATTTGAGGCTCTTAGGATAAGGAGGCAAAACAGCCTAAAACTTGGCCTACTTGGAGCTTGATAGCTCTAAGTAAACAAACAAACAAACAAACTCATGAGGCAAAGGAACTTTTAAAGGTAGTCATGCTCACTGTTGCTTGCGGGAGGTTGAGGTGGCAGAGGTGGAAGAGGAAGTTATTTTCCTGAGATCAAATCCGTGGACTCTGGGCAGTCAACACGAATGGAGTAGTATCAGATGGAGGAGGTGAAGGAAGTGGCAGAGATTACAGTGAAGGGAGGAGTGAAGGGAGAGAGGTGTGTCTCTGTTGAGCAGAGGGGGAAAAACATGAATCCCAGCAAGTTAGCCATTCCCCAACCCTCAAAGTTTTCTCAGTTACTTGAATCAACATAAAATGGTGCTTTCTCATTTTTGCGTAGGCCTACATATATAGTGGAAACTGTAATCCTATTGCATTTTAAGAGAATACTCTGTTAGAAACTTCTAGCCAGAAAATAATACAGTGTTTGTTAATGTCAAAGTATTTAACATCACTGTTACACGTCATCAAAAAAAATATCTTAAATTAAAAAATTTGCTCAAGTTTCCTATTATATTATTTGATAGCTTTCAGTGCATCATTCTGCATCTAGCAACAAGTAACTTGATAAATAAAGGCATTTGAATATAATATACATACTTGTTGTTTTCCTGTGATGTACCACTTAATGTTACCGGGGACCCCACATGCTGCTTGGACCCTAGCTGCCTGAAGCTCCAGGGTCAGGTAGACTGGTCAGATGCGTCAGCTGTCACGACATTAGTCTTTCATACAGCAAAGAAATTCAGTCTGAAAGCCAAAAAGTATTCAAATATGGATATGCGTATTTCGTTTTTTATGTGTGTTTTTTTAAAGTTAGAATTACATTTTAAATATATTGATCTTGGGATACTAGTTCACTTGATAGCCTCATCCAATCAAGTCTATATTTTCGCGCAAAGCATCATGGGTATGATATTACCCAACAGAAGAGGAAGAAGGGGTAAATAACGGACCCAGCCCTTAAATACAACCTTTTCTATTCTTTGGTAAGGATTCAGCAGTGCTACTAGCTATGTAAACAAAGAAAAAAAAATAGTGATAAAGTTTCACCCGATATCATAGCACTGTTTGTGTTAGCTACGCTGCTATTCATGTTTAACCAAAAAAACGCAAATTACTAGCTAGCAAAGCTAGCTCGCGTTTAGGTCCCCACGATGACAGAACGGTAAAAAGTGTTGTTGTTGTTGATGATGTGAGGCTCATGTCAGTTTCTTGCATCGAGATAGCATAATGCATATTCATTTTCCTTTTCTTCGTTGCTGGCTAGCGCTCAGTATTTTAAAGCAAACTGTTTGATCTCATCTCTTGTGTCTTTTATTTTTTTAGAAGAACTCTTAACTCTTCGACTTTGCTTTACTTTGTGAATGTCGTGTTGCCGCGATCTTGTCAATATTGTTAAGTACCCGAGCATTAGTATTAATAATCACCCTAAATTCATACTTTAAGCCAGATATATGTGAGATAATGCTAGCTGTTGATATTTACTTGTAAGATGAACCAAATGATAACAGTTAATACAATAATAATGTAATAATACAAATAAGTAATCACTGTTTAACTCAAATAAGAATTGGCTTCAATACAGGCCTCAATATAGCCTCAATACAGTAAATATTGGTTGAAGATGCCAAAATAAACATCTGAAGTTGAACCATGTTCAAATGCCATGTATAATCCTAGTATCCCTGCTTCTACTTCTTTGCCAGGTCAGAAGGCTACAATGACATCAGGCAACATGAGCAGTGATGAAGAGAGGAGTATGAGAGAGTGTGAGCAGTACGTGCAGAAACACAACATCCAGCAGCTGCTGAAGGACTGCATTGTCCAGCTGTGCACCTCGCGGCCAGATCGGCCAATGGCCTTCCTCAAAGAGTACTTTGACAGACTGGACAAGGTGGGTGTCACTGTGGCGGGCCCCTCACACACAGGAGTCTGGTATGTGGCGGGCCCCTCACACACAGGAGTCTGGTATGTGGCGGACCCCTCACACACAGGAGTCTGGTATGTGGTGGGCCCCTCAGTATGTGGCGGGCCCCTCAGTATGTGGTGGTCCCCTCAGTATGTGGCGGTCCCCTCAGTATGTGGCGGTCCCCTCAGTATGTGGCGGGCCCCTCAGTATGTGGCGGTCCCCTCAGTATGTGGCGGGCCCCTCAGTATGTGGCGGGCCCCTCAGTATGTGGCAGGCCCCTCAGTATGTGGCGGTCCCCTCAGTATGTGGCGGTCCCCTCAGTATGTGGCGGTCCCCTCAGTATGTGGCGGGCCCCTCAGCATGTGGCGGGCCCCTCAGCATGTGGCAGTCCCCTCAGCATGTGGCGGGCCCCTCAGTATGTGGCAGGCCCCTCAGTATGTGGCAGGCCCCTCAGTATGTGGTGGGCCCCTCACACACAGGAGTCTCGTATGCGTTCTGCTCTGTTCTGGAGTTGGTTACCTTGGTATTTCTGAATAGATGCTTTTGTATGTGATTGTGTTGCTCTCACTACTGAGCTGCTGCAGTATCCTGTAATTTGGGTTTTGCTCATTTGGCGTGATAACTTCATAATGGTGTCATCATGTTCAGTGGATTCACCAGCCTTCTGCATTTTTAATAAACCTTTTGACTAGCAGTTGATATTGAAACAGGCAAATATGATATTATAATATACATGTAAAATGTTGATTTAGAAGTCGGTTTTTCGGGACCATTAGAAACTTCCGATGGCTTAGAAATACATCATATCCACAGAACCTTTTAAACAGGAGCAGAGCTCTAAGAACCCGCTGTGCTCCTCCCTCGGGGCAGGAGGAGAGCTCTAATAACCCGCTGTGCTTCTCCCTCGGGGCAGGAGGAGAGCATGCAGATAATGCTGCAGCAGAAGTCCGCCGGCTCCCGGTCGGACTCCCGGGAGGAGGAGGTCTCCCCCCCCATGAACCCTGTGGTGCGTGGGCGTCGCCGGCGCGGGGCCATCAGTGCCGAGGTGTACAACGAGGAGGACGCCGCCTCCTACGTCAGAAAGGTCAGGGCCGACACCTCCAACACCCTGTTCCCCCTGCGCACTCCTCCTCCACCTCGGTGCAGGCCTCCTCCACCGAGGTGCAGGGCTCCTCCACCGAGGTGCAGGGCTCCTCCACCGAGGTGCAGGCCTCCTCCACCGAGGTGCAGGCCTCCTCCACCGAGGTGCAGGCCTCCTCCACCGAGGTGCAGGGCTCCTCCACCGAGGTGCAGGGCGGGCAAAGCTGATCGCTCGGCCCTGTCGTCGACCAATCGGCAAATCATATAGGATATATTTGTTTATATATGCGGCTCAATGATGCAACGTTTGCGTGGTTCAAACGCTTGAAAAGAATGGATTGGCGTGTCAGGCTTTCCCACAGCTGTCCATCAGCGTGCGCAGCACCCCCGCTCACCGACCGTCTCTACCAACTAATTTTATTATATGCTATGATATAGACTTATAAATATATCATAATTAATATTATACATCTATGAAATCAAACATTGGTCAAAACATCGGTCTCTGTGATCAGAGAGCTCCGTTCTCTGGGTATTCACACCTGATGGTGACTAAACCTTTCATCAATAAAGAGACTGTAGTCGTGTTTGACTGAATAACAGTTTTAAATACATATGAATGATGCATTTCAGCGTATAGAAAAAATGCAGCAGCATTCAGTACTGATGGAGAGGATCATCAGGGCGAATGGTATGATGTAACAGCTGCTGTTGAAACAGTTTGCATTTTTGGATTATCTGGAATGGTTTCTTGCCATGCTGCCAAACTTAAGAGTTTTTTTTCTGATATAGTGTATCCTTCTAGACTACGTTCTAGAATGTGCTCTGTTTCAGAAAGAAAAAAAACGGAAAGGGCCACTGCCATTACACAAATGGTTTATCAAACAAACAATAAGGACATTAATTTAAAGCAAAACATAACACAGCAAACTGTTCACATAAGATGAGTCATTCCCCCTCCACAGTCATGAGGTTTCCATCTGTGGGGAGAAGGATAATATTGGTTCTGTCCCGAGGAAATAACAAGGAGTGCATGGAGGGTTATGTGTAGTGAGTTATGAGATATGATAATGTATGACTTGTGTTGCTTATGTGTATGTAGTTATATGTATGTAGAATGTATGTGATTTATTAGGTATAGTTACACAGGTAATGATCATGTAGAATATAATATGGTAATTATAAGAAAAAAAATCCTCCAGTTTATAACAAATAAACATAATTGCCATATATGAGTCACAGAGCACACTTCTCAAACAGACAAGTTCTATAAACCTCATGTTGTTTTCCATTATCTTCCATGTAATGAGGTAACCTTTGACATTGTGTTTTGTTAGAAACTTTTCTGCCAAATGCGGCAGAATAGGGGCTAGATGATCTAGTTGATGCTAAACTCCCAGAAGAAAGTTTCAGTGTTGAAAGCGTAACGTCATCAGCCCACCTGTAGGCCTCCCTGTGCAACATGCCTCTGCTGGATCACTGACCTGCTTCACCTCATACTGCAGGTTATCCCCAAAGATTACAAAACAATGGCCGCCTTGGCCAAGGCCATAGAAAAAAATGTGCTGTTTGCCCACCTTGACGACAATGAGCGAAGGTAAGAGAACCAATCACAGAACAGAACTTGATTCATGATTATTTCTTGTCTTCTTATTTTTCACCTGGAATTCTTTTTTTCAGTGACATATTCGATGCCATGTTTTCTGTCAACTACATCGCTGGTGAGACGGTCATTCAACAAGGTGCGTATAATAATGTATATTTCCATCTACCCTTTATGACTTTCAGTACTATAATATATAATATAAATAAGTGATGCCTAATGCACATGCCAGCCATGACATGCAACAATGTATTTGTGCTACACACTCTCAGTTTCACATGTAGACTATACTTACTAATGAACATTAACATCTATCTTTGTTTATCTAACAACTGTCCAGTTGTGCATTTGCCAAGGTATATACTGATGAGATTGAAGGATTCTATTTAGAAAAAGCACCAAGTAAACTTGGCCGGAGGAGGTCATTGAGATAGCTGAACAAATGAATATAAAGCAGCAGTCTTGAATCCACAGACTTGAATCTACCGGGCTTATTGAGCAGTTACTGAGCGCTCTTTTTCTGCATCTTAGGCGATGAAGGGGACAACTTCTACGTCATTGACATTGGAGAGATGGATGTAAGATGGCCATATTATTAAATATGACACCGTGTGCATATTTAAATTGATTGAGTCAGTGACTGTTCATTTTTTCATATTATTAAATGGGGCTTATGAGAAAGGTAGTATTTGTTAGACAAATGGGTTAAAATAATGTGTAAAGTCTGAGTGAGTGCGACACACTGGTCTGTTCAATGAGACCATTATGAGATATTGTCATCTTTTGTTAATAATAATTAATGAACTGGTGTGCCTCAGTCCTTTCTCTGTCCAAGAAAAGTAAAAGAAGGATTTAGCTTGAAAGATTCCCACAGTGGCCCGCTGACCCGGTCTCTGTGCACCCCCCTCGCCCGCCCCCAGGTGTACGTCAACAGCGAGTGGGTGACCAGCATCGGGGAGGGGGGCAGCTTCGGGGAGCTGGCCCTGATCTACGGCACCCCCCGAGCCGCCACCGTGAGAGCCCGGTCGGACGTCAAGCTGTGGGGCATCGACCGGGACAGCTACAGGAGAATACTCATGGTGGGCCCATCAGCATCATCCCGGTCCTGTTCACGTGTCCTTACCCTTTCCACTTCCCTGGCGCCAGCATCATCCCAGTCCCGGTCATCAGCATCATCCCGGTCCTGTTCACGTGTCCTTACCCTTTCCACTTCCCTGGCGCCAGCATCATCCCAGTCCCGGTCATCAGCATCATCCCGGTCCTGTTCACGTGTCCTTACCCTTTCCACTTCCCTGGCGCCAGCGCAAAGCGTTTTTGGGAGGGGAGAAATATGATTTGTTGTAAACATGGTGCAAATACTTTGTTTAGTGAGGCTCTGGTCTCTAAAGCATGGTGGGTGCAATTGTAATATTCTATACTTTCTATAGTTCAAGCATCAGTCAAGTAGGTATATTTGTGCCATGCACAATCATACAAGTCACAGGATGTTTGGAGAATGTTGTTAGTGGTATGGGAGTTGGCTACACACAGCAAACATTTTCTCATGCATTAAAAAAATGTATATTATTGTACAGTTAACATGCAGTTACATTGAGTACAACATTTAATGTTATGAAGCATAGTAATGACTTGCACATTAATGTTTTCTTCAATTCATAAGCATGTAGAAGCAAGTGATTCATTTTAATGTGCTATTAGGACTTCAGCCAATTCAAATGCATGGTTGTACGTGTTGATGCTGTAAACGTTGCAGTTAAACGCGTCATTATTGTCTTTCCTAATGACAACATTTGTTTATCATTTCAGGGGAGCACATTGAGAAAGCGCAAGATGTATGAGGAATTTCTGAGTAAAGTGTCTATTTTAGGTAAGAGTTTGTAAACATTCATATAAACATCATGTAGATATCATTTTTTTAAATGATGGTAGTAAATGTACATCTAGATAACAGTAGTATGCACAGTAGCATATATCTGTTTTTATATCACTTTTTTGAGACCTTTTAATCCAGATTTATCAATGCATAGTTTTTTTTTAGTATTAACACCTTTCTCACGATGACCTCTTAAAGTTTGGCTGGGCTGAGTGGGAGGAGTTATCTCCCTGGCTACCAGCCACAGCTACTGTCGTGTATGGATGTTCAGTAAGCAGGGGTTTATATGAAATGCGCTCACACCAAGAGTCCAGACGCTTTACCCTCTTGGACACGGCCAGCAACATCCAGCGCTGCTCAGACACACTGTCTCCTCTCTCCTTCCCCCCCTGTCTCCTCTCTCCTTCCCCCCCTGTCTCCTCTCTCCTTCCCCCACTGTCTCCTCTCTCCTTCCCCCCCTGTCTCCTCTCTCCTTCCCCCCCTGTCTCCTCTCTCCTTCCCCAGAGTCCCTGGAGAAGTGGGAGCGGCTCACCGTGGCTGACTCGCTGGAGACGGTGCAGTTTGAGGACGGACAGAAGATCGTGGTGCAGGGCGAGCCGGGAGATGAGTTCTTCATCATCCTGGAGGTAAACTGCAGTCCCCTCCTGTTCCTCCACGACCATGTTCCCCACGACCATGTAGGACCATGTTCCCCACGACCATGTAGGACCATGTTCCCCACGACCATGTAGGA
>JAOPJO010000088.1:17454208-17465070 GCA_027123675.1 Molva macrophthalma
GCTGCCCAGACAGAGCTCCACACGTCCACACAGACCGCTGCCCAGACAGAGCTCCACACGTCCACACAGACCGCTGCTGGTGCCCCTTGGTCGTGACGTCTGAGTGCCTCGAAAAAGGCCCTCAACATCACGAAAAGAGCGCCCCCTGCGTTTGCAGCAGAGTGGAACGTTCACATAGTTTTTTGACAGGATTTTACCCCTTTTTTTTCTAAATTGGATACTTATTTCAGTAACTGATAAAATGGCATAGGTTATTATTTTAAACAAATTAAAAACGGGTTTGGGTTCACTGGCTCTTCAAAGAAGTTTCTGTAGTTTAAGTTTCGGTTTGCAGGCTTGCCAAACAACTTGGGTCAACTCCAAATGTCAACTTTCCACTTCCATCCAGCCCGTTTACCTTTGCAAATGTGTTCAAAGTATGGTATTCGGTGGAACCAGCCAGACGGAGTAAGGAGGTCAGTGTTTCCCCTAGAATTTATTTCAGATGGTACGCACCGGAAAACCCTAAACAGAGGAGGCGCGGGGGACGGGATGTTGGTGTGGTCTGCTCCGGTCAGGTGGAGCAGCAGGCGCTCTGCAGTTTATATTTGTGTTATAATGTTTGTTTTAAGTCCTCCTTCAATAAAGTGGATTTATTGCATAAAAATAAATATGTACTTTGCAAAACATAGCACATCATGAACACAGTAGAGCTGTCAATCTTCCTCTGTAATCCCATTCGAATTTGATTCCTTATTATTTTTCATATTCAAATTATATTTGATTTTAATGCTCAAATTGAGCCTATTATTAATACTTACTATGTACTTTGACACTGCATACACAGGCTTATGCATTGCCGATGCCACTATTAAACGATAGATAAATAATAGGCACAAAGGGATACATTAGCGCCGCCTCTGGACACGGTTAGTGTTGGTATGGTTAATGAGCCGCGTTGTCCGTGGTGATGGAGAGCACCGACTCATGACTCATGACTCGTGTTGTACGGTCCTTTTACATTGAACACTATTGTTGGTTGAGATCTTTTCACACCACAATAAAATAAGAAATCGTTGAAATGTTGAAATGGACCGTACACATACAACGCGATTTCCGTTTTGCGAAAAGGCGACATTAATTTTATTCGCACCAAGGTAGATTGTTTACGGCTCTCGCCAGCGAATATATCCGTTTAACCAATCACATTTGGGTATCTTTGTCCTATATACGTTTCTCAACCCAGTGTTCTTACTGCATCCATAGCGGTAAACTACAACAATAGACTACAACAATATGTATTGATCATTGATCTCCACAGCAGTCGGCGCTACAAGCCATTGTTTACCTGCACTGCGGTACGTGAATATCGGTTGCTTTTGATAACATGAAGGTGTGCAGTTGTATCGCAACAGTTTCGTTTTGGATTCCCACTTTCTGTGAAAAGGGTGATAGCCTATCTTAGTTATTGAACAGGGAAACTAACGTCTCCAAAACACACCCACTTATCATGATCTCCCTCATCCGCGAACAGCCATCGCTACACTATTTAACACTTGGATTAAGAAGTAAAACTCCCGTGTAATTGAATCCTCTAAATACATGTTTAGGTGAAGGAGCCTCGTCTTCACTAGGCTGTACAGGGGAAACACTGGAGGTGGAATAAGAAGGAGATGGATATAACCAGTGTTACTGACAATTTGCTGTCTCTTGAAATGATTGTCATTACGCATTTGCCAATAATCGGCGCTTGGTGGAATGAGCTCAGCGCTATGAAAGCAAGACGCTGCATGCTCTGGCTGTGAGACTGGACCACTTCATGTGCACAACTGAAGCAGAGATTTAATGATAAGATTCACAGGCGTCAACAGCTTTTTGCGTAATTTAGAATGACAAATCGTATCAGCGTTCTTTAATGTCAACATGTGTGGCTCCTACGAAAAATGCGTTCAGGTTGGCAGGTCTGATGATAGATTAAGAAGCGTTTTTTTCCATATGAAAGTAACACCAGCGATTGTCCAACCAACGAGAATTTGGTCGAACAAGTGCACGTCAAACAATGAATGGACCAACCGACCAGAAGTTGAGAGAGTTCATGGCCAACTGGCATGAACATTTTTCAGGTTCAACAAATGGAAATCCAGACATGGTGCTCGCTCTAGTCAGAGGCCTGGTTTAGGTTTAAAGATATCCTAACCTGCTACTTGACCTGCTACTCGCAGGTCGGAGGATCGTGTTGTGCCACGCCCCACCCTGGAAAGACCTTTATGAAATAAATGAACACTTACAATGTGGACCCAGGATTGTGCAACACTGAGCTTCCGGCTGGCTTGAAATTCTGAAAAAGATGAGAAAAATGCAGACTATTAAAGTGGAAATTCAGCAACGATTTTAACACTATGAAATCGATTGTGTTTTGGGAGTTCTAGGAAGAAGGGGGGCCTAGTTATCCCCCTGGGTGAGGGCAGGATAACTAGTACCGTCGTTGAGTATGAGTGTTATAATGAGCAATGCGGTATATGAAATGCGCCACACACAGTGGCGTTATACTGTTAGTGTCCGAGAAGCTTAACCCTCTCTCAAACACGTTATCCACATCAACCACTGCCCAGAAGAAGCTCCACACACACCTCGCTGCCGCTGAAGGATTTACAGTTTTCTTTAAATTACTGTCTTACTTTAGTACCAGTGACAAAATATATTACTATGTTGAAGATTATATAACACATATTACCACGTAAAAATTAAATAAATAAATAATGTTGGGTTCACTACCCCTTTAAGAAATTCTCCACTTATACAAATGGCAGAAGAGAAAACAGAAAGGGTACGTCTGATGGATTTATGACGTGAGCCGACTGAGCACATTTTGCCAAATGTAAACACAGTGTATTCAGCGTCTTGCCTTGGTTGTGTTTGGCTGCAGCACATGAAGCTGATACACGGCGAGACACAACTTGCTGAGGTTGATGTAAAAGTTCACCATGACGTCCCCCGGCATTGGAGGCGAGAACATTTTCTAGTGGGTCAGAGAGAGAAACACACCACAGGACGTTCATTTCTTGGGGAAAGAAAACATGAGGCCACATGGCATGACCGTGTTTTGAGCTACAGCTTGTGCTTTACCATCAGGCCACTGGTAGCCAGCTCAGGCAGAGTCATGGTGGCGGGGGTGGTGAGGCGGTTACGTGCTCGCGTCAGCTGCAGCATCACCGCATCCATGAGCTGCAACGACACGTACCAGCAGTGTTAGTGTTCACATGCTGGCCCCCGGGGGACGCAGCGGCACGCACAGGAGGAAGAGGAGGAGATGGTGTTCACATGCTGGCCCCCGGGGGACACAGCGGCACGCACAGGAGGAAGAGGAGGAGATGGTTTCAAACAAAGAATAGGATCGGAAAGAGTTTGTCATGTTAAGGACAAAAAGCGGCCACTGAAGTTGTCTTGCCGGGTAAATTAATCATGTGAGGGAAATTCAGGCGTTACAGCAGCAAATTGCATAAATGGAAATGGAAAGTGCAACTCTAAGGTGTAAACAATAAGATAAGAGACTATACTGCTGGCAAATATTTAATAATAAGTAATTCAGCCAATCATGCATAAAATGCAAGATGCACGGCACGTCCCAACAACAAGAAATTACAACATTAAAAAAAACGTAGGCAGAAGCACAATATCCAAACATGCATTTACATCTTCCTCCCAGACCGTCCTCACTAGTCAGGGCCAATAAATCTGTTTACACTTACCACCACTAACTGTAGGCTACCATTCCATGGATTGCTGGTTTGTTCCTCAACTCCTTGTTGAGCAAGATGACTTGCTCAAGCCCTGACTAGCTTGGATTCTCTCTCTCTCTCTCTCTCTCACCCACCTTATTCACTTCAGCACCAGTTTTAAAGTGGTAGCTTTCGTCTCTGCTACTCAGCAGCTGCAGTGCTTGGTTCACATGGTTTCTGGCATCTTGGATCTGCACCAGAGACAAAATTTCAAAATATCAAACCCTCTTATCATCATCTGACCCAGCATTTTTTTGCCAGCATCATTTTTGCCATAGCATACGACTATTTCAAGAACACTTAAAATAGGCACAGATTTGGGCTTACACCACATAAACTTAACACGTAGTCTCCGTCAATATATATATATATTTATTTATTTTTTTCTACATAAATAAGTTGACAGGGTGGTAGTTAAGTGTAATCAACGCTAAATGATGTCAAACATACCTGCTGCAGTTTCCACTGCTTGTCGTCCCGAAATTGAAAATGGAGAACTTGGCTACTTTTGGATACTTTCAGGTTTATGTCCTATAAAACAGATGTATAAATCAGCATGTGCTGTGCATGTTGCTCCGGCCCCTACACCCCAGAGGAAGTGACTCACGGCTTGGGTGAGAGCCTCTCCTTGGAGGGTGAGCACCCCCTTCACTTGGTCCATTCTGGAGGAAAGATTTCAGCAGTACTTTGATTTACTCAGTAAAGCAACAAAGCTGCAGTAGGTACAGTTATTAAAATGTGCTGTATGTAAGATTGATAGTTGTAAAGCGAGAGAGCAGAATAAAGCAAGATCTTGAAAATAAACAACCCCAAACCCTCTGCTCGCTGCTCCGTTTCTCCACCATTGAGAAGTGTTGTGTTCATGCACCTGTGGTGGAGCTTGATAACGCTGTTTGCGCCCATGTGATTAACAGGCATGATTGAATCGCTGAACCAATCAGGACAGATATGCCCTAATAGGTCAGAAACTAGACAATATAGTCTCATACAGAGGCAGGCGTGCAGTCAACCTGAACAGATATTCTCACAGAGCATTTCGCTCACTCATAGCTGATGGACTGCTATGGCATTTCCAACAAATGAGACTCAAATTATAGCTCTTCAATCTGACCTACAGAACCTTTAAGATCTAAGTTGTACAAAAGTACAACATTCATCCATTGCCCATATGGTGATCTTACGTTGTGCTGCCTAGGATGAAGTTCTCCTGTTTAATCTGGCCGTCCAAGCCTGTTGTTGGCATGGAGAAGCGCCTGGATGCCTCCTAGAAACAACGGAGAAGGAACAATGCAGCCTTATTAGTGTCGGTAACAATAAGATGGAGAGCAGGTTGTCTGGCACCTGGAAGGTTGCTGGTTTGTGCCCCAGCTCCTTCTAGCCATGTGTTGAGGTCTCCCTGAGCAAGACACCTCACCCTAACTGTCCCGTGAGCTGGCTGTGGCCTTGCTTGGTGGACTCTGCCGTTGGTGTGTGAATGTGTGTGAATGTGTGTATGAATGGGTGAATGTGAGTTGTTTATTGTAAAGCGCTTTGAGGTCGGAAAGGTGCTTTATAAATGCAGTCCATTTATGTCTATTAAGGGTTTAGTGAAGGGCAACCGGGGCTTAATACAGGATGAACCAGAGCTACACACGCATGATGTACCTCAGGTTTCCATACAGCACTGCCCAAAACCATTAAGATGACATTAAAGCTGGCATATTCATGTATTAAAACTAGGATTTCACTTCAATGTACTTAGCAGTGAGCCTTACCTTTATAAAAGCTGTATTTTTAGGCTCCAGTGCTAGAAGCCTATAACACATTTTCTAATGATCAAGTGGATCAAGACTTTCCTTGCATGTCCACTGTTCGGAATAACAATAACCATGTGCGTCTGAAAGGCATTGGTGTGAAAGAGTCTTGCAACACGGCTCATAGTACACAAGAGCCAACTGAAATATTCCACAGGAAGTTTGAACCAGAAGTCTCTTGTTTATCGGCCTCCAGCGTATTTACACTGTGTTGCGGATTTCACTCAAGGTGATATCATAATATACAATTTCTCAAATAAAACATGGATGCCCTGTGGGTAATAGCTCTTAACGTTGTTCCATGTAGTGAGTATTTGTTTTGGTAATGTGATGTTTAACCAATACTGCAGCTCAAATGTCAACACCACTTTCTTTCCATTGAGGTCAAACGCCCTTGATAAGGTATTGCTTTGCTATAGATAGAGGGTGATGTTGTCAAGTTTTCTCGTCAATACCAGTTAACGCAATCTTTTTTTAAAATACATTTTGGGTGTGGTTTTAAATATGCACAAATGGGCTTCACCTTCCTTTTTTTAAATTTAAATACAACCTGTTTGTTATATAATTTGTGTTAATAAACAATTTGCGCAAGTATAGATCTACCTTTAGGATATCCTGTAGCTGTTTTAGTACAGAGTGTACCTCTTCCTTCAGAAGCCAGTTGAATTCCTCCTCCTGCATAATCAAACAGCAATCAGGGAGAAAACGTATTACTTAGAATTTATTGTTCTCATTTTCAACAGAAAGTAAGACATTATGTTTAACCCTGATCTACTGATTACCCTGATGAACATGGTAATAATGTAAGGCAAGGCAAGTTATTTATATAGCACCATTGAAACACAAGGTCATTCAAAGTCCTTCAGAAAGGTAAAAAGCACATGTAATAAACTAAGAAAGGACAATCATTAAAATATTGTTTTTTAAAAACAAAAGGCAGCTACACAGATGTTTACCCTACATGTAGGGTGTAAAGGTATGCCCCGTACAATTTGCCTTGCTTACTTCTAATCCCATGTCCATTGTAATGCATCCTTAGTTACAAACATAACTTTCCAAACGCTAACTAGACACTCCACAATCGCAAACATTTATCATTCGTTCACTCTATTGCTCAGACCTTTGTAAACGGAACCCACGTGAATTATATATGCCAATCCCATGACAGAAACCTTGATTCTATTGTACCGCTACAGGCATTGCAACGACCTATTGGAGGCAGTTCTTATTCTAATGTAATTCCATGGGCAGGGTAGCCTTCCAGACCGTGGGCAATGTAAACAATCCCACTATAGAAGATGTTTGAAAAGTATATAATGCCAAATATTTCCAGTCAGGCAGCAAAATGTGTAGCTTATACAAATCCCAACTATGGTGGATTAACGCTAGTTGGCCTGATAATAAAAAAGGCTTCAACGAACGCATTAAACGTAAATGCAGTGATGCTTTCTTTGTACGACCACAGATACATCATTTCACGATTGCTTTCTGGCTGAAAAGCTATATAAAATTATTTGAATCCTGAGTAGGTAAAAAAAATGAATTGCAGTTAGTCAGTCAGCTACCCCGCTAGCAGCTAGACAGCTAAATAACAGTGTGCAACATTGCGGACAGGGCATCTTACCATCACTGCTCGCTCAACTTGGTTTGCAGCAGACATCTTGGGCAGTTCCGACAGGGATCTCTGTGGATTTAACATGTTTACTAAAGAGTGGCAAATGCGTTGCTGCGGTTCTCCTTCTCCTGGCTGTGTTGTGCCAGTGGTTGAAACGCCGATCAATGTAAGCCCCGCCCACTAATTCTCCGTCAGAAAGACATTGGTTGGATTGACCTCCTCCACCCATGTGTGCTAGGCATGGTCCCTAGGCGTAGCGGGAAAGCTATGGACTTACGTTAATTACGTCACATTGTTGCACACAAAATGCGTTGTTGACGAAAAGGAGCATAGAAATGCATTTGTCTGAACCTCTTACAGCCGTGGTAATGTTCAAGTGTAGTGTATTTAACAAGCTGTGAGGGATAGAAAAAACGATATTCCAAACCAAACTTTGAGGTTGTGCGATGGTAATTTACAAGCATTGGTGTTCATGCAAAAATTAGGAAAATACATGCAGTTTTGTTTAATTAATCATAAACTGTCACTAAAAATGAGACCGAATAAAATAGGCAACACGTCATCAATTAGGAGAGGATTTAATGAAGACAAACTGATTTTCATGTACAGAAATTATAAATATTACTAAAGCTATAGTTTCACCCTCCAGCCTCTCATGGGACCAATTAATTCAATCGTAATTTCAATATAAGCCAAGAAATGTAAGCCAGACATTGATAAACCAATTCAAAGTGAACTGAAAAATCTAGAGTCCAGAGTATTTCCATTTTATCCCCCCCCCTCCCATTCATGAAGTGATATTTACATGACACTTTTTCAGAAACTCAGTTACATTAGAAAAGTGTGGTAATAAGGAACCAACATTTTTTTTGGCAAACATCTTTTTCAAATTGGAGGCATGGTGAAAGAAAAAATCCTGCGTTTATGGTCATTAAACTAATGCACAGTAAAATTGCCAGCTGGCTCTATGATTTCCCGTTGATATCCTTTGTCGGGTTAGTGTAAAAACAGATGCCTTCAAACATTAACCTGACAAACTCACACTCCGTTTAATTGTTTCTATGTGTCAAGAATTAAAGATATTTACTAAACTGACTGAAAAAGAGACAACTTATGCAAACCTATCTTAAATTCACTCACCAAAGAAAACATTATATAATTATATCGAAAAAGTTTAAAAGTAACGGAATACAAACACTCCAACTGTTAAAAGATTTCATATTCAGGAAAAAAAGATCAGCTTCACAAAATAAAGTATTACTGCATTTTAAGGCGTTTAAACAAATCTGTCACCATCGTTGATCCGGTCGGGGAAATCTTGTGGACACAATTTAAAGCACAGGTTTTATCAAATATGCAGAAGAGATGCACAACAACCTTGTTAGAAATAAATAAATAAAAGACATATCGAACGACTTCAGGGTTACAATATTAAGGCAATGCTCTGGGCGTGTTCTCGTCATTTCTCACATTATTCTAGGCATAAAAAAAAAAAAAACTAAAGTTCAGAGTTAGCCTAGCCATATGCATGTTTAAATTAGAGATGATTTCATAGTTATCATTTGTGCACCCACAAAACATAAAACAGCCGTTTATTCTGTCTTTCTTATACACCCTGCTAATCACAAAGAGGGGTTCGCTGTCAGAGAAACATGATTACATTTTGGAGCTAGAATCAGGATCAGACAGCTGCCCTAGAAGTGGGAAAAAATTACCAAACATTTTTGTGGGACAACTTCATCAGTGCAATACACAAAAACAAATACAGCCTGTGGCATAAGAGCTCTCTCCCGCTCTCCCTCTCCCTCTCTTCCTCTCCCTCTCCCTCTCTTCCTCTCCAACTTGTGGGCAAGAAAAAAAAAAGAAAAAAAAAGAAAAAGGTGCCAGGCAATTTTAAAATTCAACAAAAAAACAACAGCTACAAAACTATGGAAATCAAGGACATACGAGTGTGTGGGCTTTCCACAGGTCACACTTCAGCCTAGTGAATGTAGGCTCTGTAGACTGCGGACATGTCGTTGTCTGATTGGTCCAGTGCCTTTGCCCTTTTGTACACCTAAACAGCAGAAAACAACAGAGCAGGTGTAAGGCCTCGCCATGGTGAGCTCATCGGTTGCGTAACCCGTGTTCATCTATTAGTGGACACAAACAGTTTGACCTGGTAACAGCCAAAAGGTAACAGGGACAGAAAGCACAGGGCTCACCTCATTGGCAGCTGCCGCCATTGGGGTTGGGTGATTGGCCATGTCCCCCATTGATATGGCTAACCGAAGGTCCTTCTGAATATGTTTCAAATAGTAGTCTGGCTTAAAGTTACCCTGCAGGATGTCTTCAAAATGAAGGGAAATATGTTAGTTAACATATTTAATAGGGGTGACTATTGGTTTATGGGGTATTTTATGACAGGACCTACTTTGGCATTTCTGATCCACAAAGGTGCTGGCCATCTGTCCCTGGCAAAGGATGTCCAGTAGGGTCTGTTGGGATTGGCCGGTGGCCTGGGCCAGGGTCAGGCCTTCAGCAATGGTTGCCATGAAACTGCCCTGCACCATGTTCAGAATGAGCATCATCTTTGCTGCATTGCCCGCTTCACCTGAATTCAAATACATTTGATTAAAATGAATATGGGTTTAGGTTGGTTTGAAGATTTTTTAATTAAGTTCCTAAATTATTTTGAATTGATGAATGACTCATGATGTTCAAACACTGAATACTCTGTTGGTGTGGAGCTGATTGAGGGAATACCTCTGGAATCATGTGGTCAGAGAATCCACTTACACACTAGACAAGCCAAGCATAGATGAATAAAAAGGAGAAAGTCTGGAGACAGGATTGACCAGAAGGCTCATGTCGATCGTAAGTGGGTCATCACACAACAATGAAATCATTCATTAAGAGTAAAAGGTCTTGGACAAAACATGGACCTGAACATACCCAGAAAGAAGGAGGTCTTGCCCATGGCCTGGAAGCAGCTGCTGCAGTCTTCGTACACGCTGCGGTCGCCGGCCGCCAGGATCACCAGCGTGCCGTCGTTGGAGAGCTGCTGGCTGCCGGCCACGGGCGCCTCCAGGAAGCGGCCGCCTCTTGTTGTGATCAACTGGCGAGCAGAGGAGGAGCACATCAGCTACGGGTCGTAAGGTGCGCTGAGGGAGCGCGCGCCGTGCTAAATACATTCAGACAGAAAGCTGAAACAACTTGAAGAGCTGCCCCACTGAACCAGTTTTCGTGTGCACCTGGGAGAGTTCTGCGATGGTCTCCGGGTCTACAGTGGACATTTCTACGTAGCACTTCCCGGGTCTTATTCCCTGCAGGACTCCACTCGGGCCCAACACCAACTAGAGAGGAGGAGAACCATTTCACATTATACTTTCAACATGCAACAAGCAGTCCATTCCATACACTAGCCTTTTGTCCCCGCCCCCTTACTTACATCCCGCGCAGCCTTTGGGTCAGAAACACAGGAGAATGTGATGTCACACATCGAGACCACCTCCGCCGGGGTGCGGCCCAGTCTGGCTCCCTCCTGGATAAACAGGTCACACTGGTAACCAGGAGGAGGCAGACATAAGCACTCGTGCAGATAACCAGTCAGATAACCTTCCTCCATAACAATACACCTTTTAATAACCAGTCACATCTTCCTCCATAACAATACACCCTTTAATAACCAGTCACATCTTCCTCCATAACAATACA
>JAOPJO010000088.1:17468684-17481354 GCA_027123675.1 Molva macrophthalma
GACCGCTGCCCAGACAGAGCTCCACACGTCCACACAGACCGCTGCCCAGACAGAGCTCCACACGTCCACACAGAACGTTCAGTGTTTTGGGGAGCTTAGCAAAACACAGGATTTTACCCCTTTTTTTCACTAAATTGGGGATTTACTTCAGTAACAGTGATAAAATGGCATAGATTACTGTTTACAATCGTATAAGAAAAATCACATTTAAAACAAAAAAAAAGTGGTTTTGGGTTCACTGGCTCTTTAAATACTTCCTTTGGGAGTATTTTTTTGGATTCTACATTAATTCCATCATTTTACATTTAATTATCCATTATTACAAGCTTCAATCTTAAGTAAAAAAGCGATTAATGGTGGTTAATCACAGCAAATTGTGCGATTAATTAGTTCATTTTTTTTAATCGATTGACAGCACTAATATATATATAAAGATATTAATATTTAGGCTTGTGTATATTGTTTTTCTGTGCATGATTAATAATAAAATAAAAAACGATTGGGGCTAGAGAACCAACTCTAGTCCCGTCCGTTAATGCGTGTTTATTTGAATGGTAAGAACAAATGTACGGTCCAAATGAAAAAAGTCGGCTTTGACCCTCATGAACGAATAATCGAATATTCGATTGTTCTGACCCATCCCTATCGCATACACCCCAATCGAATCACAGCAGGTTTCTGTTCACTTTCAATGGGGTATTTTGCATAGTTTTGGCAGATAGGCTACCTATAATAACATGTTGACTATGACACATGTTGGACCCAATAGGAGATACAAACATGTTGTCAAGACCCAATTAAACCCAGAGTAGGCCTCAGGGGGGCTCATGTATATATTGAAGGTGATCGGTTATATTTTAAGGGAAATCAAACTACCGGTTTCACAACGTCACAACCGACAAACCTGTTTATCAATTCTTGAAGAAAATCTGGCAAAAACCCCAAGCTGCACCAAGTCTGTGTTCCACATCAATTCAGTTACATCATTGACATGCCAAACCAGGCCAAATGTATTCCCAATTGCCCTCCTTAAATCAAGCTAGCTAAAGAAAAATCTGATTAGTCACGCAGCAAACCCACTGTGATGATCTTCAGCTACCAACATCTGTTCCTGTTATCAGGAACAGAAAAGAGCCGGTGAGTTGGAAAGGGAAAAGGAAGTCTCCCAGCGGTGCCGTATTAGGGTAAAGCCAAGTGTTAAAGGAGAAGAGGAGCAAGGCAAGCAAGGCTTTGGTGGGAAGGTTTCACCTACACTGCTTTCCCATTTGAATCCTGAGGCGGCTCCTGTTCCCAGCCTCTCAGCTGTGGAGGACTCTGGGTCAGAGTCAGTTAAGTCCTTTGAGGAAGGAGGAATAGAAACACACACAATGACCTCTAGATCAACAGGGAAACCTAGAGACCAATAGCCATATCAGAGTTCGGGGAGGTTTCTCTTTCAGATTAATTGGTCTTGAAAATAACCATTTAACACGAGTCAATTCAATCCGAGTGCCAAAAAAAGAGGTTTGGAACTCGACGGTCCTTTGAAGGACCGTGTTTCAGATGGAATTACAACACTATGTGATTTTTAAAAATGCGTTTTAGGAAAGATGGGGCGTGTTATCCCCATGGTTACGACCCACGCCAACTTTATCCTTTTTTAGTACCGTGGTTGTGTAACTGTTATGAGCGTTATAATAAGCGGCCATTTGAAGGACCATGTTTGTGTTCACATAATGTAAAATGGAGTCACCTGCATTTCAATAAACCACTACTGTGAGAGGACAGCAATAATATGATGATAATAATGTAATTGTAAACTACACAAAAACATACGTTTGCCTATGGAGGGACATTTCTTTAATTGTGATCTTTTAGGATATAAAAAAAATTATATCATTTAAAAATAATTTTTAAGAACCAGGAGAAGGGGAGTGGACTGACAAAGGTTGGACATATTTTCAGCTGCCAAAATTTCCCTTTTGGACACTCAAAGAATATTCAGTCTCAGATAAATTAGTTACTATAGTTCATCTTTACATCCTCATGCAACTGATTAGCTACTTATGATGCGATAAAAAGGAACCTCAGGGCTCAACATTTACGCTTGTACGGGACAATTGGATTTTTATATGAGGCAAGTGGTAGAAAAATGAAAGTCAGGGGATCACAAAAAACGTTATCTGTCACTTATATCTGCTTGAAACAGCCAATAACACAACAACAGCTAGACTCATTAGAAGTCAATCCAAGTATTCCGCAGATACACAATGTTCTTATTATTCATCCATGGTACACACCCATGTAGCTTAACTAACCCTAACTCAGAGCTGAAATAACTAACTGAGCAGCGACGTTTCTAAAGTTAAGTCAAAAACACAAACTAACAAGTTTCAATTCAAGTAACGAATGTGAGAGGGAGTTCATCAGCAGCAAGAAGGACTGGACTTGGACTGGGTGCGCGATGACGAAGAGGAAGGGGTGACAGCGTTAAAGTCAGCTGTGGGACGGACAGCGCACCAAGCTCTCAACCTACAGAACAACCAATAACATGGCCAACTAAATTGTGTTCTGATTTAATAGATTGACAATGCAACATGAGTATTGAAAGTAATTCTAAAGTAAAGTGATATGTAAATGTATTGGAAAGTATCTGAAAACTGAACTATAAATGTTGTTATGAGTAAAGACAAGGGTACACCATGTACCGCATCCATTGAAACTATAAAATCAACGCCAAGACAATCAACACCATGGGGCATGTAGGAATGGTTTACACCACTGTGCCGTTTATTTGTATGCCTCATAATCAACTTCATTTTCCAGGGCCCTTGAGTTACGCAATATCTGCATTTGTATCGAATACACAGTATAGAACCAGTGTGGTTCAAGTCCGATTTTAAACCCTATAAGAGCAACACTAGACTTGAAGTAACACCACTTTGTGAGCCCCCCCATTCGGGATTAACAAAGACTCCTCTGTACAAGTCAGCGGCCCACCAACCTTCTCAGAGGGGTCCCTCAGGGCACTCAGGTCTTCATCATCCTCCTCCAATATTTTCAGTGGTTTATTAGAAGTCTTCTTTCCCTTTGTATCCCCTTTCCCATCAGAGCACTGTCAGGGAGCAGAATCATAAATTAATTGTTGAACAGGATTATAACACAGGACTGGATTGGACAAAAGTCTGATTTCTCGGTTACAGGCTCAATATAAGATGGAGAGTTAACGTTTAAAAAAAAAAAAAAAAACTGCGGTAGAGGAAGTAACTGTAAAATAACATACTTTTTACAATATTTTGATCATAATGAAATGAGCCAACAATGTTATTTTCATGGCATCTTTGAAGGGCAACTTGCAGGTTAGCATGCACAGTTCATTAATTTGGGGACAGTATGCAGCAGACAGATTTAGGAATGAATTACATTTTTTTTGACTTAGAATTACAGCTGGATTTTTCACTCTTTTTAACACGTGTACGTGCAGAACAAAACTTTTGATGTGACGCAACTTGTGATAAGACAATATTTATAAGAAGAGTAAATGGTTAGTAGAATCTCAATGTCAAGCTTTGCGACTACTCAAATCTCAAGTTATCTAATACATTTTAGCTCGTCACATGCATTGACTGCCCCTATTAACCATGGTCAGTTGGGCATTATGTGGAATTCAATATTTATTTGATTCATCCAGTTAACACATTAAATCCAATTCAGAATTAATTTAAAGGGTTTTTAGAAAAGCAAGATTTGTTGACACATTAGTAGCACACGTTTCATGGTCTTATTGAAGCGTGATGGTTTCTTCACCTGTTCCTTTCCTTTGGCCTTCTTCAGGAAGTCTTCCACAGCATCCACTGCCTGCTGGAATCGTTTGCCTTTGTTTATCTTGATCATTTCTTCTTTGTGGGGGTGGTAGGGCTTCAGCTGTTCAATTTTGATCCATGCACTGTGAAGACCAAGAAAACACAACAGTTTGAAAATGGCAAAACGGTCGAAATCCATTTTAGATAATGAAAGAATGTGACAAAGGGTTACCTCCACCCTTCTTTATACTTACTGGTCTTCTGTTCCGAAGAATTTCACAAAATGGCATTTTTTTCCTCGAGGTTTTTTCAGATCCTTGGGAGGGCTCACTACCTGATATGTAAATATATTTTTATACAATATTACCAATGCATAATCGTCTAATTACACAGGCAATGCATTTAATACATAACGCACTCAGCTATTATGTTTCTGCTGATTAAAGTCGACGCTCCTTACCTTTCCCGGCCATGGTGGGTAGCGTCCAAGTTTCCCCCTGAATAACACAGATACAACGCGTTCAACTTATTCACCTTGAACAACAAACGTAACTACTAGATAATATGTGGTATTGGTGAAGCACGGAACACCAGCTACTCGAGGGTTAGAAGGAAAGCTAACGATACATACATCCGTTTAGCTAGTAAGGAAACGCGAGAACTGGGGAAAAGTAATCCTCCACGCGGACATCAAAGTACATAACGCAGCTGTGGATTAAAACACGCCATGTAAACAGTAAGGCATAACTGTGCTTACGTAACCAAACGCTGGCAAGCGTTTACAGTTAACGACGAATCGGACTCAGCTCGGCCAACGATTTACTTATAACGTTAATCAACCACAACCAAACAGCTATACTTTCAAGCGGTGGTCCCGTACTACGCAACAGCTATAACGTTAACCAAAAATAATCGCTTTTAAAATTGATTGCACATACCATTTGGGCTACTGAGTCTAAACGATCATATTATAAATGTTATCTCACCAAACTAGATCGCCAATTCTCAGATGCACAGTCGCCATCTTGCACCTTTACTAAAAACGTCGCACTGAATCAGGGAAGAGACGAAGACACAGTAATGACATGCGTCACTTCCCCTCTCGAAATGCGCCAATGGACAACTGTGGTCGTATCCCATCTTATTTTAACAGTCTTTAGTTTGATATTATAGGAATCATGAGCCAGGTTGTCCAACATTGGAAACAGGTGAATGCTATCTTGGCGGGAGTTGTGTCATGTTACAGGTAGGATTGTAAAAGTAAACTCCACTCAGCAGATATCTCCACAATTTATTATGGAATGTTTCCATTGCATTTCATCACCTTATATTGCCACCCTATATCCCTATATAGGCCTATAGGCATACTTTGACATCCATGGTGGTGGGTGGAGAGGAATGCCAAAGTTTGTGATCTGGCAAGCCATCTCTGTGATCCAGTTACGAAAACATATTTCATGTTCCTGAGTGTTGCCCTTAAGCCTTTAGCTGAATTTAATATTGCCTTTTAGGTGGGTGTCATGCATTCTTGGGGTAATGTCAGAATAATAGATTAATAATTACATATGATAATGCTTATTACTTCACTGTTCAAATTTTGTTGTGACTACTGGTACTGTCTACAGTCAGAGGGAGTACAGATTAACAGGCTTGAAGAGGAGATGTGCAGGCTGATCAGGCATTTCTTGGGCTACCGCATACCAGCCAGGGCCATCATGGGTGTGCCTCTCAGGGAGGTGGACTATGGAGAGGGACATCTGTTGGCAGATGAAGACCTCTTCATTGGAGCAGAGACAAAGGCATTCATCAGAAATGCAGAGCTCCCTGTTTCAACCAAGAAAAAAATATTTCAGTGAGTATATTACACTGAAAACCTGAGATAAGTCTTATAGTTTGACCGAAACGTTTGCCACTTTCTAATGCATATTGTTTTTTTTACTATTGCTCTGTTGTAGAACTGTGAGAACCTTCTATGAAGCAGTTCTAAGAAAAATGTTCACTTCCTAATTACTTCAAAGTCAGTACACAGTTGAGTTTAGTACATTATTGTCCATTAGTTAATCACTGGCTTTTGCTTTGAAAGAGATGTTTTTCCCCAATTTTCATCATAAAGTTGTCCATGGCAAAGCCCACTGCAAGTATTCAATATTTTGAGTCTCAATCCAACTTGAGCTCAGCCGTATGTGTATAAAGCAGTATTGTTTATGTTCCTTAGCATTGGTGTATCTATCTTGGCAGATCAGAGATGAAGAGAAAACAACAGTAAATGTATTTGGTGACAGATAGGAGAGAGTGAGTGAAGATGTGTGCAATTAAGATACAGGTGAAGTCTTTTGTTTGGCCGATTCTATATCATTTGTGACAAAATGAGGCATTAGAATACATTTGGTTTTTTTTACAATAAATTAGCCTTGCATTTGAATCCCACAAATGTATTTGTTTTATTATGATTAGCCTACAACCTCACAAGCCGCTCACCAATATAATTGTTTCAGTTCATAAAATGAACCATAAGATGATGAATCACTGCATTATGCTCTGTCACTAATGTACTTAGCATTCCTCACAGAGGGACTCAAAGTACAGCAATAATTGCTGTACTTTACATTACATCACAGAATAAATGTTTAGGTATTTAAAAATGTTGTCAATGCTGTAGTTTATGGTTTTGAGTGCCCTCAAACTATAGAAGTATATTTAGTAGTATAATAAAAAAGTATGTTTTGTAATGTAAATGTAAAAAACAAAAAAGCAGTAGTCATAATAATGATAAATGACATAATAAAATATTTTGCGATACAAATACATTTTTACAAATCCTACATTGCACATCTTATTCTGTCCCTAAATCTAATTTGACTGTATTGGGTGTAATAGTGAGATCCAATGTATTCATTATAAAATGAAACATGAAACCTTGTCTCACTGCAGTTGATAAGGAGCTTGATTTATTAAGATAAGGATAAAGTGGTCATACTAAAGTGAACAAACAACCAACAAAAAGGCTTACTGGTGATAGCAGATTAACAGTCACAAAGACTAATAATGTGAAAATGTTATGCACAAAAAGAGTATGTATGAGTTATCAACTTGCTCGTTGTTAAGGTAATTATTTGAAGTACTTTGCAATGTTTGTGGAACATGGGCATGTATAACTGATGCCTTGTTTTTTGTAATTCTTTTTAACATTATTGTTCATCAAATAGTGCTATTTTGCAATACTCACAGGCATAAGTTTCCCCCTCCAAAAAAATGGAGGTTGATAAAACACAAATATGTTCTAATAAATTCGATGACATGGTGTCAAAATACCCCATAGAATATCAGCAAAATAACATTATCAGACCACCTCTAGTCAACCACTACAGCCTATTTACACTTGTGAATGAGTACTTTTGTGATTGGATGCCTTTCCTTATCATCCATTAAAGCACCTTCATTTCTGTTTCTACCCGTGGAGAGACATAAGGAGTGGAATGGTCGGAATGGACTCTGCTATTTAAAAGTTAAAAAAAAAAAAGTAAAGTAACACTATTTTCAACAACACAAGTCCCCAGGTAGTGGAGCTAGCCATGGTGCTGATCGCTCAGCTTTGACTATATTAGTTATTTAGAAGATTTCTTTATCTAAAGCGACTTAGGGATTTGTGATGTTGTAAGATGACAGCAGGCGGTGGGCAGCTTGCATAAGGATGCCCACACAAGTGGGTGGCAGGAATTGAGACAATAGAACCAAGTACCTGTTATCTGGAAGTGGTTCCCCCAAGCCACCACACTGTGCTGCCTACCATCTGCAGTCCTGCTCAGGGTTGGAGCTGCAGGTCTTTGGGCATTGGACAGTGGATTACAATGATGACCAGGCACCACCACTTCCCATTAACACCTCATTAACATTCATCATGATAGCAATTAAATCGAACTGCAGACAGTTACTACAAGTCGGATCATCAAAGTGCATGTCTATGGCAACTATAACGACTGTTTGTAGAACGTACAAGATAGCACTGCAAGTGTGTCCCTTTAGCAGCAGTACATTTTAAACACAAGAGACAGGACTATTTAGAAAAGTTTCTGATAACCTCAAACACTCATAAAAGTAATTCATTTATATTAGTTACAGGATCTATTGGTATGTTTCTTAGCATCAAGTTTTCATGAACGTTCAGGAGACAGTGCTGGAAAACAGCACGTGTCTGAGGTGAGAAAGGTTGGGAAGGAGAGAAGAGTTCAAAAATATAAATTGAAACACGCACAAAATAATTCTCAGTTTTCTAGTCTCCTCTTTTCCTTCTCTCTGCCAAAAACAGATCCGTCTCCTTCTCCCTCCCTCCCCTGTCCAACAGGAAGCCCAGCTGTTCCAGATTCCATCGGCACCAGCAGCACCTCATCGACAGCCGTCTCTTCCCTGCCATAAGGATCAGGCACCCCGGTGGTTTGTGAGCAGAACAGCTCAGAGACCGCGAATGACCGGTAAGAGTCTGACTGATAACGATTTATTAGGGTTATTAAATGTAGTCAAAAGGTAAGCTTGGAATCACACTATTCACACAGTACTTGAGAATTCAAAGATAAAAAAAAATGGTAATCACTTTACACTTTCAATCAAATGAGAGCCCCCCTCTTTCCTAAAACTCTCAGCCCAAAACGCATTTTTTAAAATCTCCAAGTGTTCGAATTCCAGCTGAAACAGTGGCTCACTGGCTCTTTAATTAAATCGAAGAACGCTTGCGGTGATTGGCTGCGAGCAAAACCATACAAATAGTATTTTTTTTCTAGATCTGAGTACAAAAAGGATGGAATGCAGGTATGGTTTGAACGGAGAAGGTTCGATGCTACTTGGTACTGCGTTGTTTCGATATCGAGTACCGATACCCAGCCCTACCCCGAAGCCACCAGGGGGCCCCCAAACTTCCATTTATGCCCTTTTTTTTGGTAAATGATCATTTTTTTATTAATACAATTCAAACGACCGGTCTTTCTTGGTAGCCATGTGTGTTGAGTCATCCATTTAAAAGTTTAAGTGATCAAAACACATAAAGCAACAATATATATGTATATATATGTTCTTCTTAAAAAATACAATTAGGTCCTTAAAGGTCCTTTTCAGTGGCGGCTGGCACATAGAGCGCTCCCTTGTTTAAAGTATTTTTTGAATATCTTTTAACTAAATAATAACTTACTTTAGGTATGTGTATGTTTAAATGCACAATAACGTGTAATTATGTAACATAGATAATTATATTTCCGGGGAAATTAACCGTCATGATTATTCCCCATCTCTTCTGGGCGACAGAATCATTGCAGCTGCGCAGCCACTTGCTGACCCCAGATCTGTACATGGCAACATTCATTTAGCCAATCAGCGTCCTCGACCTGATACCTTAGGGCGATTCATTTATTGTCCCAAGCGGAGTCATTTAGGCTAGATCAACGTTGTGATGGTTATATCAGGGTTCTCCCCAAACAATGGCTAGTAGTGGCCACCATGCACCTTTCCAGCGCCACCAAATTAGGGCTGACACGACCCTGACATTTAACTGACTAGTTGTTTCCCATTTCATTTCTGAAAACACAAAATACAATGTCTCGATACATCATCTACCTTTACTGTACTGAAGAGAGTTAATGTTCGAAGCTTATTTAAAGTCATTAAACAAGTAAATCAGGGGAAATTATTAACAACCAAAAACTTTATTAGTTCACAAAAATGTTGAATGAGTCCTAAAATAAAACCATGTCTATATATTGAACATATATATCTGTACAACAACACAATGTGGCAAATGGGGCATCATTTGTGCAAATCACAACTTCAATTAATTACAGAAAAGTTTCATTAAAAAATGATAAAATGTAAAGTCAAGTAAAACAATGACCAATATAATAAACTATGCTCAATGTAAACTGTGCCTTTTGTGACAACAGGAGTTGAACAAATGAATGAAACCTTGATTATTCAGAGTGGACTGAACTGAATGAGTGTGTTTGACCTATGATGACCCCTCTGTGGAAAGAGTCTGTGGCTGTAAACGGATTGGCTCAAATTGTTCCAGGTGATGTCAGAACCGTTATCTTGTGGCATGTATCACCACACTATACTGGCCCGGGGGCAGCCCTGCGTCGCTGGGATTTGCATTTCCATTACAACCAGGCTTCCTGCGTGAAGGTGTGACGTGCTTACCCCTTATGGGTTTACCTGATGACACGCCCCTTTATTGCCTATTAGGTATATATTATAGTCTACCATAAAATCGGATTGATTCGTTTAAGACGCAATTAATATATTTGGGTTGTTTCAGACGGCCGGCGACACACAATGATATTCACGATAATCATTATTGTTCAAATACAATATTCCACCTTTTTCTCTTCCTAATCAATAACTCATCGAGAGCCGATTTATTTTATATTAGTCCTGTTTACACGATGGACGATGTTTCACGTTTCCCCCGAGTGCCACACGTCAGGATCTTAGCAAAAAATATATAGAGTATCGATATCAGCCATCTCATCGTGTGACATATTGTCCAGTGTCGTCTTTACCCCAAGACTGATGTGACCCAGAACTGTCCTGTTCAACGAGCGCTTTCGTTTTGCTAGAGAATATCGTAGGAAGGAACAAATGGAAGGCTAGCACGCTACAGCTGTAGCGTGCTCTGCGTGCTCAGCCCCTCAGGAGGGGTCCTGCAGCTGGAGAGCGCTCCTCCGCACAGCAGCCTGGGGTGACGTCCGCGCGGCCCCTGGAGGCGGGCGGCCCCTGGAGGCGGGCGGCCTCGGAGCCGCCCGGCCTCGGAGAAGGTCCATCTCGGGCACGGCACGGCACGGCACGGCACGGCACGGTACAGTACGGCATTGCGCTTAAACTGGTAGCAGAAATGCGAATCAGCGCGGCCGGTTCGGTACGGCAGAAAGTGCCGATGGAAAAACATGATTAGATACATCTGAGCCAATCAGAAACCTTACAGGTGTGTTTGGAGATGGTGTCCATGCTGTAGAGCAATCTTTCAGTAATTATTCAAGTTTTAAGCAGGTTCAAATATGTCTGACAGTAAAAACAGAGCTCTGCCATCTCCTTTTTGCTCCACTGCCAGGTAATAGAAAGAAGCTAAAGCGTAGTAAGCTGGGTGGAGCTTGTTGCGTTAACACAAAGAGCCTCCCTTTGGAGCAGTGGGAAAGGGTTGAAATAATTTGTGCATTTTTCCAATACAATCTTTGGAATTAGATGTTTTATGACCCATCTGCCAGCTACCTTATCAGCTGGCAGCAAGACCAGTATTTAACTGCAGGCGGTTATTTGAATGAATAATAAAAAACAAATGCCAGCGCTATTTGCAAAGACTCTGCCCCCAACGGACTACAGCCCCCAACGGACTGCAGCCCCGGCACTGCCTGCAAACCAACATGCTGAGCGCACCAGGGACCCCCGTGGTACTGGGAGACACTGCTCTGCAAACCTGCGTCCTCGTTTAGGACATGGTTGCACAATGCTTGGGGGAAGTGTCTGCCCCGAGCACATCCCAAAGGGAGCCTCAATGTGTACAACTGCTGGGCACCCCTTTAAAACGGTGTCAGTGATGAGGAGATATCTCTAGCCCCCCTACTTGCTAAGCCACCCCTCCAATCATTTACAATAAATAAAAGCTCCTCCCAATGCAGTGCAGAACCAGATGGCAAGAAGAAGAAGAGTCCCATGGAGTTGGTCTGACTGTAGATTAAAGACCATGGGACGACATTGATAACCACACTCAAGTGCTCTAATTTAGGATTTTGTCTGGAAAGTCTATTTACTTAATACATTTGGCATACCTAATAAAAGTTAAATAAAGCTGGCCAAAAATTGACTTCAACTATTTCAATAAAAAAATTTAAACTATAAGGGAAGCTTGACTTAACTTTTTTTCTATTCAGACAAATTGTCCAATTTTTTCCACATGAAGTAGTCCAGTAGTCTACACCAACAGAAACCTGACACCCCAAATTGAACTAAGACAACTGTAATTAACTTTGTTGAAATTTAACAATGGATAGTTGTTTTTTTATTCATGTTGCTCAGCTACAAAACACATTTTTCGTTCAATAATAAATACTATTTCGTACCTTGCCTTAAAAAAAGTGCAGTCTTTTCCAAAGTCTTAGTGACCCAGATATTGGAATAGAATTAGGGTCAACTTGTTACTAGGCAACCTGTGATGGTGGTTCTGATCCTATAGACCTGAGTCCATGGGAAAAGCATCTGGTTATTACTCTATGTCTGTGCCAGCTGCAGCTCTTCCAGCCCATGTTTACCCAGATGGTATCTGGCTAAATCCTTTCGAGTCACCAGTCCAACCACCTAGGGAGAAAAAGGTAAGTATAAAAACAACATTCATTGCTGCTGTTGCCATCACCCTATGGCACGATAGGATGTTGGTGGTTGGTATCAAAAGTTAAAGCTTCACTACTCAATATTAGAATATTTCCAACCATCTTCCACCAGCTGGTAACCTGAGCTCCAACAGCTTTGTAAACCCCACTTAGTGTATAACGGTGAAGCTCCGTCTGAGCAGCGATGTATTTATTACCCATGTCCGAGTGAGGGTTACCTGTAGCATAACGCTACGGTGTGGTGCATTTCATATACAACATCGCTTATTATAATGCTCATAACAGTTACACAACGACGATACTAAAAAAGGATCAAAGTTGACGTGGGTTGTAACCATGGGGATAACACGCCCCCCTCTTCCCTAAAATTCTTAGCCTAAAACACTTTTTTTTTTTTAATCACATAGTGTTGGAATTCCATCTGAAACAGTGAGCTCACTGGCTCTTTAAATAAACACACACACACACACACACACACACACACACACACACACACACACACACACACACACACACACACACACA
>JAOPJO010000088.1:17500256-17511597 GCA_027123675.1 Molva macrophthalma
TTTATGTGTGCCAGTTTATGACCCATAAACTGGATTAACTATACACTCAAACTACAAACAAAAGTGCTATTATGGATACTGTATGTACCACTACAAAATGAAGAGAGAAGTTCTTTGCCTATCTCAAATTATAGTTGAACAGTTGTGTCTGGCATTTCTATTCACCAAATTGACGCAGCATTAGAATTTGACTCGTCTAGACTTGCTAATGGCAAAAACAGCATCAATAGACCTAGTTGTACTGACAAAGCTCAGAGAGAAGTGAACATGAAGGATCGGGTGTCCTTTCTCCTGCAGGTGCTGGGCTCTGCAAATATTGCCTGAGTGCATCTGGCCAATTAAAAAACCACTGGTGATTTTACATTTACATCCATGTAGGTTATCAGTGAAGTTATGTTAGCTAGTAATACGTAGCAAGCTAGCAAAATAGGTTAACAGTCGCTAGCTAGCGATAGCTGAGTGGCAGCAATATTAGGTGATGCACAATACTATTTAGTTTGACACCATAATGGCGGAGGTCACTTACCTCTAAACTGGCCTTTCTTTCCGTCCCTGTGCACCAGAGGGTTTAGACCTCCTCATTTTGAGAATCAGTATTATGTTTGTCAAGCTTGACGATGATGCAGCCTAACTTGCTTACCCCACACACATATTGGAAAATGATTTACAAAAATCATCAATTAAATCTAATAAGTGAACGTGTGGCTGTTTCTGTGAGTATACTTAAGAAGTAGTAAAATAATTGCGGCTAATCGTGTTCAAAGAGGTACGGATAAAAACCGTAAGGGTTATGAATGCGTACAGTTGATGATCCTGCTTAGGGCCCCCAGGTGCACAGGGACCTGACCTTGGTGTCCGGAAAGGGCGTATTAGCTTGTCTTAATCATCTCTCGGGTCCGGAGATGAGTTGCCCGGAGATGCCCTTTCACACATGCAGCACCCAGCTGGAGTTAGCAGCATCACACGTGTTCACACGTATCGGAGATGCTCTGGCTATTTAGGCGAGGGGTGGCGCCTGGGTAGAGCGTGTAGGAGGCAGGACCTGAGGAGGTAGAGCGTGTAGGAGGCAATACCTGAGGAGGCAGGATGTGAGGAGGCAGGATGTGAGGAGGTAGAGTGTGTAGGAGGCAGGACCTGAGGAGGCAGGACGTGAGGAGGCAGGACGTGAGGAGGCAGGACCTAAGGAGGCAGGAAGTGAGGAGGCAGGACGTGAGGAGGCAGGACCTAAGGAGGCAGGACGTGAGGAGGCCGGATGTGAGGAGGCAGGACCTAAGGAGGCAGGACGTGAGGAGGCAGGACGTGAGGCAGAAAGTTTGCAGCGGAAGTCGTAGCGTTTTGTTTCCAACACATGGAAGATGCGGGTGAGGCTTCCACTCCGTGATGCTGACTCTTTCTGCGGTGATATCAATACTGCATTTATTCAGACGTATCCGTAATATCAACAGACGAGTGGAAAGTAGAACGCAAAATACAGGCAAGAAGAGAAAAGTACAACGCAACTACACGCCATGCCCCAGTGTCGCTCCAGTCACATGATAGAAACGTCATGCGTCAGCGGCACGCCCACTCGCTCGTTATCAATTCTCCGGTTCTCCGATTCTCCGGACGTTACACTCGGGTCCTACCCGGGTAAACTCCGGAGGGGCTGATTCGGACATTTGCGTTCACACATACAGCCCCTCCGGGTATAATCCGGAGAATGTCCGGCTTGCAGTGCATGTGTGAAAGGGCTATTAGATAACATTGACTTTTTTGGCTTGAGTCCCAATATAATTGATATTTCACTCCACCACATTAAAACAGTAAAGTAGACAGCAGTCCTATTTAAAGTGGAGCCAAACCCCCACACCAAACACCAACTCTTGGATTGGTTTGCAATAGATGGATCCCTCTCTAAGTAAACTCATGCATAACCTGGCTGATATGGTGCCTGCTCCCCTTCTGCGTTAGTGTTGATGTGCTTATTGAACCTGAATTTAAGAGGCTATAGACTGGATTCCGCAGGCCCGCAGGGTTTCCCAATAGTCTGCCGCACATCTCTCCCAGTGTATATTATTATGTAACAATCATATTCTTTATTCTTATATAGTTGTAATATAGCAGGCGACTGGGTTCAATGCTGTTACACAGTTCTTCAGTATTAAGAGTGATTGTTAGGACAGTTGCCATTAGTAATGTCCACTAGGTTTTACAGAATTACATATGTTTTCTGTGTAATTGTGGAAGAGTAATGCACCTGTTATTGTACCTGTAGTTTTAATGTATACGGATGCTAAGAATTGTAGAAAATGTATTACAAATTGTATTGCAAGAATCTGGCCAACACAATACACAGGGATCATGCATGTATGTCCCCACCCTCAGGTACATGCTGATGGGTGGAGCTTCAGACAGGTGGATGCTGCATGTAGGGCGTTTCCTGACAGGCATCGCTGGGGGGATGACTGCTGCTTCCATACCAGTAAGTTATACTAATGTTTGGAAGGTTATTTCTCTTTCATTCTCTGTCTCTTTCCCTCTTCTACCTGCATTCAATTCTGCATGTGTGTGTGTGTGTGTGTGTGTGCGCGCGTGTGTGTGAGTGCGCGTGTGTGTGTATGTGTGTGTGTGTGTGTATGCATGTGTGCATGCATGTTTGTGTGTGGGTGCATGTGTGGGTGCGCTCACTCATGTGTGTGTGTGTGTGTGTGTGTGTGTGTGTGTGTGTGTGTGTGCGTGTGTGTGCGTGCATTTCAGGTGTACATTTCAGAGATCTCTCACCCAGCCATTAGAGGGGCCTTGGGCTCCTGTCCACAGATCACTGCAGTCTGTGGGGCCCTGGCTCTCTACGCTCTGGGTGAGATGGAAGAACCATGTTGTGTTGTTGTGTTATTGTGTTTTTGTGTTTCTGTGTTGTTGTGTTGTGTTGTGGTGTTTTGGTGTTGTTGAGGTTTCACATCTCTGTGGGAGCAGCGTGTGTAAATAAAAGGGAACGCTGCCATTTTTCCAGAAGTGGGAAACTCTCCTGAAAACCCTACTGTTCGTGTGTCTGGTGTGTGCGTGCGTGTGTGTGTGTTTGTGTGTGGGTGTGTCGTGTCATTCAGGAACGGTGCTGACGTGGCGCTGGCTGGCCGTGGTGGGGGGGTTCCCAGCGCTGCTGATGGTGGCCCTGGTGGCCCTGATGCCCTGCTCCCCCAGGAGGCTGCTCAGTCTGGGCAGGGAGCAGGAGGCGGAGGCGGCCCTGCGCTGGCTGAGGGGGAGAAAGTACCACGTGCAGGCAGAGCTCAGGGCTGTGCAGGTGAGCGCTGGGGCCAAGCAGCCTCAACATGTCCAGGATGTCTTACTATGAGCTGATGCTACGGTGGTTACCAACTCGTTAAGTAAACCCAGCTTTACTCCATCTAGCGCGTTCACGTATAGCGGTGTTTGCATATATGACCAATCACAAACATTTGCTCATCTTTTACCCAAGAATTAGCAAATTATAATATTAAACAATAATGAAGAATTCAAAAATATAATCCCTGCTAAAAGGAACACAGTCACTGCTGCCAAAGGCAGGAGAGAAAGCTGGCAATAAATTGCAGACCGTGGGAATGCATAAGTAATCATGTTTATCAATATCACTGCCCCATCATTAAGGCACAAGTAGATCTGACTATAATTATAATTGTGTATTCCATTAAATGCATGTGTTGCTTAGATGTATTCTCATGGTGTGTAAGAACATTTCTGCCTTAGTTGGCAGCTCAGGAGGTAGAGCGGGTTGCCTTGTAATCGGAAGGTTGCTAGTTCAATCCCTGGCTCCTCCTAACTGAGTGTCAAGGTGTCCCTGAGCAAGACACCTATCCTAACTGCTTCCGACGAGCTGGCTGGTGTGTGTGTGTGTGCGTGTGTGTGTGCCCTAAATATAAAATTTCATATGCATGAGCCAAGTCGTGTGCGCACACGTACTAATGCCAGCTAGGCTAATGAGCGAGCACAGTCCCTGGGCCGCTTTGAAGCGGACTTGTGATTGATGGAACAATGGGGCCGATAGTTATTATTTGATTGTGAGTTATGGCGCCCCCTGTCACTGAAGAAGTCATTTACTTTTTGGAGACCTGCTTAAGTGTGGTTTCTATACGTGTTCCAACTTCCATCTTCTGGGAATTGTGATGCCATTTTCCAAGATAATTGATTGTTCAGTACAGGCCTCAAGTTTATCATTTTCTGTGCCAGCAACTTTTTTATTTGGGGGCACCCTAACAGATTTGGTCGCACCCCTTTATTAGCGTTGTGTCGCATTATTGGCATGTCCTTTGTCACGTACCATCCATCTGTGTTCAATCCTTTGAACAGAGTCACTCACTTTAAATAAGTTGTAAAATGTTTTTATTGCTTAGGGGGTCTTTCTCTATTTTTACCACCAGTGCCTCGACATCTCTTCTTCGCATGCTCTGCAATTGCATTGAAACTTTGCACAATGTACAAACCATCTTTTTAGTTGTATGATCAAAGCAGTGTGTCTTCATTGGAACTTAAGTTGGTTGTGTTTCCAATGTTTCCATATTGCTAGATATGCGCAAAATTAGCGCAAATAAAGACATAGAAATGTTGTTTTAACACAACTGAATTTTGCGTCTTAACACGTTATATTTGGATGTGTTAACACAACAACAATTGACACGTTAACGTGCATTTTCTGATTGTGGCCAATGAGGGACCTTGAATCAAAGCAGTCACACATATTGATGATGAGGTTAATGATGTCGAACAACAAGGAGCACGTTGTGCATCAGTTACTGATGTGGGCGTCTATGCTCATGCTATGCACTCATTTCAAGCGTTTAAAGGAAATGATGTGAATGAAACGTAAACCAGAGTAGTGGTTTAGAAGAAGCCAATTTAAACTTTCAGTGGGGGACCGTGAAGTTTAAAGAAAACGTGTTGATGGTGCTGCATAACCTTCTGGAAACAATCCAAGCAGCTTTGGCAAGGAAAGATACATCCCTAGCTTGATGCTGTCATGTTTCTAACACCCCTATAATATAAGAATGGAACAACCCGTTGGCTGTGACAGACCATTTGCGTGTTAACAAGACAAAATTAGACCTGATGTGTTAACATGTCGATTTTTATCAAAAAAACACGTCAAAATATGACCTGTTAACACGCAAAATTAGGTTGTGTTAACGCGACATTTCTAAGACGTTATTTGCGCTAATGGCCTTCCATATATCTGACCAATGTCAAGACGACAGACGTGATATCGACGACCCTTAATTGACATGTTATACACGGAAAAGCCTTGCTTATTGTGTGAATTACCATTAAACATAAGCTGTCGTTTTTAATTATTATATAAAAATCATACCCTGATACAGGTCGACAGGACGTCGATCTCTGGGGTTGTTGGGCAAAATCTTCATATCAACGACCCAAAAGTTACCATTGTACCAGAATACAAAATCTGCCAATTAAGTTGAAACTTACTCTATAATATACATAATCTTTACAAGTTCTAATGTGATACAAATATATCGGATTGTAATGCAGTGTTCACACAAACAGTAAACCGGCGTAAAAAGTATTACATTGATCAATGATTTAAAAAGCATAATTGTCAGATAAGCATAAGTAAAACAGCGTCTTCATTTTGCACTTCAAAGTTGCACGACGCTGACAGCTAACAGCATGTAGCTTGCTAGCAACAACGGAAAGCATATATGCAAACTCCAAAGCAATGTTAGAAACGCAATAAGAATTGTTTGATAATGGCATCACATGTTACATGACTCACCTGGTCAGCAGTTCAGGTGAAGATTGCCGCTACTGCCGTGGCTGAAGACCAGAGCGCCAGGAAGATGCGCTGAGAAAAGTAGTAGTTTAGTTCGATAAATACTGAATTATTAAGTGTTTCTTGGTAGGGAGGTGAGACTATCAAGATAAAAAATCGATTGAATCTGGAAGTGACATCGGACTTCCACAACCCTTGTCAACATTTTGATAATTATGTTGCGTTTAACATTTTGTCCATTGTGGGTTGAATAGGTGTTGTAACATGACGTCCATTTAATGTCTTAACTTGTCCTGACTAAATGTTTGGTGGTGCGTGTATTTTACTGTAAAAATGAAATATATATATTGTCCACATAACCAAGTTATATTGATTCAACATAAGATCAAATTGCTGTTGTGAATATGGGTCCTGACGTGACGTCGCCCAGCTGTCCTGCGACCAGTTTTAAAAAATATATATATATATATTTTACAATATATGTATAATATGTACATACTGTACACAATATCTATTAATAAATATTCAACAAACTGCCAAATTGGAGTAGGTGGAAAATGGGTCTCGTCCTGACCTGATGTTTATCAGACCGCTGTGCTGCGACCAGTATTTAAAAATGTTTGTTATGGCATTTTTTTAATTTGATTTATTTAACATAAAGCCAAATTGGACGAAGTTGGTCGAAAATGGGTCCCGTTATGACACGACGTCCATGTGACCTGGACGTTGTAACGACCACGGTCGTCAAAATGTTTGGTGGGCGGATGCGACGGAGGAAAAAGTGACCTAGCATCCACATGATAAATGGTCGCGGTCTTGAGCCCCGGATCAGTAGGCGGTGCTTTTATACGTATTGATCTGTTATCTCGAACATCACCTGCTCCGTAGCAAGTTAGGTGTGCATCATAAGTTACCATGGCGATGTAAAAAAAAAAAGTGAACCACCATCGTGAGACTGAAAACCCAGGGTTAAACTTGAAGTTTCCTTGCTAACCCCAAATCCTGCTTAGTAGTATAGGGCTCTGCACTCACAGCCATCATCTGTCCAGCTAAAGATCTAACAGGATCACTATAGATAGACTGTCTTTGGCTTATCTTATCTTATCTTTGGTGGAGTTGTGTCCTGTTATCCAAAAGTAATAAAGTAAACAAGAACAATAATAATCATTTGTGAGAAAATAATCTTTGTAAAGAAAGTGCTGATGGCAGCTGTATGTGTGTTACAGTACAGCATCAACACACAGGGGGCAGTCACCTGGAAAGAGTTGGCCACTCCCTTGTACTACCGGCCAATCATCATCTCCGTGGTGATGCGCTTCCTGCAGCAGATGACCGGTATCACTCCCACACTAGTCTACCTGCAGTACATTTTATCCACAAGCAACGTATCTCTGTATTCGGGGTAGGTGACAAGAAGGTTCCACTCTTGATTATACAGCTTCTGTTTGGGTCATCTACTGATGTATTATTTATATATTGGCACAGGGGCCTTACCCAGAAACGTTTGGGCAGCGTGGCCCCTACATACACATCAATAGCGGAGGGGGCACCAAAACAGCCTAATGATCATCCTCATATTATTATTTATTATGAATCAGATCACGCCCCATAAGCTAGCTAGTGTATTGTATTCGTGTCCCTCACAGCGGGTGGAACTTCATAAAGTTAGCGGTAACAAAGCCCACCCATTTAGAGGGAAGATATGATTGGTCAATTTTACTGTCATTTTAAATTAGTCTCATAGAATTACTATTGAATTACCATTACTTATAGCAGGACCACCAATCACAGAGCTGCATAGCATTTTCCTTCCCAACAACTGCAGAGTCAGCAAAATTCTGACAAAGGGGCTTCTTTCATTTAACCCTTCACGTTCCAACACAAACTGAACAGGCAGGTTTGAAGGGTTTATTTCCTCAGAAACATTTTTGTTTAGTCATTACGTGTAATCACAAAGGGATTACACGTAGGGCACCCGAATGGACACTGCGTTTGTGGACCTGGGGTTAGGCTTCTCTGTGTGAAGTCTGCAGAGTTCCGTCCTGGCTTCAGACTCATATTAAAGGGATACGCAGAGATATCTGTAAATTGGCGTTTGCCTGCTCATCACTGTGCATCCAGAAAGGGTGTTCTTTCACAGCGACAAAAGTTACTTTTGGTAACTGTTGTCAAACGCCTTTCAGGTACGCCGCTGTAATCGTCGGAGTGGTCCGCCTGCTCTCTGTCGCCATAGCAGCCAGTTTGATGGACAGGGCCGGTCGTAAAGTCCTCCTGTACACCTCCAGCATGCTGATGATTTTGTCCAGTCTGTCACTAACCATGTACTCCCACGTCAACGGGTGCACCACACCCCCGTCTCCACTTAACCTCACCCGCTACACCCAACCCCTATACGACTCACTAGGTACGGCCCCGGAGCACAGCCTGGTGCCTCTCTTCCTCATCATCGTGTTCATCTTCGGTGAGTTCATTACGCAAGCTTTAGTGAGTTTGGGGCCATCTAGAGGAATAAAGAATTAGGAACCGCACTAGGCTGATGTTGGCCCTAAACTCGTTCCCAGGCGTATATTAGAGGGAGGGTGAGATTTTGAGGGAGCGATATCTGTTTCAGTTGGTCTACATGGGTATAGCGGAGAGAGGCAAGAGAGGGAGGGACTTCCCGTAGAGGGATATCAGTTTCCTTTACATGTTTCAGATATTGCCTGCATGTCAAATGATTTGTCTAAAAACGCCATATTTATTCTTCCTAATGGGCAGCCTACCTAAACTGAATTTATTCTTCAGTTTAGGTAGGCTGGAAAAATAATACAAATCATGACTCTCAGCTTGTTTACACTGTGCTGGTTGTCTCCTATAGGCTATGCCATGGGCTGGGGGCCAATCACTTGGCTACTGATGGCGGAGGTGCTGCCGCTCGTGGCCAGGGGCGTTGCCTCAGGCCTGTGTGTGGCGGTCAGCTGGCTGACTGCCTTTGCGGTAACGCACGCCTTCATGTACCTGGCGGAGACGTACGGCCTGTACGTGCCCTACCTGGGCTTCACTGTGGTGTGTGTGTTCTGCCTGCTCTTCACGGCGGCGTGTGTTCCCGAGACCCGTGGACGCTCGCTGGAGGAGATTGAGAACTTTTTCAGAACGGGACGCACTTTCACTATTAGAAGCTAGGGGCCACGGTCCATGGTTGGAGTTTTCAGGCCTGTGTGTTTGAGAGCACAATCCCATGCATGCGCATCCATGGAAATCTACGTTTTGTTGAGATTGGGGGTTGGAAATGTTAAAAATGTATGTTGTATCTTCCCCAAACTTCTACCATACCTACTAACAGTAGCGAACCGTGACTCTTAAACCTTGGACTCTGATCCCCCTTCCCCGTCGCGAAAAACCACCAGCTTAGCTTACTGTGTCCTCTCTGTAGTACAGCAAAAGTTAGCTATGACAATTCCAGCTCTGAAACAAAAAGAATACAGTAGTCCAGCCTTAGCAGTGCAACGAGCAAACAGCACGGAGAGAGCGAGAGTTATCACCAAAACTAAAAACAGCCATCTCTTAAGCAAAATGCAAATCCTCCTGACAAATAATCACATCATCACACAAGCTGTGTGCACTTCAGTAGAATATGACAACCCCGGGGTGCAAAACGCAGACAGCAGACAAATCAAACCATCCCAACAGTAAAGCTTTTGCTCCTTTGTAGGTAATGTCATCCACGGGGATCGCGAATAGCTGGTGGAGTTGAAATGCCTTTCAAAAGCTTTGGTTTTCTGAACCAATTTAAGCTCTGGTGTGGGTCTTCCTGTTATTAACTCCAACTTTGTATTAAAAGTTAGAAAATGGCATAGATAATAAATCAGAAACAATGTCCTCCTTGATAGCGGTTACTTGTCAACTTGTCATAAAGTTAGCGATAACAAAGCCCACCCATTTAGAGGGAAGATATGATTGGCCAATTTTAAATTAGTCTCATTGAATTACTATTACTCAACCAGCAAAATTCTGATTTTGCTGACTCTGCTTCTTTCATTTAACCCTTCACCTTCCAACACAAACTGAATACGCCGTTTTGAAGGGTTTATTTCCTCAGAAACATTTTTGTTTAGATGTTGATTGTCAAATTATGAATGAATAAAATAAAATGTGAATGTTAGACCCTCGAGGGCCTAGAGGGCCCCGACGGTTCCCCTCTGCCTACTAACAGTCAAATTAAAGATAATATTTTCTGAATCTTCTGGAATTCTTATCGTCGACGAAAACGTGTCACAGAACCTTGCTAAAATACAATATGTTCACCTGTTTGTTTGTATTTATTATTTGAATGGAAACACAGTGTGTGGCGTAATAGCAGGTTTAAAGCAAACGCCTTAAAGAGGGCCGAACAGTACAGGGATTATGACTCAACTGAAAGGGTGTCAAGGCAGGGAGTTTAAATGTGTAAAAGCTGCTGAAGTCCATAGGCGGAGAACTTGTTTAGCAGAGAAGAGCCTACTGGCTTTAAGGGTGTGTGGGTGTAACTCAACAGTTTGAAGAGTGGGTAACATGGCGATCAAGGAAAACCTTTGGGTTGGGAAACTGAATCTGTAGACAGACTATTGGAACCAAATGTCGTTGGAGTGTGTCTGGATGATGGCTGGTTTAAGCAGCCTCACCCGGCCGAGTCAGACCCATTGGAATATGGAGCCGGGCGGGGCCGCACACCTGTAGGTTAAACCAGCCATCACCACACACATTCCAAGAGAGATCTCCTGCATGGCAACATGGAGCACCAGCGCCATGTATCATCATCTACAAACTTCTACAATAAACCGGCTTTCAACATCACCACCCTGCGTCCTTTGTCTGAAGGAGCCCAATAGAAGTCACCTGGGTGGAGCGTGGCAGCCACCTAGGTGGAGCATGGCAGCCACCTAGGTGGAGCATGGCAGCCACCTAGGTGGAGCGTGGCAGCCACCTAGGTGGAGCGTGGCAGCCACCTAGGTGGAGCGTGGCAGCCACCTAGGTGGAGCATGGCAGCCACCTAGGTGGAGCATGGCAGCCACCTAGGTGGAGCGTGGCACTAGCCTTGCTACAAACGCATAACTAACTAGCCCTAATACTACATTCAATAAATGACCAAATATATTTTATGCCTGTGTATTAGCTCAATCATCTATTCCTTCAGGGGAATTATTTTCTGACATTTTGCCTCCCCAGGGCTCTAGGCCAAATATTTGTAAAGAACGTCTACACACTTACAGTTAAAGAACTACATGTCTACACATTAACAGTTAAAGAACTACACTTCTACACATTAACCGTTAAAGAACTACAAGTCTACAACAGTTAAAGAACTACACGTCTACAACAGTTAAAGAACTACAAGTCTACAACAGTTAAGTAACTACACATTGTCTACACATTAACAGTTAAATAACTACACTTTTACAACAGTTAAAGAACTACACATCTACCCATAAACAGTTAAAGAACTACACATCTACCCATCAACAGTTAAAGAACTACACATCTAACCATAAACAGTTAAAGAACTACACATCTACCCATCAACAGTTAAAGAACTACACATCTACCCATCAACAGTTAAAGAACTAC
>JAOPJO010000088.1:17542907-17559235 GCA_027123675.1 Molva macrophthalma
TATAGTGCTCTAGTGAACTATTTTGTATTCTAGTAAACAATTGAATCAAACACAATGTATAGATATGAATGGTGATAACATGGCAAAAAAATATATACCCAATCCAACACCACTTGTAGATTGATTTGCATCTAGGAACCTTTGGATGAACTTTGTGCGTTTCCACCAAGGTCTAAATTAAGTTCCGGGGACATTATTTTACCCCCCAAAAGGTCGAGCAGGGTCTAACTGCAGACCTCCAGCCTCAGGCCCACCTCCACCGTCAAACCCTTTCCGGCCCCCAGTTTGGAGAAGGAAGTGATGTCTGCATATAATACAGTGGCATCTAAACATAGAAAACCTGTGCAAGTCTTAATTAGTCTAAAACCTGTGCATCTTAATTAAGCTCATATATTACTTGCTGTTGAGAAGTGACTTGTATATGCAAGAAGAGACGTAACATTTCACCATATATTTGTTATTTCTTTTAAGTTTTGTCATTAATGTTTTACACAGAAAACCTCTACTATGGAATTGCTATGGGCACTTGTATTTTTAAGAATTTAGTCAATTTCAGACTGGAAGTGGAATTCTTTATGCATGGTGGCTTGACACTGGTACATTTAATACACTTATTTATTAACGATAAGCGCGTAAAACAATAATCTACACAATTAAATACAGTGGCATGTTAACGTTATTTAGTGATAAGAAAGCGTGATAAAGTGTTTTCCACCGTAACACACTGAGGCTGGAGGTCTGAGCTGGACGCTTCTGAAAGGGTCCCAGCTCAGGGGGTATACTTGAATACTTACTAAAGTATGTACTTACTACATACTTTTAGTTATCGATCAGGGAAACAACGTAAAAAACACAAAACGTCTCAAAAGCATGGATGCATTAAAAAATGCACACCCACTTATCATAATCCCCCTCATCCGTGAACTGCCCATCGGTACACTATTTAACACTTGGATTAAAACTCATAATAAATGTAATCCTCTAAATACATAGGATATTTTTATGAAAGTACGGAGCATATGTTCGTTAATGAGGTGAGGATTGGATCCATCTTTCTTTTTCACAGCCGCGATTCTTAATGGAAAATGCTGCATATTAGCGTCCTAACTAATTGTGTCAAATAGTTGACGAGATTTTGTTGGTCCGATTTTTCTCTCCGTATTTCTCGCTTGTCCTTTTTTTCCGTTATGTGCCTAAGGTAAAAGGACCTTAATTTGCCTTACCTTCCTGGGTCTTAAGACGGCGTTGGAAACGCAGACAACAAGGGGCTGAAGGAACCTTTTAATCCCATAAATGTAGTTCCTGGGACTAAATGTTCAGGGTAATTTTGGTGGAAACGTGGCTATATGAAATGAGAAGTGTAAACATTTGTAAAAAATATATGTCGGGCCAATTAGACTATGGCGGGCCAGCAGAGTCTAGGTAATTAATGGGAAACACTAATGGCACACACACACACACCCACCTATCATTGATCTTGATGTTTTGGTCAGTCTGGGGGTCGTACATGAACCTCATCAGCTGAAGGTGTAGGATGGGGGGGAAGGTGAGGAACTTGACGCCCTTCTCAGCTTCCTGTGAAAGCACATTGACGCAGGTTTGAGACTGCTACAACTTGGCCAAAACGCGTTTTGGCTTCTTACACTATTGCACAGTAAATAATTTACGTGAAAAAAACCTCACCTGCAAGCCATGCTCCCCTGCATCGTATTTGTTGTCACCATCTAACTGCTCTGTGGCCACATAATCCTTGAAAGACTCAAAGACTGCAAAAATGGAGAGAGAAAGGAGTTTTGTCAAACACTGAGCTGGATCTTAAAGGATTTTGCCGCTTTGCAAAGACCGCAGGTTAGTTGTTGAAATGATCTATCTCACGATGTCAATCAGTCATGATTTTGTGTTTAACGCCATCCCTCTCGTGGGGTCTGAGGGTTCAGAAATATGGCAGTTGGGGGACCATTGACATCCCTTCTATTCCAAATGAGTGTATAACAGTTCCCATAGCTGTATCTTTGTTTTGTCCATCACAGTAGGCCTGGCATGGTCATTTTTGCCAATAGTTTCCACAATTGAACAAATCCACCAGTTTTGATTGTGTGTTGACACGCAACTGCGCATGCTCACAGACTTAGACATGGACTTAGAGACTTAACCTGGGATAAAGAGACTTAACCTGGCGTCTTAGGAAACTGGCCAAATCATTAAAAGTATGGCGCTCCTACAAGGAATTGTTTAAATGCAACAATACTTTTACATTACGGAGCAACCGAACTTTAATAGAAAACCTAGGCAAGGTTGTCACTTATTTTAGTGTTGCTACTCACTGTTTTTCTTTCCTTTGATGCTGAGCTGGATGTCGTAGTAGTCCTCTATCCGCTCAGACCGGTAGTCTACATGCTTACATTGGATGTATGACTAAACAAAAACCAAAACCATCCCAAATTAGTCGAGACAACATACCGTTTTGTGTAAAAGCATTTGTAACACAAATATGTTGCTGAACATTGTTTTTTGACATTGGATAGGAACAAAAAGATATGTTGCCAGAACGCACCACCATCTTTCCTCGAAAGAGCTTGGGGATGGTTCCCTCAACGCAAGTGCCTTTCATTTTATTCTCCACGTTGTCAAGGAGCTGGAACAGAGATGCAAGCACACAGTAAGAGGTTGGAGATAATCTGAATACAGACACTGACACACACAGATCTGTACCCAGTCAGAAGCAGAAGAACTCACCACTCTGCAGAGCTCTTGGACATCATGTTGCATGAAGCTGTCCAACGTCTCCCACCTGAGGCAAAATAAAGACCAACCATCACATTAGGTGGGCCGAATCTTAGTTTAGCAACATTTCCTGGATCTGTGTTTGGCCATTTTTTTAGTGCACGCCAAGAGCAATTATTGGAATTGGTACTACAGCTCCCCCTTATGGTAGCTTGCTCCTACATTTTACAAAGTGAGGCACATTTTAGCATCACCCCTCTGCGGGACTGGGCCCGCTGTGTGGCCTTAAGTCGAGCCATTATGAAACGAAAAGAAAAAAAAAAGTCACGCTGTAATTATGATACCCAGTGTAACTTCAGTACCGGATGATGTGTAGTCCCTGTCCCAGCAGGGCTGAACACTAACATTTTCTACCATCTTTTTCATTTGGTTGCACCCCTTTTTCGCCGCTTTGTTGCTGTATTGGCATGTCCTTTGTCACGTCAATTGTCAAATGTTTTTATCGCATAGGTGGTCCTTTTGGCATTTCAACATCTCTTTCCTCACAAACCAACGATTCGCGCTCCTCAGATATATCAGCTCTACCTACTAGTACTAACAGGCTGCGAAGGTAATATACTCCAGCTACGATTCTTTTTTCTTATCTGGCGTTCTGTCATCCACAATAATGCATTTCTTCTCATGCTCTTGAATAGCGCATGCTGCGGTGCAATTTAATGGACGGTTTGCACAATGTACAAACCACCTTTTTATTTTTATGATCATTTGAAGTACCGCCATACATTACAAAGTACATACAGCGCGTCTTCATTGGAACTTGCGTGGGTCGTGTTTCCATTGAGAGCTTGAACACCGGTGCCGCCATACAGCCGCGCTATAACCTCCAGCACTGCTCCAAACCGTACCACTCATTATATTAAACAGAACAAAACCTAAAATCCACGCTGCCAACACGGCGCTCCGTGTCTCGTCCAATGTGCGACCCGCTTTAAACTGAAGCTCTGCTGTAACCGACTCAGACTCGGGCCGAGAGTGGATCCCAAAGCCACGGACTTCCTCCACACAGCACTGACGTGATATTGCAGTTTTGCTTTTGAAGCGGTATTCCAATAAAACATGTGTTTTACCCAATTAGACTGTTTCAGAAATGAAATACTTCGGCGCTAAAGCCCTATTTAAAATGTTACACTATTACATTGTTTGGGGAGAACCATAAATATCTCTATCACCATCTACCTCTTTGGTCACAGGTTACAAATCAACAAGACGCAGACTTGTATTTTCAAGTGCCCAGTTCATCGCCGGGACCTGATTTGGTCCTGTGTGATCAGTGATGAAACGGTAGGTGGTTACGGCAAGCAGTGTACAAGGCATTACCCAAAGGACTTGGTGAGTTTCTTGGTGCCGACGGGCTTGTCGCTGTGCTGGAGCTCGTAGAAGACCCTCTGCAATGCCAGGGGGACACTCTTGGAGGAGTCATCCCCCTCTGTGGGCATCATGTATACTGCCTGGAGAGGGCACAAGACATGGGGTTAGGCGTGGTCACTCCGACTTTCTATATAGAAAATCAAAGCATGGTTTATTTTAGGACACTTAAAAGTATTTGCTTTAATAGAGCATTGTCATGGCAAGAGACAGGCAGCGTTTTACCAAGCCTCTAAGATGAGACAATGGGTGCACATTATTCTTAGTGTAACTTTTACATTGGTAATACAAACATCAATCTGATACAAATAAACAAGGACAAAGCGGTTCCCGTGGTCTGCAACTATTTAGGCCCCATAAGAAAACCAAAGGTAACTAAGAAGCAGTTATCACGGTAAAGGCTAAGAGCCTAATTAATTGTCAATACAAATCGTGAGAGTCGGGGGAAGTTGAGGGAGACAGGATATTTCAATACTAAAAGGAGTGAGGTGGTCTATTCTGGGAAGAGGGCCATATGGCATGGCTGTAGTGTTAGGTCTTGTGGTGTCAGAGAAAAGGAGCATTCTTTGCAAAGAGACTTTATACAAAGGCTTATTAAATAATAACAATATGGTTTTGAAGCTTATGTGGCCTGTAATTCATATTTTCCATGGGTTTTTTTCCATCCATCAATTTTTGTGTCCATTTGATGGAGATTCACTTGTCTTTCTGACAACTCCAAATGCATCTGACCGTATATGTGTGGCTCAAGGGAATTAGTGAATTCATGCATTGAATTACATTTTTTCTTGCCCTTATACAAGAAAGCAATATATCACAATATCACAGTTTTCCAAGGCTAAAATGAAGCAACAGCAGTACCTAAACTATGGGTGGAATATTCACACTCACCCTTTCTGTACATTATAATAAAATATTACAGCCCTAAGTGAAAACATGCCAATATTTTCTCTCTGTAAGCATCCTTCTTTGTTTGAACAGATTCTTTGACAACTACACTGATACATCAGAAGGGTAAATCTGGAGCCATACCCTCCGTAGTTGGTTGGTGAAAAACAGTGTTTGCAGCAGGCTGTTCATGTAACAGGTAGCTCCCTGATTCTTCAGTCCCACGTAGCCTGTGTGCTTCTTTGAGTCCCAACTGGGGATAGACACAGATGGTTAGCATTATACTTGCACTTTTTGGTCAAATGGGCAAACATTGTTAGCTAGGAAAAAACATAAAAAAAAGAAAAAGTGGGAAACACATACGCTACTCCATGTGGAGCATCTGCCTGGACATAAACTTCAAAAGAAACTTTGTCATCATCAACAAAGCCTCTCTCAGGATCAGTTACATCCTGAAAATGCACAAAAATTAAGACACATTACAGACAACTGGCAAATACAGGTGTAGGCATTGCAAGATATAAAATGCAAGTCATGCTTTACCCAATAATGTTGTCAACTGTTTGCAATTATTTAGTAGCCGTGTTAGTTATGCTTGGAGAAAAGTAGGAGGCTCGTCCTGAACTCACACTCCAGGACATGAAGTTGGAAAAGCCCCAATCATTCTCCTTGTGGAAGAAAAGGTGGCTGATCCTGCGGCTGAAGGACTTTTCATCGTCTTTATAGTTGATGATCTTCAGCATGGCCTGGGCGTGACATGACCACGACCTGGAGGCCAGCAAAGCAGATGTCAGTAACCTGGTGTAAACTGAGTGTGCGATAGAACGAAGCTCTCATCATGTTATATATGCATGATACAACTAGGTTAGTAGTGATGTTAGAAGGCCTAGATGTCTGGTATCAGATATTGAGCCTACACCAGGATAAAATATGGTACAATATGGTAGCATATGATGCATAACGCCCATATCGTGCAACCAAAATATGACTTGGTATAATTTATAGTATGATGCATCTTTATGGGCAACGCAGAATGTAAAAGGGCGATGCAGATGGGCCATGCTCATCTATGAATAATGGTGATGTAAACGTAGTGATAGGACATTCAAGTTATCTGGTGGTGCACTGAAACGTAGATGTGTCATTTGACTAGCTCCTAGATCTCTAAACACAAACAATCCCCCTTAAACTTGCATTATTTCAACTGTAACCTACGTAGAGTCGGATTCAGCATTGCACTGCAGGAAGAAACCAACACTCTTCTGGTGCGGCCGATCTGGGTAGAAACGTGGCATCACCATAATCTTCCAGGGCAGGTTGCGCACAAAGCAGGAGGGGCTGAGCACTGATTCACTGAGACGGCTAAAACGCTCCACAACAAACCGGAAGGTGGCTTCCGACCTCCAACTAGTATCTGCAAAAAATTGAAGAGAACATTCAAGGAGATGAGACAAAAAATGGAGACATTTTAGGAGGAGAAAATGACAATGAATAAAGGTAGGTAGAATAAAGTTAGACGGATAAAAACATTGATGGTAATAGTGCATGTGAGCGTGCCAGGAATTTAAAATGGATTAAATGAACCATGTTGTTTTAACTGTCCACTGTGTGTGGGCAGTGCCAGTGAGAGTGGTAATTGGGTTTTGACATTAGATTTGTTACAGAAATGGCTTTCATTGCTTTAACAATGCAACCAGGCAAGAGACACAGGTGTGCTGAATGAGGAAAAAAGCCACATCTCTGTGGATTGGATATGTGTGCTCCGTACCGTCCTCCATGTCTTCCTCTGTGTTGTTTTGTCCATCGGCCATGGCCACGTTGCCGTTGATCACTGGGTTGGCTGGGATTCTTGGAGGGTCATCTGTGTCCCCAGCTTCACATATATTAGAAGACATTGAAGGTACTTTGAATAAATCCCTCTATCCTACAAATAGTTGATCAAGCCATGTTACATTTCCCTAGTCGTGGTAGAGGTAAAGTGATTGATGGTAAACATTTAATATTGATGTGCAATAGTGAACATGCGTCGGCAGAGCTAACGCTCTAAAGAATACGATTGGATTTTGGAAGATTTAAATGATTAAGAGAACAAATCAGGGATTTTGTCATTCAAAGCAATGTTATTTTAAGAGCATCTGCCTGTTAATTGATTTAAAAAAATCCCAGAATAAAGATTGCATCTCTCAATGAGCATAAAGATATGTGTATTTAGATCTGCCATGTTTTCCATGAACAACAACCGCAGGAGTGATGTCCGGCCAGTCCGTCTACAGAACTATGTTACACAGATGACAAGAACATTTTATCTTTCGGAATTAAGTTTGTTCTTAATTAGACTTAGCCAAGTTTAGGTTTTTTTTGTGCTTAGAGTAAATTCAAATAAAATGTCATATTTATAAACATTCTAAATGTAGTTTATCTCCTTACAGCTATTCATATGTTTAGATGGGAGTGAAGGGAATGAAAAACATTTGTAAATATGTTGTGTACATTCTAATGCGTTGAATAATCTCAATGTGTCCAATTTATCCGCACCTTTTTTTAGAAAGACCATTGCATGTTGTCAAACAGCCACAAATTGATTGAATAAGGCTAATGTTTTTTAGCTTGGTCACAACGTTTCCATATCAAAACATCCAAGACACTAATTCAAGCTGATGACAGTGGATTATTATTTCATGGCCCCTGAATGCTCATTGGAATTACCCATATAAGAAAAAACGAAATATTCTCCTTGGGTAAAATCGCAGAATAGTGCAATGCTTGCATCAATCATTTAGTCAGAACAAAACTATTCGGCGACGGATTCAGATACATTTGCTTCATTGCTTGTAACCATCTTCTTCGAAATAAAACTGTTGGTAATTTATAGTATGTGAATCAAGGTTTTATGTATTCACTCACTGTTTGACAACAAATGAATGAAACCGCTAAAATAAAGATGAATTGTTAAGATATGGTTAAATCACAAATAACTTAGTTTCTTCTCCACTTTTAAATAACATGCATCAACATATCAAAGTCACAACCACCATCCACGACTAACGGTTTTAACGAGGCACTGGATTTCAGACATCTGTACATCAGGTTAAAAATTAAGAGTTGCTGGAAGCCTTGTACCTATCGTCGTATGGATCGAGGAAATGCGGCGATGGATACACTTGTTTACTCGTTTTTGTTTCAGGTCATTTTGGCCAATCATTCAATCAAAACGATGATGGGGCAAGACCGAAGGGGATGTGGCTGCAGTATGGTTTCCACCTTAAAATGTATACGCTTTTATCTGAATTTGTTGAAATAAAAACAGAGATAGCAACACTTTAACATATAAACATAACACGCAATGGATGACGCAGTATGATGCTGAATACTTTAAAACGCCTTGTCCGGGATGGTCTTATGTTCACATGAATAAATAATACAATCCTCTATGCGCTGAACAGAAGAACGCTTAGAAAATGTTGACATACATAATCCCAAACACTACCAACAAAACATGGATCATTAAAAATGGCGAGGCCCACGCGTTGGTTCTTGATACAATGAAGCAGCAAATCCCCGCGCTGCAATCCCATGCAAGCTATCCATGCGGGCCTTGCTTGCCGCATAAACCACAACCAAACTACGACTGCCAATATGCCCAGTCTATACAATTTTATAGACTGAAGACAAGCGTTTTATCAATAGGAAAATAATCGAAAGTAGTGGCATAATTTTTCTTGCGAAAACATGTCACTACTTTTATTCGTAGCATTCTGACGCATTCCGCTAACCATGAAAACAGCCACGGTCGGGCTAACGAGATGTTATCTGCTAACAGGATACGTTTCACACAGAAACTATCCTCAATAATAAAAAGCAGTTACAGACCATTTCAAAAGAAGAAAGTTTGGAAATGGGCTACATTCATCGGAGTCGTTTCAGCAAACCTAACAAAATTGCATCAATGACTCCAAGCCGTAGTGACTATAACTCGATGGTTGCAAAATTACAAGCCTCCATTTTGAAACACCACACACCCCCTTGGCATTATCCAGTTAGCTAGCATGCTAACTTACGAGTGCTCGTCGAAGAGTGGGCCCATATGCTAATGCGTATAGATTCTCATCGAGTCAATTGTATTTTACTTTCGTTATTAATGCAAAATATACTGCAACTCTATAACAAGTAACCGTTGGGCGTTCCCGATCACCAAAGCAACAATGACGGACATATAACGTTAAGCTACCCGATAACGTACTTTCGGGGCCCGCAAGACAACTAACCATTACACATTACAAACTTGAGAGCGTGCTTACCTTTGTTAAATTGAGTTTACGAATTTTCAATTTAGAAAATAAATACGACCCGCCTTTGAGAATGTATCCGAATTAGGATGAGCGCAATAATCACGTCAAACGAGGAATCTCAATAAAAAGTAGTAGCATATTTTTCCTCGCAGTGGGTGCCTAATTGTTAATTGCGTGCATGGGCCACAGGGACACCAACGAATGTTTACAAACATCCGAACACAAAGCAAAAGGAATCAACTTTTTTTTGTGACAATATAACTTTACGATTTATTGGTTTGGATTGAATAGAGGGAATTGCCTTGGCATTAAGATACACAATATACACTAGTACCGAATTGAATAAACGAGTGTATTAACCCTAACTAATTTAATGACAAGGTGAATATTGAACCTTTTCCAATTTGTATATGCAAACCTTGATTATAACAAGCGTATATGTCCATTTAACACTACGGTTATTCCTGATAACGCAAACGAGGACTGATTTGGAAGTATACAACGGACGCATCATCAGCAAAAATGTAGCCGGCTCTCCCAAGCTAATGGATTTGGGCCTTAGTGTTTACCATGAATATCTATATGTAGCCCTAAAAATACCTTGCATTTCGATGCACTTCGTATTATAAATTCCGTTAAGGGCTCACTGGAACACCTTGTGACCATGCCTTACCTTCCATCTCCATATCCTCGGGTTCGCTAAGCTGTTGCTCGCCGGCTTTCTGCTGCTGTTGTTGAGTGTGGTGGTGGTGGTTCATATTGGCAACTGATGTTGTGATGTAGTTTTGCCTATCTGCGTTCCCCTCGACCTTGTTCGAGGTCGGTTCAGCGGTGAACCGGGTTTTGGTCTGTTGTGGGCTGGGTGTCGTATGATGCAGAGGTGAGGTAGACAGGTCGAGCCTTGGCGGCTGGGCCTGCTCTATCACAACCTCGGCCTTGTCTGCTGTCAGCGCCGGTGATTGAGGAGGGGAGGTCGGCGGGGGAGCTGGCAGAGAAACACGGACGTATTTGCTCGCTATTCGCCCAATCTCGGCGCCTTGATGGGTGCAAGTCGCTGGGGTTGGGGATAGCTTTGGCTCCAAAAAAAGAAGCACGCTAAATAAACGAATCGGCTATAACGTTACGCCAAGAAATGTGGGGCAATTGAGGCGAAATGAGAACCACAACCTGCAGCTAGAGAAAAAAATACCCCGCTATAGCAAGCTACCCGATGATGGGTAGCCAACTAATTATATCGGTACAACAATAAAGGAAACAAAGAATAATTAGCTATCGTCGCACATTCAATAACTTTCTCTGCGATATCCCCAGTCCATGTACTCCTCCGATTGTCCCTCGTCTGGGGGAGAGCGGAGAAAAAAGCTATCCATTCAAACCAGCTTATAATTTGGAATGGCACTAATTTAGAAGTTTACAAAGAGGGGGATGCCACGGTCCAACAAACGCACATTAAACCACTTTAATATACCGAACGACAAAATACGGCACCTCTTCGCATTTCAAATGTCTGATTCTATGAAGAAATTTGCCCGGTCATAGCCTGTGCCTCGCTCCCGTGGTTTGTGATGTTGACTCGAGGTAAATCTCAAAATGGCGGTCGCGCTCTTCTCTGAAATGTCACATCCGCATGGAGATCCAAACACTCGCGCACAGTATGAAAAAAGGTCTGAAACTGTTATGACGGGTAATGGAGAATGATAGCCTTTTCTAGTGGGGTTTGATTCCACAATAATGTATGTATAGAAGGAACCCACACACATGTATGTAAATGTATACGTCCCGTAATTAAATAAACACTGAATAAATTGGTTTCAATAATTGTCGAGTAAAAAAAGATGAATAATAGCAGCAGGGCAATCGTATTACATGAGACGTTACAAAATGATTTGTTAAACAAAATAAAAAAAACACTTTATTCCATTTAGCATATTATGGAGAAATGGTTGATTGATATATTTTCTTCATACAAAGGATAATCATTCTAGTTAATCGTGGAAGGGCATGCCTTTATAATGCATAGAACGAATATTAAAACGAAAACAATAGGAATGGTAAGATAATAATAATTGGAATAGTATAAATATGTCACTGTCAAATTCAAGTGGAGGCGCCACAGATCTAGTTTATTTTCGTTAAATACACATATAGTCGGCTATTTGTGTAATTATTCGTCCAATAATATAACAACTTTATTGTAGTTTAGAGATCTTATTTATGAAGCAATATAAAGTTGTGCAATGTCCAGAAAATAAAAATGTAACGGTAAAACCACAGACCGTAAGGTAAAACCAGAGCTATGGCACAACTAACCATCCTTACGTTTATGATAAAATATCGCCACCTAATGGCGAAAAGTGATTTATTTTCATAGCCATAGACAGATGTGATAGGGATCATAGTTGTTTATATTATGATACAGCAGACGTAAAGGACAATCATCTATTAAATAGCGGTCTAAACCAATAACATTGTTCATCAATTGTTTTTATTCGGTGGTTTTATCCTTGTCTTTGTGTAATTAGAAAATGTGTGGAATATGTTAGATTAATGGAAATCCTTATTAAGCATATGTGATATGTTGAAAACATACGGTGTAATTTGTCACAAACATGCATTCATTAGACTCATAAGCTTTCGTGTTTTCTGGAGAGGATCTTTTGTGTCATTTCGTGACGGGTGCCTCAATGGTCCAATCAAATCTGTATCTGGATTTCCAGGCCAGTCCTGTACAGCGCAACTCCAGCCAATTACCCGTGAAGGGGTGGGCTATAAGCCATAGCGTGTTCGTCAGCCGTATATATACCCCAGTGTCTGCAAGTAAAAAGTAGTTGAGGCTCTTTGCTGATTATAGGAGAGTCAGAATATTGTTGATATAAGCAGTGAAAACATTAATAATCGTAATGAATTTAAGGACATAAATGTACATAATTCGCAGGCCTATTTTTATTTTTCCACATTAAATATTACATTTCTATAAGGTTTGGTGTAGTAAATGGAGGAGAAGAAGGAAGACGGAGACTCGGAGATTCAGGAACACGGACCCGAGCATTGGTTCTCAAAATGGGAGCGGCAGTGTTTGGCCGAAGCGGAGCAAAGGGAGCCAAACGAAGAAGAGGCCGATAACGACCAAGAGAAGCTGTGGCATCTCTTTCAAAACTCTGCTACTGCTGTTGCACAATTATACAAAGGTTCTAGTCTGTTTTTTGTGTTTACTACCATAGCTAGCTTTTAGCTAGTTTCAGCAGCGTTAGCAAGCTAGCCACACACTACAATTGACGTTCATTTGCAATAGAAAGTCAACTAGGCTAACCAGCTAGCCTGTGATGTGTAGCAGCTGACTTTGTCAAAGCTAATTTTAGCTTGCGTTAGCAATATTCGGCGCTGTCCACCTTCTTAACATCGTATTGCTGTATTGCTTACGTAAAACAGTTCCCCAACAGCGGTCAACATATAACCGAGTTGCTATTACAACTTTGACCACTATTGTGGAGTACAACAATATAAAACACTGTTTACCAACGTTGTAAGTATCCGGCTAAATTACAAAATGGCGATGGTAACAACAATCATTGCTACGCGACATTGCTTACTGACAGCTTGCCATGGCACATTTCGTATCGCCTTATTTTCAATTGGACGTCGTGGTACTTGGCTATCACAATATTCTTGCCAGATTAAATGAAGGCAGACTTTGAAGTATGTTGATGACTCAAAACTGAAACGTTTGACGATACTTGGTACATTCTCTGCAACGTACAGCTAGGGTTAGAATCGAACAAAATGGCGAGGATATTGCCTGTCTCTTGTGGACAGACCAAGATAAACAGTCAGTATTTCATTCTACCCGGTCAGCCAATCCAGCTAAACTAAAGGCAATACTTGTAAGGGCAATTTTCATTGATTGTAGTAAACTTCTCAAACAACCTGCCGAGTTTCCCATCCAGCACACAGTTTGTGCATTCAAATATTGCAGAAAAAAGTATATTCAACATAGCCTCTCTCATTGAACAAACTCCACGTTTTGATTGAGTCCGTTTGCTCTTTAATATTATTGGCAAAATGTCTACAGGAAAAAAGTATTTTCAATCTGTCCTTTTTCAGACTTAATGATTTACTTACTTCCCGTTCCCCACAGATAGAGTATGTCACCAACAAAGTCTGTCGTTGTGGGTGCCATTTCAGAATGCTGCTACAGCAGTTACTAACCTCTACAAAGGTAACAGTTTTTAACTTTTTGTTTTGAATATCGATTCAAACATTCTATTTTAGCTGTATGCATGTTTCATCACTTTGGCTACACAGTGAAAACTGCCCCTGCAAACTTATCACGCTATATATTCATCAGACCGCTAATGACATAATTGTATAAAACCATGTATTTGTAGTGTAAATGAAGGAAATGAAATCATACTATGTTTATCTGTATGTATAAAATGGCTTTAGTCAATTATACAGCAAAGGTGCTGTGGGTAAGATTCGAGAGTTGTGAAGAGAGCAAGATTTTATAACTAAACCAAAATAAAGTCCCTTCCTTCTCTATGTTTCTTTGCCATTGAGAAGTGTTGCGTTACAAGCACCTGTGATTGACAAGCAAAATGAATTCTCAGAAGCAATCAAGGAAAGGATGGCCTGATTGGTCAGGAATGACCCTGGGGCATTCTAAAATCGAAATTAGGTCATACAGAGGCAGGCAACTTGAAAACTGATTTTCTCTTTTGTTCAGTCACTAATAGCTGATGGATGGCTAGGCCGTTTCTAACAAATGACACTAAAATAATATAGTTTTCAAAATAAAGTACACAAAAAAATGCCCCTCTCTCTCTGCTCCCTCCTAAGTTTCTCAGAAGTGTTGGGAGTCAAGCACCATTGAATGACAGGCAAGATGCTCTAATTGGTGCAGGAAATCCACACTAGGAACCACTGAAATGAGCCAGGGGCAGTCTCACCAGAATATGAATGTGTATAGCTGCATGATTTGTAGTCGTTTGTCACATTTTAAGCATGTTTTTGTTTTTGTTTTTGTTTCCTAATACCAGAAAGCGTAGAGTCCCACCAGAGAAGCTTTGATCTGGGCATCCAGCTCGGTCACCAACGTCGCAACAAGGTTATTTTTGTTCTTCCCATTTCTCCGTCCACAGAACTCTGTGTCAATGCCATTCTGTATATATCATTGTAGTTTTGAATCTCGTTCAGTTGTGCAGATTATGGTAAGGCATGAGGCACGCGGACTTCTGATAATGGATACTTTGATTTGCTTACAGGATGTCTTGGCGTGGGTAAAGAAGCGCAGGAGAACCATCCGTAGGGAGGACTTGATCAGCTTCCTCTGTGGCAAAGCACCTCCACCCAGAAGCAGCAGAACCAACCCACGGTTGGCCATGCTCGCCCCCAGCCGCGCCAGTCCCTCGCCTGAGACGGGCTCCTCTGTGGAGTCAGACCTCCAGCCCTTCAGGGAGGCTATAGCACTGCATGGTAAGATGAGGGAAATCAGCAGGCCCCTAACAATGCTATTGCCAAACCTTTTAGGGCCATATGGTTTGTGTTGCATCACTAGATTAGAACTACTTGAGTTTGCAGCTCAGCAGATTTCCTCCCGTCTCCTGCAGGACTCAGCGGAGCCATGGCTAGCATCAGCGTGCGCTCTGGCCCCCCAGGATCTCCCACCCACGTGAGTGGCGGCGGGGGAGGTGGCGGCATGGGGGCCGGGCCCGGGGTGGCTGGATCGGGGACTGTGTGTCGGGGTGGCAGGCGCAACGGACTCCACGACGTGGACCTGAACACTTTCATCGCCGAGGAAATGGCGCTGCACCTGGACTCAACTGGCTCGGCATCGGCCGGAGGAGGCGGGGCCAGGAAACGAAACTCCACCCAGTGTAGTGATGTCATCACAGACTCACCCACCCACAAACGTAACCGGATGATCTAATTGGACGGGCGGCTCTGCGGGCATGGGGGCAGATGCCATGGCTTTGGTATGGAACGGATGAGCTGAAAACAAACTCGATGGGCTTTTAGCGAATCTGGGGCTGGAACAAGCCAATAGGATGTGTCGGTGTCTTTTTTTATTTTATGAGGCTGAATGAGGTTCCCGGTCTCCCTCCCCCAGCCTGCTGTGGAGATCACACTCTGGTTTTCTAAATGGACTGAGAATGAAGGGTGCTGAATAAGATGCATACAGTCTCACTGAATGTCCAGATTAACATGACTGAATGGAGCAATCGCAAAGGAGAAAACAAAATAAAAGGGATGCGTGTAGCCGCAAATCGCAAGAAAGGTAGAGCTGGCAGGACGGCCCCTTACTGCACCATGCCCAGAGCCCCTCCACCGTCTCCTGGTTATTAACCCCCCCCACCCCCTTACTGCACCATGCCCAGAGCCTCTCCACCGTCTCCTGGTTATTAACCGGACAACCCCCCCACCCCATTAAGGATGTAAACTCCATTTAACAAGGACACCAAGGCTGATGTTTCACTCTGTGATGCGGTAGTTTTCCAAACCTCAGAACAACATGTAGGCAATTCAATCTCATCCATGTTCCTTTTTATCTCCTTTTTATATGGCTGAGTGGCAGGAACTTCTGGTCGTCCGTTACAAGTCACCACCATCAAATCTTGAAAATCGACAATGCACGTCGACACTATTGATCCAATAGGCAGAGAAGAACGCTCTGTGAGCCGGTAGTAGCAAACTTGTCTTCTTGACAGTTTGCCTTCCAGCTAACATGTGCAGGCTTTTGACATTTTAATATCTACCACTGTCTGCCAAGATACTTCAATAGTCAATTTGGCTTTGCCAGATTTTTTTTTTCAACTACCAGTGTTTAACTTTGTTTGTTGCCACAGTTATGGACAGTTGAAATTCACCTTTTTTGTGAATGTTTTTTTTAAAATATTTTTTCTTTTAAGGGTTCGAAGACTCCTATGTTGGGCGGGGGGGGGGGGGGGGGGGGGGGGGGGGGGGCGGGGGGGGGGGGGGGGGGGGGGGGGGGGGGGGGGGGGGGGG
>JAOPJO010000088.1:17559636-17571251 GCA_027123675.1 Molva macrophthalma
ACTCAAGTAATCCTTATTGGGAGATCATTGATTAGCGATGCAAAAGAAGCCCAAAACTCCAGAGTGCTTACCCAACATTACAAATGCAGCTGCTGGTTTATGTGACGGTGTGAATATTCTAAATGAGATTTGCAATAATGGGATTCTTTGCACTTATCTTTCACCCCTAACTGGTGAAAACAGTTCAACTCTTCCATTAGAGATCTGTTGCAGGGCTCCTGGGCCGACACGGTGCAGCGCGCTTGTTCCTGGTGTGGCGGTCGGTTTAGAATGAACCCTTTGACAGTCGGGCCCTGGTTGAACCCACTGCCCAACTCCACGTAGACTCAAGTAATCCTTATTGGGAGATCATTGATTAGCGATGCAAAAGAAGCCCAAAACTCCAGAGTGCTTACCCAACAAACCATCCACTTACTTTATCAAAGCTTTAAGGTGAGGAGCGCAGAAGAGTGCAGTGGAAAAGTTATGCTAAGATGCTTGTCTTGGTATCAAGGGGAGAACATAGGATGGATTTTCCAAGAAAGTTTTGCCGTAACAAACTGATCTACGGCTGTATGGCGTGCTGTAATCAAAGTGTTGTCGCGGAACCAACGAAACCTCAAAAGACCTGAATTCACAAAGATTAAAAAGTATGCCCTAATCACATGTGTGCAGTGCAACTTCTCATCACGCAATGCTATTATATATTTATATAATGTCAATGCAATGCCATTTTAACGCCTCATACAACTCCCAACTTAAGAAGACTTGTTTAATTCCCTTCAAAGATTATATCTGGTACATGAGATTTGTTATTTTATTGTATGCCAAACTTGAACTGGTTACATGTTGATCAAAATATTCAATGCATGTTTAGGCTTTTTGTAAATCTATCATTATTGCATAATAGCAAATAAATCTGGTATTAAATGGAACATGCGAAGTGATCATGTTACTGAAAATATGTTGGCACATGCTGTGTGAAGGGATCTAGACAAGTAAACTTGAAATGGGATCGTTGCAGGATACAGATGCCTCATTAATGGTGTCTAGCAGCCAGTAATGAAACAGGACAGAGTTGCAATTTTATGAATTTTTGCCATGAAAATCATTTGTGTGTGTGTGTGTGTGTTACAAAGTGTAGAATCATGCTGCTTAAGATGATGCTATGCTAAAAGGAGGATGGAATCTAGAAGACAATTCCAACAGGGCATTTGATCTTGCTGCACTTGGGTTTAATTGACTATGTTAAACACCATGGCATGACCTTTGATGTTCAGTTACAGCCATCAAGCTCTTGGTGCATAGTTCAGATTAGACATTTTTCAAATAGTAAATGTGCATACTGGGTGGAGAAATTTGAGACATACATACAAGAAGCAGCTGTGATTTACACCCCCTGAAGTATATTGAGAATATCTACTCTGTCTCGACAGGTTTTTCATAATAGGGTTTTAGCATCTGTTCAATTAACACTTGCCTTCCTGCACATGTCCACTAATGGTGTGGGCAACAGATTTTATTTCCTATTTTTCACCTCCCCGAACCAATCAGAGGTCTTCATCACATTTGTCCCTAAAAGGCCCACTCATGCCACGACTCTCTGGAGCCAACACTATTATCAGCGCTTTCTTGATACTTATTTGTTAAAAAATATTGCTAATCTATATACTTAACATTTAGGTGTTGGTATGATATATGTTGTTCACATTGTGAAATAAATAAAACTAAACCATTGAATTGCAATTTGATGTACTATGTTTAATAAAAAATGAGGAAATCTCAGGCTTCTTGCTGATTTTTGGGCAACTGCAGTAAAAGGCTGAAACCCAGAGTAGGCCTAACCCAGACTTGCAAATCTACAATATTAATCAATGTTCACAGTTGTTTGAAATGTGACTTTTGGGATCTTTGTAAATATTTACAATTGATATTGCTTAAACAAATAGTTTAATATTGAGTGGTCAAATAATCAAGTCATAACTAGTTCTGATCTTGATAAAAATCCACTAAGTATTGATTTTTACGGTCTATGCTATGGACGAAAGTCACTAAATGGCACCAGAGCCTTTATCAATTTCAAAAGCAGTTTCAGATATTTGGCTATAAAAACATGAAGCTAAATTTACGTATCCCAAGATTCTACTGCTGTAAATGTACAAACATTGATTAAACCGACAAAAATAAAGTGCATAGTCTAATTTACACCAATTGGTATTACTTGAAATAAAGCAATGCAAATATTAAATAATCGCTATGTTCAATAATAAAAGACTAGTAAGAGTTCAATGGGAGCAACAAGAGAATATATTTTCTAAACAATATCCACTGCATTCCTTCCTTATTCCAGTCACTTTAAGGACCCCTATTTTACCACCAGGTGTGAGTTATTAACTATTACAAGCCGTTTCAAAATATCTTATCTATCCATCATACAGGGTGCACACTCCCACTTGTGATGTCACAATGTCACAGGGCAGGGCCGATTTTGAAACAGATTGAAATGGCTAATCACACTCACACCTTGTGGTAAAATGTGTCAACAATGTCAATAATGTGTCAACAATGAAAATGGTTTCAATCTACGTTCAAGTTGGGCCTACTGGTTGGTCCATAAATTAGGAAAAGGGCTAAACCTAATACAAGCCATGCCCCACCAGTCCTCAGTCAACTTTATATCTTATGTCCTACTATTATTCTACTTGCAACTTCTCCCCATTTATGCCTGTAAAATGAATATACATACAATGTTCATTTATATATGTGGCAGGTTTAGAAAAGTAAAGGCCAAGTTAAGCAAAAAATAAATAACATCACTTAGTTTCGAGCAAACTAGCAAATCGTGATGGTTGAATCAAATACTGGGAGATAAATTCACCTTGGGCACCTGTAAGCTCCACTAATGATATTGACACATCAAACAAAGTTATACAAAGCAGAAAATGAATCATTCTATGTGAAAAAGTCTTAAGTAAATCAATACATTTGAAAGCATAGAAAGTACAACAATTATCCATCCAAAATAAGTGGGAAAAAAACAAGCATTGGATGACTGCTGCTTTTTAATGCGCTTTTCCTCCAAAAAAAAACGCTACAATGACATTGCACATTGTGCAAACAACTGCTGCCAAAGGCAACTGTGAGCACCAAAGAGAAGAAGAAGCGGAAAAAAGTTATTTCATTTGCATGTGACTATGGTGTGATAATTCCAAGCCTGGGCCAGTGCTAGGTTCTTGGGTTGGTGGTGGTGGTGGTGGTGACGGTGATGATTAGATTTGGCTGAGGGGCAGGAACTTCTGGTAGTAGCTTTTGGTCACGTCTATCATCAGGTCTTGTGTGCATTCTGGGAGCTCCCCAGAAAAAAGCCCTGCGACGGTGGGGTTATGGATGTGAGAATGAAAGAGGGGTTAGTGTTTGCAAAGCAAAAATCTGACATCAGACCAAAGTACTTATCGTGAGTGTGTGTGCGTTTGTGTGAAGACCTGGGCAGCCGGAGAATACAGTGAAGGGAGGCACCACCGTTTCAGGGGGCAGCACCGTGTTGTCTAGGATCTTACAGCAGTCTTTCAGCACGCAACGACGGCCCTGCAGACACCAGAATAAATGAATATACAGAGGGGAAAACATGATGTGACTAAATTCATTATCTACAGCAAAGATCTACAGTAACAGCCAAAATGTTTTTTTTTCAAATTTGTTCTATGGCTACCATTTAGATTCTCTCTGCAGTGGATGAGTTAGGTATAATGTATTGGCAAGGATCTGGCAAAAACACACATTTTACAATGCAGGCTTCATCATTACATATTTAGGCACACTCTTATAAAGGACATTTGAATACTCTGTAATTATACCATTTTATTTTGGTTGTATTGCATTTCATGTCGTTATAACTCAATAAAAAAAACAGGCATCACGAATACCTCTAAATTATTTCATCCAGGTATTTTGCTGTTGTTATATTGGAGCCATTATTTGGTTATTACAAATAACATTATTGTTATTGGCAAACCAATTATATACATAAAGCACAACATGTCACACCCAATCCACATAGTCCATTTCTATTTGTAGTTGGAGCAGCATCTGGGCAAAGGAAGTCTGTATATCTGCTTGGTTCTCTGAAAATGTTGTATTTAGCAGGACTTGCCTACACTGCTGCTACTGCTTATCGTCCCGCTGAACCACACAAGGAACCCAGTGTGTCCTCAACGTGACCATTTAAAACCTTCCAACAGAGTTGTATTTTTTCTTAATAAGGCAATGCAATTGTGTCTCCCTATAGTGTATTGATATATATTAGCCTATATATATTAAGTATTGATATATATTAAAAAAAGGTGGCAAAAATGGCAAATTTTACAAATGATTACATATACATTTTAACCACACACACAGACGTTTGCTTACTATGACACAGTTCTTCCCAATGTGAACGTAGGAGCCTATCTGAGCGGCATTGACAACACAGTCTTCCTCGATGAACACATGATCCCCTATATGCAGAGGGAAAAAGGCAACTCTGCAGATGGAAAGAAGAGGATGGAGATAGGAAGAGAGAAGGAAAATGGGAAACATTTGTTGATTGAGATTATTGATTGAGTAAAGAAAGACTTGCTGTAAGTTAATATGCAACATCCTGCTGTATTTAATTACACCTTTAACCAGCACAAAATAGCGTCCCTCACCCTTTGCTGAACTTTTTGAAAGGTGGTCTGATGACGCTTCGGCTCTTGACAACACAATGTCTTCCCACCCTAACATTGGCCAAATCACCTCTGATGATGCAGTCGTTCATTACAATAGTCTGAGAGGAGAAAGACACATAGATCTTATTAAAGTCACATGCTTCCATGAGGTCTTTCATCACTTACATAGCCATTTGTGGGCTCAGATGTTTTCTTGATTATGCTCACTTTTCCATTGAGTACAATGTTCTGGCTTCCACATAGCACAGACTGTCTGCTCACTTTGTTGCCCGAAGCCTGCAAAAAGGGCAACAACCATGACGAACCAACAGACCATGTTGGTTTTTCATGCATTAAGCATATCTTGACTGAACAAAATAGCAAATACCTAATGGCTGTATATATATCGACATATAACACTCGTAACACAACTAAAAATGTATTTTTGCAACGCAGAATACTGTCAGTTTTATAGAGCTAGAGATTAACTAAGCCTTAAAAATAGCGATGTAAGATGCTGGACGACAACATTACCGTTTCAATATATTCTGCTTTGTTATACAGGATTTCCGATAATTCCATATCGATGTATTTGTAATGGGATAAATCTAAATGATATCGGCGATCTTCTAATAACAACAAATAGTATTATACTCTGAAATGTAGCTAGTGATGATGTTTTGCGTTGCAGTAACCGCTCCCTTCTTCCGACAAAAGTGTGACCCTTCTTTGGTTCCGGTACAGAATCCAGTACTCTATCCGTTTGTAGTTTTTTTCTTTCTTTCCAAAGTGATCATTTGTTAATTTTTAAGAGTTTGAGAGTTTTCTTTAATTTTTAATAATGTAAGATCGACACAAATTGTTTATTTTTTTCAAGCTGAAAGTTTTCATGCTTTTATGGTTTATAACTGTTCTCATATGGGTAAGTTACCATTAGCGCATTTTCGATTATTTGGTAGTTTTAGTTGTTTAAGTTGAGGATTGTACTAAAACAAACAATGAAAAAGAAAGAAAAAAGGACTGCTTAAATGTTCTATATGCCTATAGGCCTACAAATAATCGTATTAAGAATGTAAACTTCGATCTTGAAGCGGCTTGTTTGTTTGTTTGTTTGTTTGTAGCCTTATAAATGCAATTTAAAAAAATAAATTCATACTAAACATAGAAATCAAGTTTATGTTTGGTTTCATACACTGTGTTGAAATATAGTTTGAATGTTGTGCTCGTGGACTGAAAATTGGTTGCGCTGTTGGTTTCTTATCGGTAACATTTGAACTCTACACTCATTTGGAAACGGCTGAATGCTGCAGTTGGTTTAAAAGCCACTGCTCGCCCTTGTGCCATCACTAACACAGGTAAATACTGCTAGACTACTGTATATATATATACGTATATGTATATAACGTATAATGTTGTTAACAAAATGAATGAGAAGTCTTAAGTGATGCACATTATTGATACTGTTTTATTATGAAAGCTATCTTGGCGAGTTTTGCGTCTTCTTAAAGTGTTGCATCATGTGCTCATCTCGTCCGGTGTGGTTTTCGCTAACATCTAAATGAAGAATTACTTGTTATTGTAAACCGTATACATATACCGTACAAGCTATACGTGTTGCTGCTCTGTGAGCTCAGTTGCATGGAGTAGAACATGTCTATAAATAAGCTGTCAGTCGTGTTTTTAACGCAGAACAGTCAAACCAGATGATTCTAACTTAAAAAATGATGCGTGCCTCATGAACATAAAAAAGCGACATAGCGTTGATGTTATGACGTTAGCTGTACTCAAACAGTACGTAAGGCTACTTGTGTAGTTTATGTATATGCTATTCATTGTGTGAAATCTGTTCAACAAAAAATAAGACTCCTTTTCATCAAGGTGCAAGGCTTCCATGATGTCTAAACTCCAAGGATTTGAGTTCTGGAGAACCACACTGCGAGAGGCACGGTATGTTGTGGCCCCCATGGTGGACCAGAGTGAGCTGGCCTGGCGGCTGCTTAGCCGCCGTCACGGCGCGCAGCTCTGCTACACTCCTATGCTGCATGCCCAGGTGTTTGTGCGCGACGCTAACTACAGGAGGGAAAACCTTTATGCTGAGGTCTGTCCAGAGGACCGGCCCCTCATCACACAGGTCAGTATCAACAGAAAATACATCACACGTCCCCCACCAGGACCCCTCAGGGCCCAGCTGGGTCTGTGGTCAGAGAAGCGCAGACTATAGAATTAGTGCACAAGTGAACAATTATGAGGAACAGACGGGACAATATTACAAACTGGATCAGTCTACATCAGCACCACCAAACTAATGAACGAATGCCAAATGACCTTCTCTGACATCGACCTTCAACCCGGGAACCATCCCCGACCTCACCTGATGCAGGTGACATAGATCAACATAACAGAATATCCCTCTAGACACATAGAATACACTAATCATTATAATCAGTTTGTCAACATCATACGCACCGTAACAGTTGAGTTAAACACGTGAGGACGGTCTCCTCACTCTGCCACTAATCCGTGTGTGTGTTGTGCTTTATGTGACAGTTCTGTGCCAACGACCCCGAGGTCTTCCTGCAGGCGGCGCTACTGGCCCAGGACCACTGTGATGCCATCGACCTTAACCTGGGCTGCCCTCAGATGATCGCTAAGAGAGGTACTTCCAGCCAACCCCTGTGGCCCCCTCGCGCTCCGCTCCATAAGCCCAAAGCCGTGTGCTTTGGGCTAGATGCCACACCAGAAGCCCTGCTAATGCTTTGGTACCATGTTGCCACGACCAACTCAACATACCTCGCCAAAGTGCCTGTATAATGATTTACTGATGTGAATTGATCGAGCTTCTTAAGTCCAGCTATATGATTTGAGGATGCTTTACTCTAGGGCACTATGGGGTTTTCCTCCAAGACGAATGGGAGCTGCTGGAGAAAATGGGTAAGTTAAGACTCAGGACTGAGAAACAATTCTATCCTGGCAGAAATACGATAGAGGTTGATCAAACTGGTGAACATTGTATTTGCTTGATTGGCTCATAGTGAAGCTGGCCAATGAAAAGCTGTCTGTGCCGATCACATGCAAGATCCGTGTGTTCCAGGACGTAGACAGGACTGTGAGTTATGCACGGATGCTTGAGAAAGCAGGGTGTCAGGTATGGAAACTGCTAGTTCAGAACATAAAGAACAAAATGGACATATTTACTACTTACTTAATTACTATAATGAAAAAAAATTGCAATTCAAATTATAGCAATTACACATCGGTCCTTGTTTCAGTTACTGACGGTACACGGTCGCACCAAAGACCAGAAGGGATCTTTGACGGGGATCGCTGACTGGGAGCACATCAAGGCTGTACGGTGAGTCATTTCTGGACCAGGTACATGTTTGGTTTTTGTAAGCTGGCCCCGCCCTATAGCATTAACACACGATGCTCTTTGCTCTGCGCAGGAAGGCTGTGAGCATCCCAGTGTTCGCTAACGGTAATATCCAGCATCTGAGCGACGTGGAGCGATGCATCGAGGAGACAGGGGTGCACGGGGTCATGAGTGCAGGTGAATTATTATCAGGGCTCATATTGGTTGGAATCCTATCATATTATTATAAGGGTTGTACGAAATCCAGAGATACCCTATTGTATTTGTTTGTATTATTATTATTATTATTATTATTATTAATGTATTTTTTCCCCTGATAAATGTGGTCATCTCTCGAAAAGGACATGGGTTGTATAAATTGAATCAGATTGAACCAATCAGCCCAAGTCTCTGATTACTGTGCTATAATACCACTATTCACTAAAATGGCCACAGTTCCCAGCCCGACTTGAGCAGAACGAACTTCGGGACGGTTGAGGGTAAAGGCTCTAATTCGTCAAGTGAGATGATTGTGATTGTCCTAAAAAGATGGCCGCCAGAGGCCATAATGTGTCCAATGAGCTTCAAGGGGCTAAAAGGCGGGGTTAACTTTAGACAATCATCATCAAACGTGATGTACGGAAAGGCACATGGTTCAAGATTAATCAGTCCAAAAATCGTCCAAATCGGGAAATAGGGGCCCGATTTCACTACAGTCATCAGATGAATAGTGCACCTTTAATGCACCATATCCTACAGACTGTCATCTGGAGGCATGAATTTTATATCATATGTTGTGTCTCCTCATAGCCTGAAAATATCCATGAGGCCAATTGTTTTTATGCATTACAATTTCTGCAGGGTGGACTAAATCTAATTTTTAATTAAAATCTTAAAATTTAAATTGAACACCTCCCTTGACCACTTGTCTATTTTACATTCAATTAGCTCATTTGAGCATATGGTGTGTAGTCCAGAGGTTTGTGGTTCGAGTTCACGCTATACCTTACCCTATACCTACACTGTAATCTCAAACACATCTTTGTTTGAGATTACCCTTATGTCCTCCATCATTCACGTCAATTTAAAATATGTTTTGTCTTCATTATTTTTATTAAAGTATTAAAGTAGTAAATATTATCATTCCATCACATTCTTTAGTTTGTCATGTTCCCCTGGCTCACTTTTCACCAAAATGTCTAGATGAATCCAGATCAGCTCCAAACGTCCATAACTGGAAATAGTGACAATTGAACCAAGTCCAGCACCACCAACAGGTCAAAGCTTCTAGTTTTAAAAGCCTACATCTCAGGTCAGGTTTGACCCACACACCTAGTGTCAGTGATGCAGCTTCTCATGGCCTACAACCTACCCCGCCGGGAAGATAACAATAGGTAGGCATGTTTTACCATCTCCTCCGAGACCATTTGTCCAATTGTCATGTCACCTGCTTTATTGGACTCGGCACCCTATTGTCCATATCATTCCATACAAACCCTATGTGTATTTGGTTCATGTAGACCATGTACGTGTAAGTGCCAAACACAACTGGAACAATGATCAGGTCGGGTCTGTCAATAGCTCAGTGAGTAGAGCACTTTCCTCCAAGGCAGAAGGTCCATCGTTCGGATCCCAACATATACTCAACATTTTCTGAGAATCTTTTTTTTTTTTTTTTTTGCTTCATACATTCATATCAGTTGGTGACGGTGAGTGTGTTTGATGTAGTGTGGATGTATGATAGAAAGTGCCTACTTCTACAAGATATTTCCATCCCCCCGATTTGGTTCAAGTCTGTCTGTAGCTCAAAGAGAAGCGCTGAATTCAGTGTTTTCAATATTTGTGCAACTTCAGCAGTTGTCTCACTGAATTCACCATTTTTAATTTTCAAAAAATGTCCAACTTCAGGCACATCTGCAAGACACCGGTTATTGCTGCGTGCAACTATATTTATTATAATTATTAAAGCTACTGTAGGCAAGATTTGAGAATCAGAATTAAAGAGCGCAGAAGAGAAGACTTTTAAACAACCAAAGCACGTCCCCTTCTTCTCTGTTCCCTCCCTCCCCCCCTCATCCAATGAGAAGTGTTGCATTTATGCTCCTGTGATTGACAGGCAAGATGGATTCCCCGAACCAATCAGGGAAGAGATGCCCTGAGTGGTCAGCGATGAACTGGGAGCAGTCTACAATATTAATTGGCTCATACAGAGGCAGGCGGGGTCAACTAGAACCAGATATTCTCAAAGCGTATTTCACTCACTAATAGCTGATGGATTCATGATTTGGTTCCAGAGGGGAACCTACACAACCCAGCGCTGTTCGAGGGAAGCAGCCCCCCCGTGTGGGAGATGGCCGAGGAGTACCTGGAGGTGGTTCAGAAGCACCCACCCTGCACCCTGTCCTTCGTGCGCGCCCACCTCTTCAAGCTGTGGCACCACACGTATGTAAGCCCTCTGCCATGGTGCCACCGTCTACCTGTACTGGCCCCGACCCGGCCCCATGAGGGCCCCGTGCAGCGGTGGTCTGAAAAGTTACCTGTGCTTCTAAGCGCAACTTGGGGCTTAATACTGATTTAATATGCGAGCATCCCGGCATCCTCATCACCCATCAAACCATACAGATACACCCTTCATGATCTTTAAATATTGGAATATTGTGGAACAGCATTGAACTGACCGTAGGTCTACAATGCAAAATCGTTGTTTAGGATCTTGTTTAGATCCTTGCCTTTGGATATTATGTTTTATTCCCTACAATACTATTTAATGCAGCCGAAATGCTTGTGCTATATATGATCAAAACAAATGACACCAAAAGTCTCTTCTTTTGGTTTCTTTTCATTTCACCTTTCAGTGCAAAATGTGAAGATGGATATGTGCATTGTGACATACACATGATCAGTCCAGAGAGTCCAAAACCCTTTTGTTTGGTGGGAGGAGCTTGCATTGCATCTTTGCAGTGGGGGAGACGGCTGAAGACACAATCATTTCTAGAATATATATATATATATATATATATATATAATTAGAAATAGCTGATTTAGGTGCAGGTGCCTTTTAAACTCTCTCCTAGTTCCTAATCTGAGCTGTAAGTACTTTTAGTCATAAATTAATCTTAAGCACAATGCTTAGGAGAAACTCTGAGAGAGGGTGTGTGTGTGTGTGTGTGTGTGTGTGTGTGTGTGTGTCACAGACTACAGATCCACCAGGACCTTAGGGAGGAGCTGGCCAAGGTGAAGAACCTGGAGGGCCTGGCAGAGGTCAGCAAACAGCTGCGACTGCGTTGCCAAGTAAGAGAACACCTGCAGTGAGACTCATGTCTTTAGGTCCCCTGGGGCTGCAGTCCACAACCATCAAAGTGGACGCAAAGATCAAAGACACTTTGATCTACACCTTAAAGAGCAACTTGCAGGGGACGTATCTAGCAAACGAAACAGTACATTTTACATTTGGCATTTTATAAACATATAAACTCGCTAATGCTATGTGCACACGCAGACCAAAAACTATTGAGTGTGATTATTATTGTGTGTGTGTGTGTGTGTGTGTGTGTGTGTGTGTGTGTGTGTGTGTGTGTGTGTGTGTGTGTGTGTGTGTG